>CM076571.1:293728579-294148579 GCA_034641835.2 Pinus albicaulis | reverse complement strand
CACAGTTCTTAATATCAGAATTAGGTGAATTATGTTAAGAAACGAGAGATTGGAGAATATTTCAAAGAAGCTCTGAATGTCACATCAGCATATTATTGACTAGCAAAATCAGGATGCTAAAATAATCTTATGATTTTTTAATTGATTTGAGAAAAAGTTGATTTTGATCGCATCTACCTTTTCATAGATTTTTAGCTAAGTCAAGGCACGTTTTCCACTATTCAGTCTATTGATTACGTAATGTTCATCTACATGATCCTAAATCTTCGTTTGAGCCTTCGTTCCCAAAGCCGAATTGAAATCTTCTTGAATTTTGTATTTCACTCTCATATTCCAACGTCGGTAGACGTTACCATAACTCAGCATTAATCAGCAACTCCAAGGATTCAGAAGCTAATACATTTCAAAGACGACGAAACTCCGAGCCCACCAAAAGTACTGTTCAACGTACGCGCAGAAGAGAAAGAAAAGGGAGCACATGATCATCTTCGGTTGGCAACGAGAAAGCGAAGACATGAAATATATGGTGTCAACACATGCATGGGATCCGATGAAACTTTTCGTTTTGTCAACCATGGAGAAAGGATGAGGGCCAATGTTTTGATCCCATAAGGATTCCCTGACTATACTTCCAACTACAAATGACTATTGTGGGATTCGTCTGATGCGGTATAGTTGGGGTAGTGCCTTGAGTAGTTTGTTTGCCGGGATTCTGCGGCACTGCACGCCATGAGCGGAGCTGCTGGAGTCAACCCTATGTCGGCCTAACCGGTGCCATTATCTTTTTCGATTTTTGAAGCAATGAAATATGCGTCACTGCCCTCTCGCACAATCAGCAGAATGGATGAAAGATTGCTGACTATAGGCACTGAAATGTATAGAATAAGATGACTGACCGAGCATCGATGGCCGCGGGATCCATGCTTCGTTTTGCTCGCTTTTGTGTCGCCGCGGAACCGGCAGCCTCGAATTTATGCACCCAGTATCAGTCAAAACCCTAACCCTAATTCTTCTTCATTTATCCATTCTAATATCTTCTTTCGCCTTGCATACTCATGCAAACATACCCTTATCCTTCGCCTCAACCCTCGGCATCCTTTCCGATTTCCACCCCATGTGTCCATCCTATGACTTTGGGAGCGTTGGCCATGACTGTAATGGCACAACGGCCCTTTCACCATCTTCTCTTCCAGCTCCTACGGTCAATTTATCTAGTTGCAACCCACCAGTTTCTGTCTGCTACGTGTCATAGACGTTTCCTATCTTGATTGAGTTATAGTTGAGTTCAATACATTTCCTATCTTTTTTGAGTTTATTCTTGTTTTTCTTTTAGGGTTTTTAAAATAAATAATGGTAGGGTTTGGAAATTTACCAATGCATGGAAATAATACAAAAGGGCATTCCACCATTTATATGCTTTCCCATAGGGTTCGAGCTTAAAGCACCGGGTAACATGACTTTAATTTGGGTTGGATCGTTGTGATGCAGCAACATTTCTCTGGCCTATATAGGTCACTGGGTCTTTATAGCCCTAAGAGATTGAATGGAATTAGTGACTGCATCCTAACATTTGCAGATACTATAATCTTCAAATACAGTGTTTACGCGGCATGATGATCAGATGCAAGTGGCACCTTTTATTTTTCTGATGGCACTCATATCCTTGACAGCTTTTAGCGTAGGCGTGCCAAACACAATGATCAGGCCATATGTTGCTCGAGTACACAGAGAGTCTCGCACAAGTATGAAGAAATATCTCTTGCAGGTCAACAGGGATCAGTGCCAAGCTATGTAAACTCAAGAGGGGGAGATTGCATTGTGGGGAATCAAGTGGACATGGTCCGACTTAGGCTTAGAATTATTTCGTTTAGGTAAATATTAGTAATAATGGTGTAGGTGCATAGATGTAAGAGATGCAATTGCAGATCCTTCTCGTTGAAAAACTGATGATGGTTTCACAGATGAACATCCAAATGGATGTGACTTGTGCCTCAGGAATTCAGCTAGGTTTGCAAGTTGATGTCTGACTATTGTTGGAATTTAATTCCAACTGCAACATAAAACAGCTGGACAAAATCTGATTGCCGCAGATATTTTAGCAAAGCAGATGGCTGAAAGTCAAGCAATAAATTTGCAGAAGTTATTGAGCCTGCAGACAGCCGATTTTATTTACCAAAAGCCAGCACGTTAACTCCCACCGCTTCCTGTGCATTCAATACGCAGATATGCATTAGAAGATATTTTGTATTTTTTATATTATAAGTCAAAAATGTTTTTTACTTATAAATATGATGAACAACAGTTTTTTTTGAGGTTAGAAGAAGTTAGAAGAGAGTTTGAGAAATAGAAGAAGGCAGAGAAGAAGACAGAGTAGAGAAAACAGCAAGAAAACAGAGTCGCTGTGTTTTTGGAGCAGCGTGCATTCTACAGGCTGTTTCAGCAACTGTGTCTGTGTTTCAGCAACTGTCTGCCTGTTGCTGAAACACGTGTTTCAGCAACTGTAATCTGTGTTAAAAAACAGAGTTTGTAAAAACAGAGTATGGAGTTTTTAGTTATTCCAGAACTGTAGTTCTGAAGAAGTTTGTAATTTTTATTGTCATTTTTATGGTTAATAAAAACAGAGCTTTTCTCCATATCCTCTTTGTCCAAATTTCTCATTTCTTTGTGTTGAGTTGAGGAACTTTGCTTCCTCTATTTTGTTTGAAATTATCAGAAATTTCCATCATGGTATCGGAGCTGGTCTAGGCACTCAGTGAGTCAAAACAGAGTTTGTTTTTCACTGCAGGAGCTGTAAGAAGCTTATTGAGCAGATTTCTCCAGCAGAGAAAGTTCTTGCTTATTTTATTATACAGTCAGTATCTTTTCTTTTCTTTTATAGCGAAGATGGCAGATGCTGGAACTGGTTTGACAAATTCCCAACTGCCACAGTTTAATGGGAAAAATCACAGTTATTGGTCCATAACAATGAAAGCATTGTTTGCTTCTCAAGGAATATGGGAGCTGGTTGAAACTGACTATGCTGAACCTGCAGATGCAACAGCATTTGCTGCTTTGACAGTAGTGGAAAGAGACCAGTTGAAGAGTGACAGGAAGAAGATGCCAAAGCCCTATTTTTTCTCTTTCAATCAGTGCATGAAAGTTTTTTCCCACGGATTGCAGCAACAACAAAATCCAAAGAGGCATGGGATATTCTCAAAACTGCCTATCAAGGCATGGAGAAGGTGAAGACTGCAAAGTTGCAGATGTTGAGGAGAGACTTTGAAACACTCAGCATGAAGGAATCTGATACAATAGATTCATTCTTCACTCAGGTTATTGGGTTGATAACCCAGATTAGATCTCATGGTGAAATCCTTGAAGAAAGAAGGATTGTAGAGAAGATCTTGAGAAGTTTACCCTCAAGGTTTGAAGCTGTTGTGGTAGCAATAGAAGAAACAAAGGATCTCTCATAGTTCACAGTAGATGAACTGAGTGCTTCTCTTATGTCTCATGAACACAGACTGAGTAGAGGAACAGATTCCTCTTTTGAGCAAGCATTCAAGACTCAGATGTCTTTTGGCCAAGGAAAAGGTCGAGGCAGAGCAAATAACAAAGGTCGTGGAAGAAGCCAAAACAAAGGCAGAAATAACCCTGCAAGCACAAGCGGAAGGAGGTGCAATCAGAACCAAGATGAAGGTTCAAGCAAACAGCAAGCTCATGGACAAAGGTATGACAAATCCCAAGTCCAATGTCATTATTGTAAGAAATATGGGCACTATGCCAATGAATGTAGGAAAAAACAAAATGACATGAATAATAGGCAGAATGCTAATTTTGCAAATGAAGAAGATAAGAATCCAAAGATTGTGCTGTTAACATGTAATAATGCACAAGACAAACAAGAAGATTTTTGGTTCTTAGACTCAGGTTGTAGTAATCACATGACTGGAAACATAGCAATGTTTGCCAATCTGGATGAAAATGTGAAATCTGAGGTAACAACAGGAACTAATAGTAAGATATATGTCAAGGGTAAGGGCAGAGTCAGTATCCGAGCAAGAAATGGAGAACAGATGATTGTGCCAGAGGTATACTATGTACCTAGTCTGAAATGTAATCTTTTGAGCATTGGACAGCTCATTGACAAAGGTTACATTGTGTTCTTCAAAGATGATATGCGTACAATCATAGGCATACCTCCAAGTAAGAAGATCATTGCACAGGTGTAGATGACCAGCAATAGAATGTTTCCTCTCAAACTCAGGGCAGATTTGAAGGAAGGAAGAACTATTGCAGCCGTAACACAAGAAGTCTTTCAGGAACAAGTGAAAGATGAAAATTGGTTGTGGCACTTGAGATTTGGACATCTCAATTTCGGAGGCTTGAATCTGTTGCACAGAAAGGGAATGGTAAAGGGATTGCCATTGATCGAGAAACCGGACAGCCTTTGTGAAGGCTGCATCTTGGGCAAACAACACAAAGAAAGCTTTCCAGCAGGAAAGAGTATAAGGGCAAAAGCACCATTGGAAATTGTTCACTCTGATGTGTGTGGACCGATGCAAATACCATCATTTGCTGGAAATAAATATGTTTTAACTTTCATTGATGATTACACCAGAAAGACATGGGTGTATGTGCTGAAACATAAGAGTGAAGTGTTTGAGAAATTCCGCCACTTCAAAACTCTTGTTGAGAAGCAGTGTGGGCATTATATCAAAGTGCTCAGAACAGATAGAGGTGGAGAGTACATCTCCAAAGACTTTCTGCGTTTTTGCAGAGAGAATGGCATACAAAAGCAGTTCACCGCGAGGTACACACCTCAGCAAAACGGTGTTGCAGAAAGGAAGAATAGGACCATTCTGGACATGGTCAGAAGTATGCTAAAGGCAAAACACTTGCCGCATGAGTATTGGGCTGAAGCTGTCACTTGCGTAGTTTACATCTTGAATAGATGCCCAACTAAAGCTGTCATGAACAAAATACCAGAAGAAGCATGGAGTGGTCAAAAGCAAACTGTCACTCACATGAGAGTATTCGGCTGTGTAGCATATGCACATGTACCGGATCAACTAAGGAAGAAGCTTGACAGTAAGGGGGAGAAGTGTGTCTTTATTGGCTATTGTGATGAGTCAAAAGCATACAAACTCTATAATCCATTGACCAAGAAGTTGATAGTAAGCAGAGATGTGCAGTTCATTGAAGATGAAGCTTGGGATGGAAGCGTAGAGAAGACCATGAATGTGAAGACAATTGTGTCTCACGAAGAAGAAGAGGAAGGGACATCAGCAAATAACCCTTCTTTGGTGGCTCCTCTTCCACCACAGCAAGTACAACAAACCACACCACAAGCTGGAATTCGAACAGCCTTGAGAAGTCAAGGAAGTGCTTCTCCAAGCACACCACAGGGATCACAAATACCCTCAAGTTCGGATGGAACTCCAAGCACACCAAGAAGACCAAGATTCAGAAATCTGAATGAGATTTATGAACAAGGAGAGGTAAGTAACAATACCGGTCTGAATTCATTATTCGCTTTATATTGTCATGTTGATGACCCAGTTCATTTTGAAGATGCTGTAAATGAAGATAAATGGATTGAAGCAATGAATGAAGAAATTGATGCAATTGAGAAGAGTAAAACATGGGAGTTAGTGGACCTCCCTAAAGGCAAAGATGCCATTGGAGTTAAGTGGGTCTATAAGACCAAAAGCAATGCTGAAGGCAAGATTGACAGGCATAAAGCAAGACTTGTTGTAAAAGGCTACAAGCAGCAACAAGGCAAAGACTATGATGAAACATTTGCACCAGTAGCGAGGATGGAAACAGTGAGAACAGTGTTGTCTATTGCGGCACAGCACAAATGGAAGATTTATCAGATGGATGTTAAATCGGCATTTCTGAATGGAGTGTTAAAAGAAGAGGTATATGTTGAACAACCTCCAGGCTATGAAGTTGAATGCCAAGAGCATAAAGTTTGCAAACTGAAGAAGGCTCTTTATGGGCTCAAGCAAGCTCCAAGAGCATGTTATAGCAGAATAGATGCTTATCTGATTGAGAATGGGTTTGAGAAGTGTGATGGTGAACCCACACTCTACATAAAGGAGAATAACGCTAAGATTCTTATTGTTGTTTTATATGTAGATGATTTAATTTTTACTAGCAATGATGCTTCTCTCATTGTTGATTTTAAAGCAGTCATGAAAAGTGAATTTGAAATGACTGACTTGGGCTTCTTAAGATATTTTCTTGGAATTGAAGTAGACCAAAGTGAAAATGGTGTTTTCATTTCTCAAGTTAAATATGTAGAAGCAGTGTTGAAGAGATTTAACATGCAGAACAGCAAGGCAGCTATGACTCCAACAGTAATGGGGTTAAAATTAACCAAAGAAGACAGCAGCAAGGATTTTGATCCAAAATTGTACAAGAGCATAGTTGGCAGCCTCATGTACTTGACTGCAACTAGGCCGGACATTATGCACGTTGTGAGTTTAATCTCCAGATTTATGGAAAGACCGAAAGAGACTCATTGGCAGGCAGCCAAGAGGATTCTAAGGTATGTGAATGGAACGAAGGGGTTTGGTATTTTATACTCCTCTTCTGAAAGTTTCATGTTGACAGGTTACACTGACAGTGATTGGACTGGAAGTGTTGATGATAGGAAAAGCACATCGGGATATGTGTTTCATATGGGATCGGGAGCCATCTCATGGGCTTCCAAGAAGCAACCAATTGTGGCTTTATCAACCGCAGAGGCAGAGTACGTGGTAGCAATAGCAGCAGCATCCCAAGCAGTGTGGCTGAGAAGAGTTCTCAAAGATTTGTGTCATGAACAAGAAAATGGCACAACCATTTACTGTGACAATAGCTCGGCAATAGCATTGTCAAAGAATTCTGTTTTTCATAAAAGGACAAAGCACATAGACACCAAATTTCACTTCATACGTGAATTGGTTAACAATGGTGAGATGTTTTGCAGCACTGCAGAACAGAGGATCAGCTAGCTGACATCTTGACAAAACCATTGGCAAAGAAAAGTTTTGATTATTTCAGAGAATGCCTGGGTATGGTGAAAAACCCAGCAGTTGAAATTAAGGGGGAGTGTTGGAATTTAATTCCAACTGCAACATAAAACAGCTGGACAAAATCTGATTGCCGCAGATATTTTAGCAAGGCAGATGGCTGAAAGTCAAGCAATAAATTTGCAGAAGTTATTGAGCCTGCAGACAGCCGATTTTATTTACCAAAAGCCAGCACGTTAACTCCCACCGCTTCCTGTGCATTCAATACGCAGATATGCATTAGAAGATATTTTGTATTTTTTATATTATAAGTCAAAAATGTTTTTTACTTATAAATATGATGAACAACAGTTCTTTTTGAGGTTAGAAGAAGTTAGAAGAGAGTTTGAGAAATAGAAGAAGGCAGAGAAGAAGACAGAGCAGAGAAAACAACAAGAAAACAGAGTCGCTGTGTTTTTGGAGCAGCATGCATTCTACAGGCTGTTTCAGCAACTGTGTCTGTGTTTCAACAACTGTCTGCGTGTTGCTGAAACACGTGTTTCAGTAACTGTAATCTGTGTTAAAAAACAGAGTTTGTAAAAACAGAGTATGGAGTTTTTAGTTATTCTAGAACTGTAGTTCTGAATGAGTTTGTAATTTTTATTGTCATTTTTATGGTTAATAGAAACAGAGCTTTTCTCCATATCCTCTTTGTCCAAATTTCTCTCATTTCTTTGTGTTGAGTTGAGGAACTTTGCTTCCTCTGTTTTGTTTGAAATTATCAGAAATTTCCATCAACTATGGTCTGCTTTCTAGGTTTAAGCTGTTTGGCAATGGTATCGGGAATACATCACGAATACATCACTTTTAATTATGTATTGTTTCTCTAGATTTCTATGAATTTCAGACATCTATATGGAGTTTTAGTAATCAAATACTTGTGTTAAACTGATCCAATTGAATAAATATATGATTTTGTTAATTTTACAATTAAAAATCCTTTTATGATGAGTGAAAAGAATCAACTCCCTTAGTTCCATGGATGTTATCACTTTCAGAGTCACGCAATTTTGCATAGTGATTGTAGCATCACATACATATCCAATTACTTAAGGCTGCAAGTCCACTGCGTGGTTTACCTAAGAAGATAAACGGTTGTCTCGGACGACTTTCCAGGGTACTCTAGCCTTTTTGTTTTTTTATGCTAAACATAATATTAAAAAATTTTAGTTTGACATAAACCAGGGTACAAATCTACACCACTTCACAATTTATAACTAGCACATATCTTAATGGTTGGTATATTAGGTTAGAACTTGGTATTTTGACCTGTTAACGCGTAGCCAGCTAAACAGTTCATCACATTAAATTTTCTTCGTCTACGTTATTGCTTTACGATCCCAAAAATGTGCTCGTTGATCTGTCACTGGGAAAAAATATATAGTAACAAACAACATAATTGTGAAGATCCATATACATACTTCACGTTCCGAAAATCCCATTTGGAATGCTTTGTTTTACGATTTCATACGGTAGGCCTTCCTATCTTTTGTCGAAACATATGTATTATCTTTCTAGTAAAAGGTGGCATCTCAATCCAGGAAATATCACTTCACATGTATCAATTCATGCTACATCAAATTTTACTTTGTCAACATCCACATTCATGGAATTTTAATATTACATCTACTATAGATTTTTAGAACATTTTCAATATCCACATTTAATGGTTGGTATACTAGGTTAGAACTTGGTATATTGAACCGTTAACGCGTAGCCAGCTAAACAGTTCATCACATTAAATTTTCTTAGTTTATGTTATTGCTTTACGATCCCAAAAAATGTGCTAGCTAATGTGTCACTAGGAAAAAATATATAGTAACAAATAACATAATTGTGAAGATTCATATAAATACTTCACCTTCCGAGAATCCCATTTGGAATGCTTTGTTTTACGCTTTCATACGGTAGACCTTCCTATCTTTTGTCGAACAATATGTATTATCTTTCTAGTAAAAGGTGGCATCTCAATCCAGGAAATATCACTTAACATGTATCAATTCATGCTACATCAAATTTTACTTGGTCAAGATCCACATTCATGGAATTTCAATATTACATATACTATAGATTTTTAGAACATTTCTTTAATAATTCTCTTAATAATATGGCCATACTAAATCATAAATATTTAGATGCAGCTCATGTTCCACCCAGTCACTATTAAACAAAACATTACATTTCATGTCTTCACTTAAAATTTGGTTAAGAATAGTGTGCTTCTATGTTTGTCCTTGGCCATTGTAAAGTGGTGCAAAGAGCTTCATCTAGATTATTCAAATTTATGTATTTTTCCATCTTTGCACATGCTCTTGCTTCTCTCTTAGATTTGTACTACCTTGGATATAGTGTTAGATGAACTTTCAAACAATTCGCACCCCTCTCTATATCTACATTATAGTCTTTGCAATGATTTTTGGAAATTCTTCTTACTAGTGCTTTGGCTATAATTTTGATTTATTTAATTTTGTTAGCTTCTTTTTGGCCTTTTTTATCTCCATATCAATGTAAAGAACCATATTTCTTGCTTCATCCATACGGGGTTCACTTAGTAAAATGATGTCATAAACTCTATAGTCATGGGTATTAAATAATACCACTAAATTAAGTTCTACCTCCCAAAGTGTACATGTTATTAGCCCTTCTTAGTACATGTTTCCAAATATAATAATGTCCTATTTTCACTAAATATGGTAACTAACCCTAATATGTTGGTATCACTATTTTACCTAAGTATGACACTTACTTTAGAGAAAAAAATTCCATAAGTTAATTTAACTTTTAGTTAGACTCATCAAACATGTTTATTAGGAATGAAGACACCATTTCATCTTTAAGTCTCTCTATTATGAAATATGTGGTCAATTGCATTTTTTCTTTTGATATTTTTGTGATCCAATAAGAATCTCTATAAGTTACAAGAATAGATCTAGCACCATCCTTTGTTATATACATAATTTCCACAAAGAATTCATAATGACAAATCTCCTCACAATGATATCTCTTTTTCCATTTCCCTTAGCCCCTACAAAAAACAAGTTTGTTTGTTAAACCACCCTCCCCCAACCCACCTACCCAATATGCATATCCATATAACCACTTCATGCCCTCAATACGAATTATTAGATAGGATCATTGCATTAATTTTCATCGATTCAATGCTTTTAGAGTGGAAATACCAAGTTGACCACCACGAGAGAGAGCCCTCAGTTGATCCTCAGTCATTTTGACTGTGATCTATATGGAGAAAGCCCTCTCCTGGCCTAGTAGTGCTAGCTACTTGGCTAAGCGTGGTTTGAGGTTACCTTGAGATTGCCTCTCTCAGCGTGAGGTTCAATCTGAGTGATAACATTTTTGCGACTCCACTGGGGAAGAAAAAGTAAGATCAAATCTTCCTTGGGAAAGATCATCAAAGTTCAGATCTGATTTTTGATGGTGGACAACGGTTAGATGCATATGAAGGTTGAACCATTCACCTCGCGACTCCATTCACTGAAATATCCAGAAAATCAACACCTTATGGTGACTCCACTAAAGATCAGTAGCTTCAAGATTTTTCAAGATGGAAAATGTTGCGAGAAGGTATGCTCCCATCAGCCGAGATCACATTCCATGTTTCCCAAATAAAATTCATAAGGTAGATTGGCAAATGAATTTTCCTATGTTCAAAAATGTGAAAGGTAATGATGCTTCTCTTCATCTAGTGAGATTTCACATGCATGTGCGTAGATTAAAGATTGATTTTCCCGAAGACTTCTCAATGAAGATGTTCATGGCCACTCTGGAAGATGAAGCTCAATCTTGGTATGAAAGTTTGTCACCTGTTTGTATTTACTGTTTAAAGGATTTTCATATCATATTCTTTGAAAGGTATAAAGAATCATGCCCATCCTTAATATTAGTTCAAAATTGTTGTAAACATGTTGATAGTTTTATTGAAAATCTTGAGAATTTTTATAAAGATGATGAATTCATGGACGATGAGATCATGGAAGCCCTATATGAAAATCCATTTCAACAGCATAAAGAAATATTAGATGATACTTATCAAGATGCTCAGGAAATATTGCAGCAGGCTGAAGATCTTTATACAGTTGAAAATGATGGAAGACAAGGTCTTATTTCCAATCTCATTGCAGCAAAAGATGGTATGCAAGAAAATGAGGTTCCAATCTCAAATTGTGGTAAGGTCAAGCTAGCTCATCCAGATCTGGATTCAAATTGTGATGACGAAGAGTGTGTTGTTCTAGATCTCATGAAGGCGATTTCTATTATTGAGGTCACTTTGAATGAAAAAAACAGATTTATAGACCTAAGTGTTCTCAGCCCATCAGAATAAAGCCTTCACGAGGAGGTAATCCATTCCATTTATGAAAAACAAGATAAGATCTTTATTCAAGTAAGTGAAAAATGTTCTTTGGATGAATCTGTGGTAGATGATAGAAATGTCAGTTTTGGGTTTCAAGAACAATCTGAAGTTTTCCCTCTTCTGATCGATGAGTGTGATAACGAACATGAAAATATAGTTGCCATGTCATATGAAGATGATCAACAATATATTCAAATTTTAGACAATATATTCAAATTGTAGAGGACCACATCATTGAGGACTATCATTCAGATTTTTCTTCCCATGTCTCATGCTTTGAATTATTTTTTCAAGAAGAAATCTACTCACCTACTTGTTCAAAAAAATTTGAAGACCAAGAACACACTCTTGTTGAGGTACATTATGAAAAGAGATTAGATTCAAGAGAAAAAGCTACCTTGTTTATTCCAAATCAGTAAGAGGTAAATTTTCTTGATTTTCAAGATCCCTTCGATAGTATTTTGCAAGCACTAGAGAATATGAATTTTTTCTTGTTTGTGAGCATAAGTCTAGGTTTCAGTTTTTATTGTGAGTTTCCTACATGCACATCATTCTACCTGCTCGAGGAAAGTGAGAGCAGAATTCAAGAAAATAACCATCTGCTGGATTGGTTACACTCGAAGGATCACTTCACATGATTGTATATATGTCTTCAGCAGGCTGGTGGTTGTCATCGGGATTTGAAGCCCTCAAGTCTTGGTGATGGACTGTCATTAATAAGTGGGGAGTTCAATTTTTAAGTTTTGTTTCAGTTAGTCTTGAGTTGGTTTTGAGTCATTTTATTGTGTCAAGTATCTTTCAGTATTCAGTTTGGTTTTTAGCTATTGACTCCATTGCCCAAAGAAATAGGCACTTGGTCTACGGTTTTCTTGGCACCTCCAATGAGCTACCATCCCCAGCTGGAGCCAATGTTAGTGTCAGTATTTGCATACTTCCACCAAGGATCAAAACACATTTGCATGTGCATCTTAGGTGTCCCATTCTGAATAATTTTTTTATCATTCCATTAGGTCATGATATAAAATTGTTCCGCTGGTGGTTGTCCTTGTCAATAAACTCCACTCTCCCTCCAGGATTTATATTTCTGATTCATTCCTGTATCCCCTTGAGCATAATAACACTTATGGAAATTCTTGTTTCACTTGAAAGTATTTTAAGTCAAAATCTCATTCAAAGTCAGGTAAAAAATAAGTCCCATTAGGTCATTAGTGTTTTGCAATTCTCAAGGTCATTCCTTCATTTTGATAAGGTCAACATATATATGAGAGGGATTGAACAAGATCATCAGGATGGTTTTATTATACTTTAAAGGTTGTATTTTCAGTTGAGGACTTTTTTATCAAAATGCCATTTTGATAGAAAAGTCACCTATGTAATTTATTTTAATTTTTTATAATGTAATTTCATGTTATTATATGTAATTAATAAAATCCCAAAGCTTTCAAAGCAATCATGTTAGGCCTCAATGAGCAAATGAAAAATCCAACTCCATGACTTCAGCAACCTGCAATGTCAAAAGGTCAAAAGAAGCATCAGTGACAAAGAAAAATAGATCAAACATTAGAAAAAGTGGGTATTTCAAGTTAAATCAAAATCCACTTGGCTATAAAGCCTATCAAGCATTTAAAACAAGTTATTGATTCCCTTTTGATCATCAAGAAGTATTCAACAAAGATAATTTTTGAGTTTTTTCAATAGTTTTGGCCAAAATCCACAAGCGCTGCCCATTCAGAAGGTTGGCATTGCATGTTTGAACCGGCGCTGTGCGCCTGCCCAGTGGCGCTACGCCCTTGCAAGGAGATCTGAGTGCAAATTTCAAAGGCAATGTGCACTCAAACAGTGGCATTGTGTATTTGGAAAAGCATTGTGCTCTGAGACAGTGGGGCTACGTGCCTACATAGTCAAGTTTGCTGAGTGTTGTGTCACTTCAAACCACTTCAAAAAACTTCCAAAATTATCCTAAAATCCTCTAAGGATGTTCTAAACAGTCATCATACCCTCATTTCCTTGTTTCTAAGCTATTTGGTGACTCTTTAATTTTTTGAAATGAGAACCTTAATTTCACTTTATGATCATTGTTTATACACCTTGTTCACTTTCCTTGAGCATATATTAGTTATAGGTAGGGTAAATTGTTACACCATTTTTTGGTCATCTAACCTATTATCATTAGATGGACCCAAGTACACCATGTAAGACCAGTTTTACCCTAAGTAAAACTGCTTTCACTATGTTAAAACAGGAAACCCCAAAAGGAAATATTAAACAAATCTATATTTGTTTGATTTTCCTCATGGAGTAATTAATTAAACCATAATTTAATTATTATTCCCAGTCATGTTTAACCCAAAATCAAAGAAATTAATTAGATAAACCTTTATTTATCTTATTGTTTTCTAGGAATAATCATTTAAACCCTTTTTAGATGATATTCCTTGTTAAATATGACCAAATCACCCATAAATAATTAAATAAATCATTATTTATTTGATTATCCTCTAACCGCTTCCTTAAAAAGATAAATAAATCATTTATTTATTTATTTTTGACAAATTAAGGGATTTGACCCAAGTCAAATACCTTTTTCCTCCAACAAATATAATAAAATATTCCATAAAAAGTGGATCTAGATCTGGTTAACCCATGCACCAAGATCTAGAATGACCCAATATTTTTTTATAAATAGGAGGGTTTTCCCTACCATTCTTCACCTTTTGTTGCCTATTAGATCACTCTGGATCTATACACTTGGTCTCATTTTTCATCATTTGCTCCCATTGAGCTTCATTTTTGCATTGGGTTCTCTACACCTACAAGAGAGAGAAAGCTTAGATCTGAAGTGCTGAGGACTACAAAGAACCCATCCCATTGAGGAGAGCTGGATACACCTTCTTGTTTTCCTCCCAGGTGCCCTGTAATATAAAATTCTTTCAAAAAATCGTGTTCTTGTCTTGTCTGTTGGATGCATGGAGCAAACCCTTTATTTTACTGTTTAATGTCTTTCCATACATAGATCTGGTATTTTGCAGCTATTTTCTTGTCTAACTAATTGCAGATCTGAAGATATTGGCAGCCACTTTTGTTGTTAGGGCTATTAGTTATGCGTAGCTAAAGTGGTCCTTTTTCGTACACTTCGACAAAGGATTCATACTAACAAATGGCGACTCCACTGGGGTTTTAAATTACGACCGCTGTCGTTTTTCATATTCCTGCATATCCAGCTACTTCAGACCCTAGGGTTTCTTTTCAGCTGTTTATTTTTCCTATTTTTATGGTGTTTTTCTCACATAAAACCCTAAAACATTAAAATTTCTAACTTCCGTGTGTTTCTGGCCCTATTGCGCAGGTAAGCGACACCAGCCGCAACTGAGACGGCAACTTTTCTGAAAATCTGCCGCCGAGACAACCGGAACCGGGGGGTCGCACTTTTTGGCCCTAAACCTGCGACCTGGACCTCCAGGTCGCACTTTTCAGCCTATTTTCTGCGACCTGCACTCAGATCAGGTCAGAAACTGCGACCTGCCATTTTTTCAGCAATTTTTCTGCAATTTTTCTGGGTTTTTCTGCAGCTTCTGTCAGGGTCCTCCAGCCTCTGTCTCAGCCTATTTTGAGCAAGTTCTGATCTGTTTTTACTCATCTAAGTGGGAACCTAGCCCCTTAGGGCTTTAGTAACCTCCACTTTTTGTGGAAGAGTTTTAAGCTGTTTCATCCGTCTGTTTTTCAGAGCTTCAGCCTCCTTTTTCCAGATCTGTTACCTCCCTTTCAGATCCCTTGAAATCAGCCTTTCTTCCTTTCAAATCACCTCCTTTCGTTTTGTTTGGACCTCCTTTGAAGGCCTCCGCCTTGCTCCCTCCGGTTTTTGCTGATTTCCTTCCTTTTTCCAGCCACCTTGCCTCTGTCTCTTGGCTGTGATCTGCACCTCTTTTCAGCAGCTTTGTCCTCTAGATCCCTGTCCCCTTTGACCTTAGATCTATTGGCCCCTTTTCCGTGTGTTTTACATAGTTTTTCCCTTTCTTTTCAGCATAGTTTTGAGAGACCCACCTTCTTGGGTTATATAGATGCACAAGTAGCTGTTATTTTTCTGTTATTTCAGCATTATATTCTGTTCTCTGTAGGTTTATTTTCAGCTACGCAGCACACTTTTTTCTTGCTCTCAAAACGGAAAGGGTTTAAAAATTAAAATTAACGCACGCCACACACTGACCCTAAGTGAAGAAGCGCCTGGTTAACACCGCCTGGCAAAGAATCTAAAATCAATTGTCACTGCACCTTATCTGCCCTTGACATCGCTTGATTCTATCCCTTTCTGCCCTTGTCGGTTTCCTTCTTCCTGTCATCATTGCGCCCCCAAGGCGCCTTTCCCAGAGACTTCTTGGCCTTCATCCTCAGTTTCCGGTCGATCGACCTGCTCCGCCCCACCGTCGTCGAGCCAGTCCACCTTCGAGTCTGCACTCCGACTCCTCTCCTGATTCATCGGGTCCTCCTTCTCCTCCCGGTTCTCCCCCTGTCACCTTCACTATGTCTGGTCCAGGGCCTAACGCTAGCGGTTCTCCCGGCCCTAATGCCGGCCCTACTACTAGCGGAACCGCCACAGGAACTACCCCGGCCACCCCTGTGCTGTCGTACATTGCAGGCCTCAGCCTCCCCGATTTCCATCAGTTGATCAATGACCCCATTCACCACAATGCTAACTGGCCCGCTATGCCAACCAAGCTCCCCTCCGACATCCCTAAGTTCGAGGGCCTTAATGGAGAAGATCCAACAAATCATGTCCGATCTTTCCACATGTGGTGTTCCTCCAATTCCATTACCGATGACTCCATCCATCTTCGTTTGTTCCAACGCACGCTTACCGGCGAAGCTTCTAAATGGTATGTTGAACAAGCCACCGCTACCCATAACACCTTTGAGACTCTTGCCCAAGCCTTTTTGTCGTACTTCCAGCTCCCTCTCCGATACGATACTGGCACGGAGCTCTTGACTTCCTTTAAGCAAGCCTCTTCAACACGCCTTTCCGCCCATGTTCAGGAATGGAGAAGAAGACGGAGCTTATGTCGAGCCCCTCCCTTCGAAGATCGGGTTTACATGGACTGGTTCCTTCGCACCCTTCCCGCTCCCATCGGCAAAGATGTCGCCTCTCATTTTCCTCAAACTGAAGAAGCCGCCCTCCAAATAGCCTTGAAATATGACCTGATCTACGCTCAATCTGGTTATGTTTATACCGTTCTTCCTGACCTCCCCAGGCCCGGTGGCACTAACGCCCCGGGGGCATCTCATTCCGCCGATGGTATCGTTGGAGCCCTTTCCCATCCATACGCTCAACCTCCTATGGGCTATGGTCTCCCTCAGGGAGGGGCTAGCTCCTCCAGCACTCTCCCCCCTCCCGGTAGCATGTATCCAGGATACGGCATGCCTCCTCCTTTTGCCCAACCTCCTGCTTACCCCAATGTTGCCCAACCCACCCATTACCCTTATCCACAGCCTGGTGCGCCAGCTCCTCCAGCATATGCGCTTCCTCCTCCCTTGCCTCCTCAACCCCAGCAACAGCACCTACAGCCTCCTCCAGGGCAAGTATTTGCACAGCAGGGCGCGACTAATCCCCCTTCTTCTCAAAGAAGGCGGAGAGGCAACCAGAACCAATCTGCCCCTGGTAACCGAGGACCCAATTCTGGTATGGACCCTAACACTAGCAACCAGCAACAGGGCCTTCCGCCCAAGCCGGACAGGCCGCTTCGCACAAATAAGCCCTGTTCGTGCTGCGGTGTTTACGGTCATTACACTCACGATTGTCCTCTCTTACCCCAGATGCGGCAGATGTGGGAGTCTCAAGCCACATTGCGTGGACAACATGCCTCCCCTCATGCTCCTCCTAATGTGGCCACTACCCAGCCAGCTGTGTTCACTGATCCTTTCCCTCAACAGGGATTCGTGGCTACCCAACCGCCCAACAGCCAGGTAGCCGCCCCCCCGTCCATTTCTGGTTCCTCTGATTACCAGATCCTTATGATGCACTCCGATCCTTCCCCATCCGTCGATCTTCACCTTCAAACTCGGTCTCGCCAGTACCCCAAGCCTCCTGCTCAGTCTGCCCCCGAGCCTCCTTCTTCAGGTTCTACAGAGCCTCTTTCGACACCCAATGTCCCCTTGCATATCCCTCAACCCAAAGTTGAGCTTCATACCAAGATTCCTAAAGGACCATTACGTCGAAACGCTGCTTCCGGTCGAGCTTCTCATTCATATAGCATAGTAGATGATTTGGCGCAATCTCCTGCTGCCATTTCCACACTGGAACTCCTCCAGTCGTGCCCTTCCCAAAAGAAGGCTCTACTATCTGCCGTGGGCGCTGTAGATCGTACTGATGACCAAATGATTGTTTTTGATGCCACTCAATCAGACCATCCTCCTCTTCCTCCTTCCGTCGCCTTCCAAATCCCCGTCAAAATCCGGAACGCCAACGTGTCCCGGTGTATAATTGATGAGGGGGCATCCACCTGCATGATGTCCGCTTCGGTTTGGAAGCAACTCGGATCCCCCGAGCTGGCCCCTTCCACGATCACCCTTCGAGCGTGGGACGGTCATGCCTCCCAGCCCATTGGCCTGTTTCGTAATTGTCCTATCACCCTCGCCGGTAAGATTGTTTGCGTTGACGTCGAAGTCATCGACGCCCCGCTAGATTACAACATTCTATTGGGGCGAAGCTACACCTATGTTATGTCTGCTGTCCCATCCGCAGTCTTTCGCAAGATGTCTTTCCCCCATAATGGAAAGATAGTCACCATTGACCAGTTGAAATATCATGAGCCAAAATCTCAGACCTCCCCTGAGACGACTATCTCTTCTGTAGCCAACAAGCAAACCATTGATTCCTTGACCAGTGTCTCCCCCGCCGTTTACAAAGATTCCTCCCTGCTTGGAACTTTCCCCAACCTTCCTCCTCCTCCCATCACTGATCCCAGCTCCTCGAATGTTTGCATGATGCAATCGTCTCAGGCTACCTGTAAGCGGCATGCCTCGGCTAGTCAGCAAGCTCCCCCTCGCCCTCCGCAACCCGCTCCTAGCCATTCATCTCAGCCAGCCGGACCTCCTCCTTCTGGCCCTCCCCCTACAGCTGGTATCTCTGAACCTCTTTATCCTCCCGGGTCGGTCCCTCCTGGCCTCAACCATCTTGAAGCCGTCCCTCCTGGTCATTTCCCTGCTGGGCAGATCCCTTTCCTAGCTCCCCCTCCCAGAGTATATTTTGTTCCTGTCATGGCCACCCTCTCTCTCCCCAACTTGACCTTGGGCATTCCGGTCTGGTACCTTGATCCCCCAGCCGCCACCCCTCCTGGTCACCCCAAACCTTACATGGCTTTGACACCGGTTCAACCGGTCCCCCTCGCTTCCTCGGTAGCCACTATGCCCCCAGCACCTCCACAGGACCCTTCTCCTGCTGTGACGACCCCCGGGAAGAAAGGCAAAGCCCGCAAGGGGGCACCCAAAGACAAGACCACCACAACTGACCCGGCCCCTCCGCCGCCCGCAAAGCCTTGTGCCTTATGTGATGTCACCGGTCATGCCACCCATGATTGTCCTGAGTTACCCCATATCCAGCTCATGGTTAAAGTCGCGTTCCCCGAGTCTACGATCCTTGAAGCCTCCACTCCTTCTTCGTCCGTAACCAAGAACCCCAAGACTCTCCGCACCAACAAGCCCTGTGCTTTGTGCGGCGTCCATGGCCACTACTCCCACCATTTTCCTCACCTGACGCATTACCGTGCCTCTTTAGAGGTGATCCGCGAGTATGAGGTTGAACAAAATCAATCCGCCTCTCCCATCCTCATGCAATATGCTTCAGGTCAGCCTGAGGATCCCCCTGCTCCCATCGACATTCCCCCCCCTGATGTTCAGATGACCGAGTCTACCGTCACCATTCTTTACCTATCCTCCTCTGCGAGACACCTGGAGCCTAGCCCATCTGCATCCTCCCCTGTTGTGTCCCTTGACCACCCTTTTCCTACCCATACCCGAGATCACCCCACCCATATCTCTGTTGACCTCCGCAGCCCGAGTCCTCACCATGATTCCGATAGCCCTCATATACCACCCTGTATGAGTCATGTTCATCCTTCCCCTTGCACTCCCTCATGCGTTTGGCGCCCGATGACTTCTGTCCACTCACGCTGCCGTCATTTCCTTTCATCCCCTCATTTATTGTCTTGTCACACCATTCTGCAGGACCCCCCGTCCACACCCTTTATCGGTTACGCCGATGGTGCAAGTCGCTACTCCAGGAATCTAGCCTTGGCAGGTTGGGCCATCTTCACCCCCTTGCATGCCCTTGTCCTTTCTAACGGGGTATGCATTGGTTCTGCCACCAACAATCAGGCCGAATACGATGCAGTGCGTGGCCTATTAGCTGATGCCCTCTTTCATCGCATCCTCCATCTGCACGTTCGTTTGGATTCCCTGTTTATTGTAATGCAACTAAATGGTGTTTATCGTGTGCATAACCCGGTGCTGTTTATACGCTATTTACGAGTGAAAATCTTAATACGTGCGTTTGAAACCATAACTTTCAACCATGTACCTAGAGAACAGAATCACTATGTAGATAGTATTGCAAACCATGTTCTAGATTGGCATTTATCACACACATTTCATACAAGACAATAACATTAAATAACCATCAAAACACGATGCATATCCATAATATGTGTCGCAAAACATGTGTTTAGAGTCCATCTACTCTGATACATACGACATGCCCATAGCATGTTACAAACAAAACCCAAAACTGGGGACACCACCTGCCCCTACATACATCATACGGGGCACCACATGCCCCACCCCTAATCACTATCCGGAGGCTCCCGGGCCAATGGCTCTGCCCCTGCAGCATGTAGATCGAGCATAGCCTGACCGGCCATCGCCATGCGCCGCATGACACCTCGCCACTCCGAGGGTAGACCAACACATGGCTCTATGAACTGGTCATCTAAGTCCTGCCACCCGCGCTCTGATACTCCGGTCAACAACCTTTCGCATCTATGGCGGATGTCCTCCAGCAGGGCGGCTGCATCCTCATTCTGTGCCGCTCTCGACCCACTTGGACCTGTAGCTCCAGACGCTGCCGGTCGTCCCATATATCCGGCCGATTTTACCGGTGCTATATCTGCATACCAAAAGTCCATGAATCAGTACCATTAATTACTATTCAAAAACTTTAACATGCCCACACAAGAATAGCAATCTGTCACTTACCATCGGGCCCCTAGACTTGACCAGGCGGAAGTGGCAGATCCGGATCCCCACAGTAGCTCATCCCACTATAGGGATAGTCGTCTATGTACAAAGGCATCTTATCCCAATGGGCAAAAAAATCCGGTCGAAACACTCGCCCGACCGCCCCTCCTCCTCCTCTGCATAGTAGCCGTCCCCAACGGCGCATCCTGGGCTCTCTCGGGCCCCCATCTGGAAGCTGTACACGAGGCCTCAAGGTTGGGATCTTCTCAAAGAAGAAGGCGCACAACAAAGTCCCATATGAGCAGTCATGGTTCACCTGCCGCCTGCATAGTGACAACTGTCACTTTAGCGACACCAACAACATCTGGGCCCACCCATAGTAGGTCCCTCCCAACACACTTTCCACTATCATCATCTGCCCCCCAGTGATGTGATGGAATGCCTGGATGCCCAGGATTCGCAGCACAGCTGCGGCCACCGCACGGGTTTCTAGCCTCTCTAGATCCCCGATCGGTATTCGAGTCCCCTTGACTTGGAGACCCGGTCGACAATGGCGTTCCACGAACTCCATGATATGCCACCCCCGCGGCAACACTGGCTGTGTGTTTCCCACCATCCCAAGTGGCGGGAGACCAGTCAGGAAGTACACATCCTGGACTGTCAGCTCGATCCTGTGCCCCTGCACTACAAATATCTCCTGATCTGGATCCTGTCATTGACCTAGGGTGTTCATTGACCTAGTTTGACCATTCATTTCATTCCTCTCACTCATTCCCTTCACGTGTTCAAGCTAGCCATCTCATCCCCTTCCCTTTCATCTCATTCCATTTGTATCCTAGGGTTTCATAAGTCAAAGTTTAAAATGTCTAAAGAAGAAGATAGTGGTTTTGGTGAGGCACAAATGCCAAGAAGAAATGATCACAAAGGAGGGAACATTAATAGGTTTGAACCCATAACCACAAGGGAACTCATGACCTCTCCTCGCACTATGTCTTGTTTCAAGCATGTGGGTTGTTTTGAGTTTTCTGAGAGAGTGCAGAAAATTCAAAATCACCCGGGGTTAACAAGATTGTTCATCACTAATATACATGACAAACAGGTCACTCTTGTTGGGGTCACCTTTGATATGTCCACCAATGCCATTGTAGCTGCTACAGGGATACCTAGTGTGCGAGAGAGGTGGTTTAAACAAGTAAACCTTGATATGAGTTATTATGAACCATACCTTAAACCTAGGTATAAGGATGACAAGAAATCAATTTCCCCTTTCTCTCATCTCCTTGACCGGTATATTCCCATGATGAGGATAATCATGAAATACTTCACTTGTGAGGGGAGGTTTTCTCAACTCTATTCATACAATAACCGACTCCTCATGCATTTCACTAGAGTTAGAATGCTACACATAACTTACTATCTTTTTCGAAAAATTGACAAGATGGAATATATTGCACAAAAGAGGGATCACAATAATCAAATGCAGAGTCTTTTTCATCATTCACTCATCAAAATGGTGGTCATGCATCAACTTCAACAAAAAAACATTTCATGGGATACATTTATTGCAAATGAGGTTTTCACTACTCCACCTAGTCATCATGAGTAGGATATTCCTTCATCATCTCATCCTCCTGTATCCATTTCTCCATCTAAGCCTACTATTCATACATCACCACCCACTCATATCCATTCACCTCATGTTGATCCCACTTCATCGCGTTTCTATAACCCTTCACCATCACTGGAGCATCAAGCAGTGAAAGGGACATTGAGGCAGTTTGCACTAAGATGAATGATATTGAGTCGTTCCCTAAGACCTATCAGAGTGGCAACGGGCATGTGTTTGCTTCGCATGGTGTGAAAGGGGCCATGCTTTCTTCATCGGCAAAATAGGTAGACAAGGGCAAAGAAAAGGCTACAAAGCCTAACATTTTTTAGCAAGAGGACAAACATGAAACTAAGTAGGAGTTTTAGTTGATTGAACTTGATGATGAGGATGAGGTTAGAATCACCAATGCATTGATCAAAAGAAAAGAGGCAAATATTAGTGAGCTTCAAGTTAATCTTGATAGAGCATAGTACGTGATTGACTTTATTGAGCTAGAAAATCAGCAGCTGAAGACTAAGCAAACCATCAGTGAGGTCAAGATAATCAGAGCAAAGAGAGAGGCAAGAAAGGCCAAGGCCTTGCTAGAGGAAACCTTGGCAAAAATTGATGATAGTGATGATGACGAAGATCAGCTTCTCAGACAAAGACTGAGGACAATTGGGCTAAATAAGGCTTTAGCTCAGGAAAGGCAGAAAGAGGCTGAATGTAGTATACCTAGGGGTGATAATATAGGGTACAGAGGGAGGTACCCAAGGGAATAATATGATGTAATAATATAAGAATGATAAATAAAGGGGCCATAGTTAATAAATAAAGTGGTTAACCCACATTATGTAAGGGACCACATGTAGCTAGGGAATAAAGTGGTAAGCCCATTGTATTGGATGTATGGTATTGAGAGACCCATGGTAACTACCCATGGTATTGCATGAATGAAACCTATATAGAGGCTAGACTTGTAGTAGATCTGATAAGAAAATGTATAGAAATGAAAAATATGCCCAAGAAATAACACCATTGAAGACAAAACTTCATATCTTTATTAATATCAAAACCCTTAAGGTAGGGCAACACCATACATTCACTCCTTAAGGAAGGAGATCACTCCACAAGCGATATACTTGCCCCTACAATCATCCTTCACATCTCTCAATGGAGAGTCTCTAGCCTCTATATAGGTTTCATTCATGCAATACCATGGGTAGTTACCATGGGTCTCTCAATACCATACATCAAATACAATGGGCTTACCACTTTATTCCCTAGCTACATGTGGTCCCTTACATAATGTGGGTTAACCACTTTATTTATTAACTATGGCCCCTTTATTTATCATTCTTATATTATTACATCATATTATTCCCTTGGGTACCTCCCTCTACACCCTATATTATCACCCCTAGGTATATTACATTACACCCCCCTTAAACATGTTTCGTCCCCGAAACATGAGAATAACACAAATAATAAGATCTACTCAAAAGAGCATTCCAATGGTACCATTCATGTGCATCTAGCCATCCAAGAGAAAGGTGAACACTCGATCGAGTTGGTGCCTTGCTCTCTTGAGATGGAAGCAAGTTCTGGTGGTTCTTCTGTGTTGATGTGTTGTTAGTGGATCGTCGCACCTCTCTGTGTGTCATCGAAGGGTTATTGTCCTTGTTGCTAATTCATTTCCACTTTGTTGGTTGTTGTCTTGCCGGGTGATGTGGGTGGTGATATGTTGAAGCTTTAACTGATGTAATATCTTTCATTAATTCCTCTATTATTGGTTATGGAGTGATGTCTGGTTCTTTTGTTGGTACTTGCTTTGATGTCTGTGTTTGGTTGTCTACCATCAAAGGCTCATCATCTCATGTGTCTGTCTCATTAGATATTTTTGCTTCTGCCTCCCCGGTCTCTGCATGGTTCTTAATGCAAATATCGTGCAATGTAATTTTATTCTTTTTATACCAGAGTTTCATGAATTTCTTTTGCGCATTAAAATTGACAGTACCAATGGATTCCATCCAAGGGTGTCCTAAAACAACGTCCACAACATCCATATCTGAAGCATAAAAATTAGAATGCAACACATACTTATCCATATAAATCTTTAAATCTTTATAAATTTGAACATCTTCATTATCAACCTGTGTGTTTTCAATATGCTTTGCTGGAACTTGCAATTTTTTTGCCAAATTCACATTGATACAATTATGATTGCAACTAGGAATGATAGACACAATGATGTTCTCTTTTTGAATACTTCCATGAACCTGTAATATGGAAATATTAGTAGAAAATAAGTATTTATGGCTCTTACTATCCTTCTTTCCAACTTAAGACCACTTTTCGAAAAGGAAATTTTCAAGTTTTTTCTCGGGAAGTTTCCTCACTGAGTTGTCAAGTGAGGTCCACCATTTATTTGCCTCATCTTTCATATAAAACCCTATGGAGCATATCCAAACTTTTCGGTAGTGAGCCTTGTGATATTGTAAAATATATTCAATATTAGGGCCATCATCTTTTCCTCTAAACTTCATCTTGCGAGAACCTCTAAAACAAAGTAAGGGTTTTGAAAAAAAATCACTTATTTTGGAAAAAATTTAAAATGGACATTACTTAGTCAATATAACTCAGAATCCTTAATATAACCTGTTTTATGAAATGGAATAGTCATTCTGCATCTATCCGTGTGGCTGAAATCTCAATCTAGGTACTCTGAAAACACAGATCTACGCTACAAGAGTCCCGCCGTCACAAAATTTCTGAAAAAATGACTAATTTTAAATCAGTGATAACTCCATCATCCGGACTCCGATTTGACCAATTTTTTTTTTGAAATCAGGTGATTTTTCAAGAGGAGCTCAGATCGGTAATTGGTTGTCTGAAAATTTTCACCAAAACCTTTAAAAAAAATGTCAGGAGAGTCGTCGTACACAAATTGTCGTCAGAGACATTTCTGCAACACAGCTGAATTTAAATCAGCGATATCACCCTCATCCGGACTCGGATTCGACTGATTTTTTTTTTTGAAATTGAGCCTTTTTGCATAAGGAAGCCAGATATGATATCTATTTCTAAAAAAATTTCACCAAAAGTTTCATATATGCTCTACAAACTCGCCGCCCAAACATTTCCTGCAAAAAATGAAAAAACAAATCTTCCAAACTCTGTGGATACCACTTGTAATAGATCTGATAGGAAAATGTATAGAAATGGAAAATATGCCCAAGAAATAACACGATTGAATACAAAACTTCAGATCTTCATTAATATCAAAACCCTTAAGGTAGGGCAACGCCATACATTCACTCCTTAAGGAAGGAGATCACTCCACAAGCCATATGCTTGTCCATACAATAATCCTTGACATCTCTCAATGGAGAGTCTCTAGCCTCTATATAGGTTTCATACATGCAATACCATGGGTCTCTCAATACCATACATCCAATACAATGGGCTTACCACTTTATTCCCTAGCTACATGTGGTCCCCTACATAATGTGGGTTAACCACTTTATTTATTAACTATGGATCCTTTATTTATCATTCTTATATTATTACATCATATTATTTCCTTGGGTACCTCCCTCTGTACCCTATATTATCCCCCATAGGTATACTACATTACACCCCCCTTAAGTATACTACACTGAATTGGCAGAGCAGCTTACTCCAAGTGAGCTACTTTCCATAGAGATTAGCAGAGACAGAGAGTCTTGGCTTGAGAGAGCCAATTTTCACTTGGAGGGCTTATTGGAGAAGCCCAAAAGGGACAATGATATTCAACAGAAGATGGCAAAGCAGTATGCCTTGAGAAACAAGATTGCAAGGGCCAAGCTCAAACAAGCCCATGCAAAGATTCGGGCTTTGACTGAGCCAAAGGAGAAGGAGAAGTTGAAAATTATTGATGAGGTGTCACTCCTTACCTCCAACCCTTGATAAAAAATCAAATTCACAAATTTTTCACACCTTGTGCAAATTTTGATTTTTGGACAGTTTAGCACACAAAAAATTTGCTAAATGTGCAACGCCACTAGTGCTACACTCTTTTTTGGGGCATCCAATTTACAAATTTCCACCACCATCGTGTTTAGAGTGATGAGGGCATCAACTCCAGCAAGTTTCAGAAGATTTGGAGGAGAACCGGTCCCTCAAAGAGGCAAAAAACTACCGAAAAATCATGTTTCTGCCCTCTTTTTGACCCTGGCTCTGCGCGTTTACTAGTCTCGGGAGAACAGGTTTTTGGCATGGCAGATGGACACCATTTTGAAAACTAGAGGCATATTTGGAAATTAGACTTAGAGAGATCTCTAATGACTTATCATGGAGCTCATTTGGACATCGAGAAGGCCTCGAGAATTTTTCTGCAAGATAGGCCATTTTTTCTGTCATGGCAGTGTGCGTTTACCAAGGAATTGGCAATTTTCACTGTTTTCAGCATGTTTGACTTTTTGAATTTTTACTTGGGAAAATGAGAAAATTACTGATGTAAATGGTCACAAATTTCATGTTTTGACTTTCATCTAAGGTAGATACATTAGTTAAGACATCATTTGAGGTTAAATGAATCTGTTTCCTCTCTTTAGAGGAAAATTGTTGAGTCTTCGTAGTTTTCAGTTTCTTATTTGGGATTAGATGAAAATGATCCTCATCTCATGGATTCGAACTCCTGAGGCTAGGGAGAGTGGTTTTTAGGTCTATATCATGTATTTTCTCAGTCATTTGTAGAGGTTGGACTCACTTGGAGCTTTGGCATCTCAAGAGACATTTTTTATATCAGTTTGGCTTGGATATTAATAGAAATTTGCAACTATTCCTTTGGGATCCATGTGTTGTGAGTTTTAGACATATTTTCCTCTCTATTATCAATTTGTTTGATTGAATGAATTTTTAATTAATAAACCATTTCATGTCTATAATATAGTAGATTTCAAGTTTGAAAGGCAGAATCCATATTCATTTATGCTCTGTCTTCGGAAATTTAGTATAATGTGTTCATTCTACTAAAATTAGGGAAAATACATACCATATGCTTTGCCTAGCTCATCACCAGTCTATTCATCTCATTTAATTCACTTTTAATGTTTATACCTTCTACCTACCTTTCCCTTGGAACCCCTACAAATTTTGACCTAATTTCCTTGCCCTGGCTGTTTGACTCCTCCTGATCCAACAAACCCTACAAAATCAAAACCAAAACCCTGAGCTACTATACCTAGCCTAAAATATTTCTTTCCTTAGTCATTTTGACTCTGATCTATATGGAGAGAGCCCTCTCCTGGCCTAGTAGGGCTAGCTACTTGGCTAAGCATGGTTTGAGGTTACCTCAAGATTTCCTCTCTCAGCTTGAGGTTCAATCTGAGTGATAACATGGGGTTCACTTAGTAAAATTATGTCATAAACTCTATAGTCATGGATATTAAATAATACCACTAAATTAATTTCTACCTCCCAAAGTGTACATGTTATTATCCCTTCTTAGTACATGTTTCCAAATATAATAACGTCCTATTTTCACTAAATATGGTAACTAACTCTAATATGTTGGTATCACTATTTTACCTAAGTATGACACTTACTTTAGAGAAAAAAAAATTCCATAAGTTGATTTAACTTTTAGTTAGACACATCAAACATGTTTCTTAGGAATGAAGATAGGATTTCATCTTTAACTCTCTCTATTATGAAATATGTGGTCAATTGCATTTTTTATTTTGATAGTTTTGTGATCCAATAAGAATCTCTATAAGTTACAAGAATAGATCTAGCACCATCCTTTGTTATGCACATAATTTCCAAAAAGAATTCACAATGACAAATCTCCTCACAATGTTATCTCTTTTTCCATTCCCCTTAGCCCCCACCAAAAACAACTTTGTTTTTTAAACCACCCTCCCCCAACCCACCTACCCAATATGCATATTCATATCACCACTTCATGCCTTGAATAAAAGTGATTAGATAGGATCATTGCATTAATTTTCATCCGTTCAATGCTTTTAGAGTGGAAAGAATGGAGGAAACAACTTAAAAGAGCTGTTTTATTAGTGGGACCCAATTTGGAGAATTAAGGTCTATAACCTTCAAGGTCATTTTGAGACCTTAAATGAAGTTTATTGGGGATTTTTTTTTCTTAAGTACCATAATCTATAATTATATTCAACACTCCAATACATTTTCAATTGTGTAAGAAAGATGTCAACAACATTCATATGTGAAAATTATGCCTCTTATTGGGAAATTTAATTTCTTAAACTTATACTCATTAAATTGTCGAACGAGGCTTATAGGTTGACGAGGTGTCGACAAAATATATCCAGAAATAGGTTTAATTGCTTATAACTCAACATACACTACAACACTATGTTATAGTAACACTTTTCATGAGCTTAATTGAACATGGATTCACCTATAACATGCCACTTTAATAAAAAAATAAATAATAACTTTAAAAACAGGTCATTCATCTACATACTAAGGCTATCTAAGGGGTTCAAGAATTTATCTGACTCAATAATGGAATGAAAATATCCCACGATGATGAAGAAAAATAAATCATTTACAAAAAACAAAAATAAATCAACTAAGAGTTACCATCATAATCCATGGAGTCATTAAAATTTATGTGGATTCAATGGGTTTTTAACTTTCCACACCAAGGGCCCTCGCACTACTCCCAAAATTTTATAAATGTGAATTTTTTTAATCTAAAGATACAAAAATCGTACTGCAATTATCTAATTTGTATTACCTACTTGTTTTCTTCATTTAACAAGTTACCTACGAAGTTATTCAGTAAATTCTAATAGAAATACATTGCAACCTACACCAATATACAGATAAAGAGCTGAAAAATAAATGAAGCAATCACACAAAGGACACACTTATTTTTGGACTAACGTCCCTAGAAAAACCCAATGTGGGAAAAATGGTGCAACAGCTTTGAGGGTTTGTATTATTAAGCAGAAGTATTACGAGGACAACTAGGTTTCCAAATATGACTCACCTAATAGAGAAAACCCTCTGAAGATAGATAAAATAGTGAGTTTTACCTCACACTGCAAGTCGTGGCTGATCTAAGATCGAACTGGAAAAACACCAGGTCCCTCTGTGATTCCTTTGCGTAGTAGATGTGTAGGCTTACTTGGGGACGGCTGAAGTCTACGTCACTTTTTCTCTATGCTGATCTGCCTCTTAGAAAATTGACTTTCAACCCTCATGGCTCAAAAAACCCGATCTCGAGCTCAATTCAAATTTTCCCTTAGAAGCTCTGCACAGTCCCTATGTGAGCCCTGCATGGGCCTGCATCGTCCCTTCAAGGGACTGCATCACCTCTCCTGGTGGCTGTGTTGCTTCCTCTTTTATCTCTGTTGCCTCTCTGCTATGTACTCTTGGTCTTTCAACTAATAACTACTTCTTCCCCTCACTTCCCCTAAATCACTCAAATACTATCTTCAGCTAAGAACTACTCCGTAAAAGAATTCGATGTCTAGATTCATGCAATGTGTGTTCTCCAACTGACCCTCAAACCTTCCTTTATACTTTTCCTATTGATAAATCAACAAACATTATCTAATCCTTAATCAACGACTAAGATTAAATTAGACTTGATCATCGCCTCTTAGAAGCTTCTCACCCATAGGTTAAATTAATTCACTTTAATTATTTTAATTCCCTAATTCTAACTTAGACTCTATTAAAAATAATTATTTATTTGAATAACTTTCACTCCACGTGGAATATCTCCAAATGTTTTATAGCCCCTCTACAAAATTTTGGAGTTAGAGCACATCCAATGCTACCCAAAAATCAACACTCCCTCTTAGCAACGAATGTGTTCTAGCAATAAATTTTCACTAGAAGCACCATCATAATCTATAACATCGGCTCTATGCACTTCTTATGCTTGACCTGTTTTCCTTCATTCACTTTGTTGTTGCAATATGTATTTATTATCATGAATCTACCATTGTCACTATTGCATATGTACTACAACTCCCTCTCAAAATGCTACATCTGGCTACCCATAGCACTACCATTTCTAACTGCTGCACTGCAACTCAGTTTCTCAGAGTTAAGAAACTGAAAAACATCACAAATATTGACATATTGGTCAGTGTGGATGCACCTTGATGCTAAATATTCCTCTGCTACTACTCTACGCTAACCCTCTTATGCTACTACGTTGTTGCTTCTCTTCACTATGTTGCACCACTGTGCACTGCACTGATGTTGTTTCCTTTTCTCCGTGCTGCTTCGGACTTTTGCGCTCTATATTTTCCACTGCCTCTCCATCATCCCTCGCACCAAGTGACACCCTTCATTTTTCTACTGTCATTAAGGGATCCTATAGCTGTTGCGGGAAAAACTACCCTAAGTTCTAGGTTGAGGGATCTAACAGAGTGGAAGACATACAATCACAAGAAGAAATCAAATTACAAGTCTTAATACTTAAACTAGTAAACTAGGGATAGGCGACATTACTCATATGTCCTACATTTAAGGTCTTTCCCGCTGGGTTCACACCCTTTGATAATCCTCATGCTTTAAAACCTGCAACTCACTCAATACAAAGCACAAAGACTAGTTGTACAACATATATATCCTAAATTTCAATATGTTTTTTCATATAAACTCATGAAATAACATGAAATAATGATTACAAGATCATTAAAATGTATATGAAATGTATAAGAACATGACTTCATGAATGAGACAAAGCTTATTTTATTAATTTGTGTGAAAATAAATTGGAGATATCACCTGAAATCAGCCACGGCTCTAAACGAAACCGTCCTCCGGATCTGTCCAACCCAAGCGTCAAAAATCTTCTTCCAGAAGAGGTGCACAAAGGATGTCACATAATGGAGGTGAACATCACAAGGAAACAAGGGTTTCCTGAAACTTAGAAGTGCAAGAGGCACAGGGATATTCAGACTTGATTTGGGCTATAATAGGCTATAGTATCGATAACGCTCTCTCTCCTCCCTTAGGCCTTCCCAATGAGGTTTATTTATACATCCTCAAATCAATTTTTCAGTTGGGAAATAGTTTGGCCATGGGCTGGTGTAGGTGGTCTTTAGGTAAAATCTATAAACCCTGCCTAATTAATAGGGAGATTATATATTTTTAATATTTTAAATTGTATACACGAGTTAGATATGAGTGAACCTGCATTTTAATGCGTAAAAGTCACCACAGAGTCGCATATGGAATTCAAAATAATGTTTTTAATAAGTTGACCAAGTCTGAAAGGAAATGGCTACCCAAGGCCAATACATAAGTCATTAAGTATATAAAGGTGATAAATGATGCTATAACAGATGCCCCCTAATATATGAGGTTAGAAGGGGTACATGATGGCCGGAATATATTATGTGCATAAGAAAGAATCTTGCAAGGACTTGAGAAGACTTCACTAGATTTCAACCTGACAAAAACCAGTGAAAGAAATTATAAAGAAAACTCATGTCTAAGGCGAGCATACCCATGCTCAGTGAAATAAAATCATGTCTGCATAACAAGTATGGAGAAGATCCAATATGTATACAAGTATAACATAAATTGTAAAGTACATAGTGAATCCTCTCATCACTGTCTGAAAGTACATATCAAAATTATGTACAAGTATCACAAATAGAAAATTTATCAATGATGCTGCAAAGATATCCCATCACTGAAGTCACAACTGAATCTCCAAGTACCAAATCATAAGTCGTGGAAAAAATGGTACTGCACGCAAATCGAGTGCCAACATATAGAATGTTGATGTGATGAATTGCAACATATAAGGGTGGATGGTGTCACTAGAAGAAAACTGAAGGAGTTTTCAAAGTGAACCAAAGCATGGTGATGAAAAATCGAGGTCTTCACCAATCACTATGGTACAATTCTACACAATGGGAATAAATGAGCTAAAGTCAACCATGTGAGAAATCATTCTATTACCGGTCATTGATGTATACCGTTAACAAACACGAGACAACTCATCGATAATGATGATGAGACTCAAGGTACCCCAATATAATCTAACAAGTGTGAATAAAGGAGTTGAAGTCAAACACTTGAGTGAATCTAGCAATCAGGAGACATTGATATATTCTCAGTGTCGATGGAAAAATAATCTACCACTAATGAATGCAAACCATGAGGTAATGAAAAAATGACACTAGAACTTGTTCCCAGAGAAATGTGTTAGAGTGTATGGGAAAATATTTTTTGGAGGAAGGAATTAAGGCATTCCACATCAATTCGGCACAAGTGTAACTCGCAGGCCAAAATTTGGAAGGAATCGGATGAAGAAAATTGAAGCAACCAACCTGAAGCACGTTTCTGGCATGCACAAAATGTAGCTAGCGCATGTCAGAAACCCTTTGAACCAACCAACAATGAAATTTGACAAAGAGGTGAGGAATCCATCGATAGGGTCAAATGGAAACCAAGGCACTTCAAAAATCCTAGGTGTGATAATGAAAGTTGAAGTCGAACACAAGGGAAACCACTCAATCAAAGATACATGGTGTTGATCAAATTTTGAGCACAATGTAACCTATCAATGATGTAAATAGGGCCAGGGTGCGGCTCTAGGTTTACTCTTAGATCAATTTGTCGAAGTTGATAAGAGACAAACCCGCTGAAAAGAAGTCAATGGAGACCTTCTTAAACCATCACAAGCAAAGGACCAAATAGTTGATGTAATAGAACAAGACTTTGATAAACCGGGGATAGCTGACTGAAAAATGAGTCAAGAGACACTGCAGAAAGGTTAACTCAGGTTTACTTCCCTTGAACAAAAGCACGACTCATTTTGACTAAGGAAGCATATGATAACTCGGTATAAGTTTGTCATGCCGGAGGCATGAACAAACCCTCCATATGAATGGAAGAGATAACCAATCGGGGGAGTACTGACTTGATAACAAGATTATCGCTTCTCCTAAGTCAAACTAAACCCATCCCAAAATGGAGAAAATACTTTTCTTTTTTGTGCTTTGTTCAAGGGTGACACAACTGACTCTTTAGCTGCCATCAAATGTGGAAGTAATGTCCTGATCCCACTCTTTTTGGGATATTTAATTTTTTTTTATATTTCATATTGAAAGCCTAAAAAGGAATAAAATAATGCCTATAGTAGAAGGGATAGAATGAGTGTCGATAAACAGATGCACTAGTTCCTGGGATAGGAACAATCCTATGCTCAACGTAAGGTGGAAAAACTAGTAAGTGACACTGAGAGGAATGTTCCATCCATGGGAAAAGGTTTCAAGTCAAAGAGGCTAAGTGATTGCATGGCTTACTTTGGAGAAAGACAACGTCAAAAGATGGCTTATACAAAAGTCCAAGTAAAGCCAACTTCAGGCCAATATATACAAATGGTCAATATGAAATGCATCAAAACAACTCAACAAAAAAATGGGAGCCTCTAAAGTATAAAGCTAGAAAATATAGAGAAGAAGAAGAAGAATGAATCTTCAATGCATAAGTCGTGGCGAGACTAAAGAGGACTCTTCAGCCTACACAATTTGCAGCATGGGTGACATATGCTAGCAACGATCTAACTAAGAATCCCATGTAAAGGATGGCTCTACCATCATATCATGATTTATAAGTTGACGAGTGAAAATGGTTTAATAATCATAACATGATCGGGTTGACCCTATGGAAATATTTCAGTATGGAGGCTAGTATGCATAAGTGCAACAGAAAGTGAATTCCCTAAACTATATGCAAGTTCTGAACAAAATACCTGCCATGAAAGGCCAGCTGTCATGGAATCATCTCAAAATCATCAAAATGGACCTAAAAACAACCTATCCCAACACTTACAAGCCGACAGGTTATAAAGTCGTGAACAAATTCAAAAAATAAACACAAAACTTTATACAAGTAAATTGTGAAAAAAATTTGAATTTTGGGCATAAATAGGCCTTTTGGACTCACATTTTGTCATTTGTGCCTTGAATAATTTGTTAAAGAGCTCTAGAACAAACAAACCCAAACTTGGAACCAGAGAAATTATCAACTTAATCATCCCAAATATTCTAGGTAATCTTCTCAATCAACTTAGTCATTAATTTCAATGTCGATTCAAGAAATGTTTTAGGAATTTCACCATAGAATTTATGTTTTTCTCTGAAACCCTCTGTGTATATGCAGGTTCATAATTTCAAACTTGCGTCTATATGTGACTGAGTAGGAAGGAACTCGCGTATATGCGGAGAGAAAATATAAAATGAAATTATAATGGTTTTTTAATGAATTGATCCAGGATGACCATTAGCTGGAGAGAGAGGGAGCATAACACAATTGACAATGAGGTCATGGAGTACCAATTATCCTTGGATATACTCTGGGGATGTGGATTTCTCAAGTTTTTTAAGATGACAAATATGAAAACCAACACCAGGTTTCTCAAAATTCTTATAAGTTATTGGGACTGTCAAACCAGGAGGTAACTCCTCAAAACTGCAATGTGTATTAGCTGAAGAATGTACATGCTCTTATAGATGGGAGGTGAGGCTATTGGGATTCAGTTCCCAATGACTCTTGGCCTTCCTTATTTCCTAATAATAAATAATATACAAAAATACAAATGCACACCCATCCATAGGATTAGGTGTCAACATTCCCCCCTTTAATCCGAAGGGATGTTGGTGAGTCCAAGCATCGATCTGAACTTTTCAAACTTCTCTCTTCCAAGTGCTTTGGTGAAGATGTCAGCAATTTGCTCATTTGTGGAACAATGATGTAGATGGATGGTCTTGGCCTGAACATGATGTCGAATGAGATGGTACTTTGTATTGATGTGCTTTGTTCGATCATGGAATTTTGGGTTCTTGGCCAACTTTATTGCAGAAGTGTTGTCGATCATGAGTGGAGTGGAATACATCTGTTTCATCTGCAAATCTTCCAGGATTTTCCGGAGCCACACAATTTCCTTTGTTGCTTCAGCTGCTGCCACATATTCTGCCTCGGACGTGGAATCTGCTGGAACTGACTGTTTGCGTGATCTCCATGAGACAGCTCCTGATCCAAGACTCATGGTGTAACCTGTAGTAGACACGCCTGTTTCTTTGTCACCATCAAAGTCTGAATCAGAGTATCCGGTCAAGATGAAGTCGCCTACCTGTGTATATTTGAGTCCAAAGTCTTGAGTCCCCTTCAAGTACCTTAGTACTCTTTTTTCAGCAGACCAATGTCCTTCACAAGGTTTCTGCATGAACCTTGAGAGGATTCCAACAGCAAATGAGATGTCAGGTCTGGTGGTGGTCAGATAGATAAGACTTCCTACAAGCCGTCTATACTTAGTTGCATCCTCAAATTCCTTCCCTTCAACAGATGTGAGCTTCAAGTTTTGTTCCATTGGAGTGCCTAAGGGTTTACAATCATCCATGCCAAATTTGTTCAAGAGATCTCCAATGTACTTCTTTTGAGAAAGAAATATGAATTTAGGATGTTGAATTACTTCAATACCCAAATAGCAATGAACATGACCCAAATCAGTCATTTCAAAACCTTTCTTCAACTCTTTCTTCATGGATGCAATATAGCTCTCATTTTTTCCTGTTATCAAAAGATCATCTACATATACCACAAGATATACAACTGTTTTTCCAACTTTCTTAACAAAAAAAGTTGCATCATCAAGATCAAAGTGTTTGAAATCAAGTTTCAGAAGATGCTCGGTCAACTTCTCATACCAGGCTCGTGGTGCTTGTTTGAGGCCATACAAGGATTTCACAAGTTTGCAAACTTTGTGTTCTTAACCCTTTATCACAAATCCTTCTGGCTGGGACATATAAACTTTCTCCTTCAGATCTCCATTCAAGAATGCTGTTTTTACATCCATCTGATGAACTTTCCATCCACTCTGAGCTGCTAAGGCAAAGAGAGTCCGGATGGTGGTCCATTTTGCTGTGGGAGCAAACGTTTCTTCATAATCAATTCCTTCCATCTGTGCGAATCCTTTTGCCACAAGCCTGGCCTTGTGCTTGTCAAGTGAGCCGTCTGCTTTGTACTTGTTCTTGTAGACCCACTTACAGCCAATTGGTTTCGTTCCCAAAGGCGGATCAACCAGCTTCCAAGTGCCATTTTTTATCAAGGCATCATACTCCTTCTGCATCGCTTCTTTCCATTCATCATGAGAAGCGGCTTCTTTGAAGGAAGTTGGTTCATGATCTGTAGACAAACTCAATTCATAGTTATAAGCAATATCCATATCAACAGGGGAATCAAAATTATCTACATCACCTTCGATCTCTTGAGTGGAACTTCTTGTTCCTGTTTTTCCAACCTCATCAGGATGAACATCCTCCAGTGTCTTTGTCAGCCATTTGGGGGGACCTTTCTGAGATGGCCCTGGCTGGTCACTTGACCGAGTTGGGATTGATTCAAGATTCAATCTCCCAATTCTGTCAATCACATCATCCAATGTGTCATCCGTGGTTGTTTCTTCATGTGGGGGAGAGTGTGGTTCAGGAAATGATTCCACAGTTTGATTCAATATCGGAATCCCCCCTTCAAGGTGTGGAATCACATTATCAAATTCTTTGAAAGATTTTGCATGTGTGAATCTATCCAGGCGATCAAGTTGCCGCTCAACAACCTTGTCACTCTTGGATGATTCAAGAAATATGACATCTCTTGCTATCACAAACTTCTTATTTGCTTCATCATAGAGACGATATCCTTTGGAGGTATTGGAGTACCCCAAGAAGATACATTTTCTGCTTCTAGCACCAAGTTTGCTCCTTTGACCCTTGGGTATCAAGGCATAACAGGTGGACCCAAAGACCCTGAAATGCTTTACCGAAGGAATGTGGCCATGCCACATTTCAAAAGGAGTTTTGTTTCTAATTGAACTTCAAGGACACCTATTCTTTATGTAAACAGCACATAGAACTGCATCAGCCCAAAACATCAATTTTACATTCTTGAAAAATAACATGGAGCGGACCATATTTAAGATGGTTCTGTTCATTCTTTCAGCTACACCATTCTGTTGTGGATTATATGGCAATGTTGTTTGATGTTTGATTCCATGTTGACGAAGATAATTTTCAAATTTGTTTGAGGTGTATTCTTTTCCATTATCAGTACGTAGAGAGCCAATATGTGTTTGTGCATCATTTTCAATCCATACATGAAAATTCTTGAAAGTTTGAAAAGCATCAGACTTATTCTTCAGTAAGTAAATCCAACACATCCTGGTGTAGTCATCAATAAATGACATCATGTATTTGTTTCCATTTGCAGAAGCAATAGGCATAGGGCCACATAAATCTGAATGAACAAGTTCAAGTTTCCTATGTGCTCTTGAGTGTGAATCATGAAATGGCTGCTTGCTATGCTTTCCTAGAATACATGCATCACATTCCTTAGGTTTTCTAGGAATTGTAGGCAGTCCATCAACACCATTTTTCTTCAACAAACGAAGGCCGTCATAATTTAAGTGTCCAAATCTAGCATGCCATAAAAGACTTGATGGAAATGTACCTTCATCATGATATGAACTGAAAGCAAAGTTTTGAGCATGAGCGTATGAACCTTTCACCTTCAAGAGCCCTTCTTCTATTCCCTCCATGACAAGTGAGTGATCTGATGCTGATATGACCTCTGCCTTGCCATCAAACAAGTGAACTGAGTGTCCTTGCTGCCGGATTTCGATCAGGGACAACAAGTTTCTCTTCAACTCCGGGAGGTATAGAACCTCATGTAGGATATGATCAGGAAGACCAGGCAGTTTAAGCCTGACTGTGCCAAGCCCCGATGGCTTGAGTTTGGATTTATCTGCGAAATATACTGCTCCATCAACTTTGTCAGTGAAATCTTCAAAAAAATCTTTTCTAAATGTCATGTGACATGTTGCTCCTTAATCTAGCAACCAATCATCTCTCCATGAAGTAAATGAAACATCAAAGAGGTTTTCAGTTACTCCATTGTTACAATGTGCTAGAACATAGTGAGCGGATTCAGGTGCTTTACCTTTGTCTTTTTCATTGGTTTTACCTTTGTCTTGATTTCTGTGCTGCTCAATTTTGTTCCATGGTGTTCTGCATTTGGGTGCATCATGTCCATCTCTATTGCAGCGTGTGCAATGAAGATGGGATTTGTCAGCTTGTCTGCCCCCCCTTTATGTGAAGTTCCTTCTTCCTCTTCGTCTTCTGCCACCTCTTCCTCTGGATGAATCTGGAGCATGATTCTTTTCTCTATGTGCCAAATATGCAGCCTCTTCGGAAGATGAAGGGACTGCCATCTTCCCAAAAGCTTTCTCTCTTTCTGCAAACTTCTGCTCAAGTTTATCAAAGGTGATTTGTTCAAGGTTTCCACTTGCTTGCAAAGACTCAAGATAATGTGAGTAAGTCGGATATAATGCCTTAACATATGCCATGAGAGGTATGTCCATTTTTACACCAGTGTTTTGAATGTCATGCATTATAGATCTTATTTCTGAAGCTAAAGCAAGGGGATCATCATTCTTCATTTCAAGACTGAACAGCTTAACCATCAATTGAACATTTTCTAATTCTGAGTGTGAGTCATAGAGTTCTTTTAGTTTCTTCAAGGCTTGAAAGGCATTTGAGAATGATGAAATATGGCGACTCACCTCTTCACTCACTGAGGCTGCAATCAAGGCATAAGCCTTGCAATTCTTGTTTTCCCAAATGGCAAGCTCTTTGTCTGAAGTGGGCTTTTCTGGTGGATTTTCTGCTTGTCCTTCACAGATTCCTCTCCACAGCTCATTAAAAATGAGTGTGTGTTTAATCTTCCGCGACCATTCAAGATAGTTCTCTTTGCCAGAGAGAACTATCCCAACAATAGAGATGAGAGAATGCATTAGACTGTTGGAAAAATCTTCTGAAGAGGAAACAAATTCTGCTATAAAAACTTCAAACTCTTGAAATATTTCAAATAAAGGGGCAAAAACTCTTGCTAGAAAAAATTTTCTGAGTTTAAAAACTCTTTCTGGAAACTAAATCTGCTCAGAAAACTTTTGCTGAAGACTGAAATTTAAAAAAACTCTCTATGCTATAGACTGATTCTGCATAAAAAAAATGTATTTTTTTTTTTTGTTTGGGTAAAAAATGTATGTGAAAAAAAAAATGGGATTATGAATGGGAAGGGGTGGAATTATGAGTGGGAAGGGGGCGGAATGGAATTTGAAATGGCAAAGTGATATATACGAATGGTGGTTTAATATGAAAGGGCGTAATACAAATTATATGGGAGGCAGTATTACACGGTGGGAGGGGCGGAATAAGGTGACAGCGTTATGAGAGGGGCGGACCACACAAAGGTATTAAAACAAATACAGCGTTTTAATATATCAAACGATGTCAAACATCGTTTTAAACAACGTATAGAGGGAAGGCAGTATGACTGCTTTTTAAACATAATAAAGCAGTGTTAAAATGAGGGAGACAGCGCATACGAGGGGTGTATACATGTGATGGAGGGGGGCGCAACACAGCGTTTAAAACAGCGCGTTATTTAAATGTCAAACCATCGCATATATAACTGTGCGGAAATGATATTACTGTGCGGAAACGCATATATAACATGTCAAGAAAACAAAGCGTTGTAAAAACACAACGATGTGTTGTAATATGGAACACTGTTGTAATATGGAACGCTGTGTATTACTGTTGTCAAACTACACCAGCGTGGAACCTCCAGACAGCACAGTGTTTGAGTATAATAGCGTGGTGATATATCATAAAGCACAGTGTTTGTATATATGTCGACAAACAGCGTGGAGTTGTATGTGTAAATGCAGAGCCGAAGGCGGAGTGGGTTAGGAGCTGTAGGAGCGTTGGTTGATTGAGAGGGGAAGGCAAACAGTCGACGGGTGCGTAGCACTGAGTGCAGAGATGAGGGAGCCCGAGAGCGAGTTGCAGAGATGAGGGAGAGGGCGCGCTGCCTGTTGCAGAGGGTAGGCGCAGGGAGTGGGGGAGTGGAATGGCGAGGGGGTGGGAGTTAAGGTGAGGATGAGTGAGGGCGCAGGGAGAGGGGGAGTGAGGGCACAGGATGAATGCGTATGGGAAGAAGTGGAGCGTATGGATGAATGAGGAGGCCCAAAAAGGGCTGTTACATAAAAAATTTGAAATTGAATCTGCAGAAGACAGTTGCAGGACTGCTGGACAGGCAGAGCCTGCAATTTGCAGATTGACAGAGCCTGCAAATGTCAGTGCTAAATAGGGAAAAAAAAATGCAGAATAACAGTCTAGCAATTAGGAGCAGCAGAAAACAATTAATAAAATTGACTGAACAAAGGGTAGGGAGTTACACCACAGGGCAGAAATGCCAAATGTGGGGCTGGCTCTGATACCATGTCAAACCAGGAGGTAACTCCTCAAAACTGCAATGTGTATTAGCTGAAGAATGTACATGCTCTTATAGATGGGAGGTGAGGCTATTGGGATTCAGTTCCCAATGACTCTTGGCCTTCCTTATTTCCTAATAATAAATAATATACAAAAATACAAATGCACACCCATCCATAGGATTAGGTGTCAACAGGGACCCAGAGGAGGATCGTTTCATGATCAATCAAATGCCATTAAGGATCGAATTGAAGATATTTATTTCATAACTGGACTCTCTTGAAGAGGGGAACCAATAAATTTGCAAGGCAAGTCCACATGAGGACTAAATGTCAAAGATTATATTCTAGTATACTGTGTTGAGGTTACTCAGAAGGTTGGGACACATGTCCCAATCAAATATGTGCAAGGGTTGCACATGAAAATACTTATTTTCAGCATTTTCAAAGTAGCCGTGTCGGCTTCCTTGCACCAAGGATCACGAGGAAACATGATTTTGGTAGTGGAATGCTTGAATACACTACATGATTGGTGCACATCCTTATTAAAAAAATTTAATAAACAATTGACCTCAATCCAAATTAATAAAAAAAACACTTTGGTTATGGGACCATTTTATGCACATTCTTCTTTGAGAGGATTCCAGGGCTTTACCCCAAGATCATCTCTACTATCAGCAGCCATCAGGATCCTCAGATAGCTAATGAGATGCTCTGATGAAGAGGCTGGGGGTGGCAAGGTCCCCAAGACTACCTGGGATGATGAGTTCTTCCTATGGTGGGGAGAACAAGTAATCGCGGTAGAATACTATCCCTATGCTAGCATGGATTTCAGGGGAGATGTTGATGGACCCTTACCACCCTGTGCAGCATGGGGTGGCGATTGGTAAGATCGCACAATGATTTTTTTTCAACAATAATATGAAAATGAATAAATATTTTTGCTTGGAAAATTGACTTAAAAATTTATGGGCCATGTTACAGATGTTGGACCAGTGAGACCCCAGGGCTTCCTGAGGCACAAGTGTCGTGGAAGAGAAGTTGAGGATGTCATAGAAGACCCAGGGAGAGTACTCCATGCTATACAGAGGAATCTGGAGGGCTTGACCTACCATGTCCCTATCGCTGCAGTGGAGGACCTTCCAGAGGTTATAGAGACGTGGGGTTGGTGTACCATGTGATTGGGTGCGACTGTTCCATCATGTGGTGACAAAAATCGTGTTCTTCCATAACACCTACTCGAGGAAAGGTCCACAGGGATAGACTTTTTATGATGATCGGATGACTAGAATATTGTTTGATGATGAACATGATCGAGCATAAGCCTTAATTTTTTAGGACATGATTGTTGAATTTTTGTATATTTTGAACAAAACTCTAATATATATATATATATACAATAATTTTTAGGATTTGATTGTCTCATATATACAATGATGATTGATGTTTTTTGATATTTAATGTATTAATATGCCAATCAATTTCTTGATTAGCTAATGAATATGAAAACGAATTTTCTAAACGTGGAATGCGAATGTATGTAACATAATGAAATTAACGTTGCAACAAATGTACTCTCAGAAATAATCGATGTAAAAATGGATCTCTGACACGATAGGTGTTGTTTAATTTTGAAACCACTAGTTGTGAATCCAAGTACACTACTAACGAACCAAAACCAAGACATTGCCTCTGAAGGTAGATTTCCAATAGCGGTATATTGTGTTACATTATTTGAAGTAGGACCAATGCATACGCCCCTTGAGACTAGCAACTAGCCGGATGGGTAGTATATTACCCAAGCTGCAGAAGTAAGTTTCTGGGTATTTCGACTAGCACCATCGGCAAAGCCAAAAGGACTCATCTTATCCATAAACACTTGCCAAAGAAAATCCAAAACATCAAAGTCACACCAAAAATCGATAGAAAAATATGCACAAAAAATATAATATACACAGAGAAAGAAAAATTTAGGCAACAACCTAGGCATAATACTTCTTCAGATAGATCCCATTTCTGGGCTTCGCCAGCTCATTTCCATCTAAATCAACCAAGGAATAAGCTCCCTTCTTAAGGACCTTTTTAACAATGAAAGGGACATACCACATGGATTTGAATTTTCTTGCCCCCAAGGAATCCTTGTCCTGAGCATAGACCAAACCAAGGTCACCTTCAGAGAAAAAAATAGGTTTGAAAACCTTATCATATTGAACCTTCACTCTTTTCCTATGGGCCTCGTTCATCATAGCTGCATCTCGGTGCTGCTCATTGAGCTGTTCTAGATAAATAAGGCATTGTTCAAGACTTGAAGTGTGAGGAAGAATCTCAACAACTAGCTTAAGGGAGGGAATCTCACACTCAAAAGGAAAGATCGATTCCAAACCATAAACCAGTTGGAAAGGAGTGAACCCGGTTGTAGTCTTAACAGACATCTAGTATGCCCAAAGTGCAAGATAGAACATGACATGCCAATTGGACCTAGCATTATTTATTATCCGTTGAAGGATAAACTTTAAGGATGTATTCCCAACTTCAACCTTCCCATTGGCCTGAGGATAATATGGAGATGAATGCTCGTGTCAAAAGCCCAATTTAAGAGCCAATTCAGCCATCATGGTGTTCTAAAAATGAGTGCCATGGTCAGTGACAATCTCTTTGGGAATACCTAAGTAAGAAATGACTTGGTTGAACAGGAACAGGGTTATTGTTTCACCATTGTTCACCAAAATAGGCATAGCCTTGACCCACTTTGTAAAATCAGTCCACTGCTACGCTAATGTACTTGTGGCCCTTTGCTGAAGGAGGGTTACAGGTAGTAAAATCAATTCCACACTTACTGAACAGACCGACAGTGATAACATGAAAGAGAAGAGTTTGATCAGTGCACATATTCTGAGTGTAAACCTAGCAAGGATGACATTTTTTGACCACCTCAACACAATATTTTAAAATCGAGGGCCAAACAATATCTGGCACACAAAATATTTCTGGTTGTAGCAATCCCAGATAAATGACCACCACAAGCTCCACTGTGGCAATCATTCAGCACAACCTCAAATTCTTCGAGAGTTAAGAAATGTCTAAGGATTGAATCGACCCCGCGACAATATAGAGTGTCACCGATAATAAGATAATTTTTTTCTAAGTGATGCAACTTTCGACGCTCATCTTTCGAAAAAGTGAAGGGACAATTCAAAGTTTGGATATAAAAAATGAGATCTCCATACCAAGCATCCTATGAAGAAATTCGGAAAAGATGTTCATCAGGGAATGAATCCTCATAAATAATCTCATCTCCACAAGGAAATTCAGAGATCAACTCCGCAAATACCAAATATTTCTTGGATTTTGCAGAAAGAAATTCAAGATCAAACTCTTGCAAAATGACAATCCATCGATTGAATTTTCCCCCAATCACTTGCCTACTAAGAAAAAAATTAAATCAATTAACTGTTGCCAAAGCATAAGTTTTGCAAAGGAGAATGTAATGCTTGAGTCACTTGATAGCATGGACAGCTACCAAATCTAACTTCTCAATGGGCGAATACCATTGTTCAGGACCTGCTAAGCCTCAACTTAGGTAATAAATAACAGCTCATATATAGAATCATCCTCCAGAACCATAACCATACCTATAGTATATTTTGTTGTGGTGAGGTACAAAAGGAAGTCTCTACTATAATTAGGTGGAATCAATAATGGAGCAAAGGTCAATGCCTTTTTCAAAGCATCGAACAAGAGTTGAGAAAATTCATCCCAGAAGAATGGAGTTCCCTTCTTCAACAATCTCATAAATCCTTCCATCACCTCAGCATAATTAACGATAAATATCCTTAAGAATTTTTATTTTCCTTGAATACTTTGAACCTAAGGAATAGAAGACGAGGGAGGCAAATGAATTATTTCCTTAGCCTTGAAGGGATCTACCTGAATCCCTTCAGTAAACACGATGAATCATAACAACCGACCGGATGTGACGACGAAAAAACACATATTAGGGTTCAACCGAATTTTATAATGATGAAATTGTTCAAACACTTGTTGAAGATGAGAGAGATGATCAATTCTCTTTCAAGAATGAGCAACTAAATCATCCAGATAAGCTTCGATGATATTTTTGTTGTCATGGAAAGCATAAGGCATGGCCCGCTGAAAAGTATCTCTATTATTTCAAGACCAAAAGGCATCTTTTTGTATGCAAATGTAACCCAGGGGCAAATAAAAGTAGTATTGTGCTAATGTTCAGGATGGATAGTAATATGATTGTATCCCAAGAAACCATCCATGAAGGATAAAATCTCATTCACCGCACAATCATCAATAATTTTATCAATAAACGGGGTGGGGTAATTATCCTTCGGACATGCCTTACTCAAATCCCTGAAATCAATGCAGACGTGGATCATTCCTTATTTCTTTTCCACATGAACTGGATTCGAAACCCACTCAGTTAAAGGAATGGGGTATATGAATCCCACCTTGAGTAGCTTCTCAACCTCTGCCTTCATTGATCTAAATGGACTGAATTAGTTTTGTTGTGCTAAGTATCCAAATAGTAATTAAATTGTGTGCATAAGGTTCTCTGAAGTTTGCAGGTGAAACAAATGGTTTTAACTTAGCTAAAAAAATTTCTGTGTGAGGTTAAAGAATTTAAATTTCTCGTATAAAACTATAAAATAGCAAATAACAGAGAAATAAGCATCATATGTAACAATACTCAACAATTTTGATGAAGCAGTTCACCCCTCCTGGGCTACATCTGTTGGTCCAGCTCCCAATGGCATGTCCATCATGTATTATTGCTCAAAAATGGTAAGTACATGTGAAGAAAAGCCTCAAATGGCTATTATTTCTATAAAAATAGCTTCAGAATGCTTGAATTAGTTAGGAATGACTATTCATTTGCAGAAAACAACGAATGGATGCTGAAAACACTAAAAACACCCCATTGGCCCTGGTGGCTCCTTGACCTCTCCTGAATAAAAAAATGCACAATATGACCTCTGATGGCTTTCAAACCTATGCAAATGTGTTCAGGATGTCGATAATACCGAAAATTGACTATTCATTCCTCAAAATTGGTCGAAAATCCAAGGATTTATGGCCAAAATAGTAAACTGCCTAATGTCCCTTAAAAAACTCCACTAAATGTAGAGGAAATCTAGATAAGTCTAACAAAACTGGCCATGGCGCTAAAATTAGTGGAACAGATAGCGGAACTACCGGAGGCTGTTGGTTAAGTTAAATTCTAGAGTAGTTGCATGTGACCGACCCGCGTATTTACCGTCAAACTAACTACTGGAACTTGGACTTACGGTTCCATAACCGTAGCATGTTTTAAAACTTTTACAACCCCCGCATGCGAAAAGTGCTTACCACTGAGGTTTATGGTTTGGAAATAGCCTCCAGTTATGAAGGCCCACGGTTCCAATCCCCTAGGTTACTCGGAGTGGGGGCTGGCCCCCTTTTTCCACTGGCGTAAGCAAATGGATCATTCAAATATAAGCCACCGAGCTAAGGGTTAAGAACCAACCCATGGTGTAGTGGTCGGGCACTGCGTTGTTTGGCGGGAGGTCCCACGTTCAAACCCCATGCTCTCCAAAACATTTTTGCAATGAATTTTCCTTGCGGCCTGGGGCCACATGGCAGCCTCCGAGCTAGCCATGTGTCGCCCATTGATAGGCCCCAAAAATTTTATAATAAAAAATAATTTCCAATTTTTTTTTTTTTTGAAAATTTATATGCTAAGTCAAACTTAGTTAAAATGTCATTTTTTGGATTTTACTGGGCCTTTCAAACCTTAATAAATTATGCATACGACCTCTATTTTTTGAACCATTCACAACATTAGAATCACAACGATGAGACCTTTCCAGTCTCTTAAGTTGCAAACAATTTTGAGCACTTTCATTTTTGAACATTTTTTAGCAATGGACATGATCGCCTGAGCACACCTCCCCACTGGGAAGCTTTTGGACCCCAAAATCTCTCTGTACTACTAAACATGAAAATGAGGAGACTTTGTCCCCACTCTTCCAATCTTAATCCATTGAAATTTCCCTAATTTCATTAATTGGAGCTTTTCATGAAACGACAAATTTTTCCTTGATTCCGTTGACCAACCGTTGCTACTTTGACATTGTCATGATGCACATTTTCGAAACTTGCAGAACATCAACTTAACTTTGCGGTAAAAATATTGTTTCTAGATTGGCTTATAATCAAAAGAAACTTAAAATTACTTTCACCTTGCATCCTGTCCTTATGGCGACTTTTTGTTGAATTTGCTTTGAACTTGTGTTGATTTATGACCAAGTTTCCTCACCATTATACCATGCCTTCTGAAACAAGCAATGATCATTGCTGAATATTGTGCCTTCTTTTCTATGTTTCTTTTCCCTCTCTTGGACCTTTGCAACTTCTTGCACTGGCACTTTGTTTTCAGCATCATTTGACACCAAAGACGATTGCTACAACTGCTTTTCATCTTCTTTCAAAGACAACCTGCTTTCAAAATACACAAAATAACTATATATATCAGCATTTACATGAAAAGGATTATTTAAAACTTCTCTTTGCTTAATCATCATCAATGTCAAGTTTTGACTTGCATTGACGAGCCTCTTCATTTGCCTTGCATTAACTAAAGAAGAGTCTAGTTTTTTGCAATGAGCTCTCACAATGTACTCCTTGCCATCTTTGAATAAATGATACTTGTTCTCATGGTGATGGAAGATAGCTTTCCTGTCATACTATTGTTAAACCAGCTCCAAAATAGAAGAAAAGAGAGATCAATGCCTTAGAAATAATCCACTTCGAGGGGGCAACCTCCAATACATTACATAAATTAACAATTCCTAGATGATACAAATGACAAAAACCTCCTTCTATATATAGGAGTCCATGGGGCCACAATATAATCCTAGTTGACCTAACAATAATAATGTAATGGCATAATAATAACAATATTAGGGTTACAGGGGTACAAAAACAACAATAAGGGGGCTACACTAATAACAATAAGGGACTAAACTAGTAATATAGTGACCTAGCATACCCCTGTCCTTCAAAAAGGTGTTGTCCTCAATCCTTGAGTAGCTCTGGGTGCTTCTTTATAAAATTCGCATCCTCCCAAGTAGAATCCTCAGTGGGTAAGTTCTTCCACTTGATGAGATACTCTGAAATTGATCAATTTCGTAGTTGTCGAGTTCTTGTTTCTGTGACCGCTTCAGGTTCCAATATGATTTTTACTTCCTCATCAAGTTCTAGAAATATTGTTTGAACTGGAATATTTTCACCTATAACCTTCTTTAAGCATGAAACATGGAAAACTGAATGCACTCGCGAAGAAGCAGGAAGCTCCAATTTGTATGTCATAGTACCAATATTTTGCAACACCTTGTAAGGACCATAGTACTTTGGAGATAATTTATTATCCTTCTTAGCTTGCTTGAGGGACATTTTTTTGTATGGTTGTAGCTGTAAAAATACCCAGTCTCCTACATCAAAACTTCTCTCATTGCGATGTTGATCTGCCTATTGTTTCATTCGAATTTTGTGCCAAATTTAGGTTATCCTTTAAGAGTTGGAGAACTTCTTGTTCATGCTCTATGTGATCTTCCACTACTTGAACCTTAGAATTTTCTCTTAAAGATGATGTGATGGATGCTGGATGATATCCATAAAGTTCCATAAATGGGGTCATTTTTTCTGTAGTATGGAAGGAAGTGTTATACCACCATTCAGCGAGAGGTAACCACTTGACCCATTGTGTTTGTTTATCACATACAAAACAACGAAGATATCCTTCCAAGAATTTATTCACTATCTCAGTTTGACCATAGAATTGAGGATGATAAGATGAGATATGAGCTAATTGAGTACCCAAACAAGAAAATAACTTCATCCAAAAATTTCCAGTAAAAATGGGATCTCTGTCGCTCACAATAATATTTTGGTTTCCATGTAGCTTTTGAATTGTGTCCATAAATGTAGTAGTCACTGTACTTGCTTTAAATGGATGGGATAATGCACAAAAGTGTGCATACTTGGTAAGTCTATCAACTACCACTATGATGACACTCTTTCCTTTGGACTTAGGTAAACCTGTGATAAAATCCATTAAAATATCCTCCCAAAATTGACTTGGAATGGATAAAGATTGTAGAAGACTTCGGGTCTTAATTGTCTCAACTTTATTTTGCTGGAAAACCAAACATTCTGCCACAAACTTTTGAATATCATATTTAAGGCCATCCCAAAAAAAATATTTCTTCACCCTATGGTAAGTTTTTAAAAATACTGAGTGTCCTCCTAAAGGAGAAGTGTACAATTCCAAAATAATGTTTTGTTTTAGTTGTAAATTCTTACAAAGACATAAGCGATTTTTGTACCATAAGGAATCATTTTTCCAACTAAATGTATCATATGTACTAGGATATTGCTGCAACTTTTGAATGAGTGTCCACACTTCTTCATCCTTCTTCCATTAATCCCTTGCTTCGGTTATCCAATCTTGTTGGATAATAGAAATGGCACAAAGCAATGCTTCCACCTCTTCATTATTTCTTGAGAGTGCATCTGCAACAACATTTAGCTTCCCTTTTTTGTAGATTATTTCAAAGTCACAACCCAACATCTTTGTGAACAATTTTTGTTTCTCTTCTGAAGATAGTCTTTGTTCCAAAAAGTGCTTAAGACTATCATGATCAGATTTTACCTTGAAGTGTCTTCCCATTAGGTAAGGTCACCATTTCTTTAGTGCATGTAGTATTGCTAACATTTCCTTCTCATAAATAGCTTTATATAAATACTTTCCTTTGATTGGACGAATTTCAAAAGTAATGGGTCTTCATTCTTGCATTAAAACAGCACGAATTCCATTTCCTGAGGCATCACATTCCACAATAAAGGTTTTTGTAAAGTTTGGCGTAGCTAAGACTGGTGCTAGGCACATTGCCTTTTTGAGATGTTCAAAGGCCTTAGTTGCTTTAGCAGTACATGAAAATTCATCTTTCTTCAATAATGTTATTAGAGGTGCTACTATTCTCCTATAATTCTTAACAAACTTGTGATAATACCTTGTTAACTCAAGAAATCATCACAACTTCTTTATGGTTGTGCATAATTTCCATTCCTTAATGGCCTTAATTTTATTAGGGTCTACCTTAACACCTTCATGAGATGCAATATGACCCATATATTCCACCTCTTGTACTCCAAAGAAACATTTGGATGTTTTCACATATAATTGTTTCTCCTGCAGTAGTTTGAGCACCCTTTCAACATGTTGAACATGATCCTTCCAAGACTTGTTGTATATTAGTATATCATCAAAAAATACTAGCACAAATTTTCTAAGGAAGGGTTTGAAAATGGAATTCATCAACCCTTGAAATGTAGAAGGTGCATTGGTAAGGCCAAAATGCATGACCAAAAATTCATAATGACCTTCATGAGTTCGAAATGTTGTTTTTGGAATATCTTCAGTCTTCATTCTAATTTGATGATATCCTGAACGAAGATCCAACTTGGTAAAATAAATTGCTCCATGTAATTCATCCCATAATTCATCAATCACAGGAATGGGAAATTTGTCTTTAATGGTGAGCTTATTGAGCTCCCTATAATCCGGACACATTCGCCATGATCCATCCTTCTTGTGTACCAATACTACAGGAGCAGAGAAAGAACTTTGACTAGGTTGGATTATACCCGCCTCTAACATTTCTGCAATCATACGTTCAATTTCGCTCTTTTGGAAGTAAGGATATCTATAAGGCCTGATGTTTGGAGGAACACTTCCTGGAATCAAATGAATAGCATGATCATGATCACGAATAGGTGGGAGTCCTTTGGGAGTTACAAACACCTTGGAATGATTGTCCAAGACTTGTTGGAGATCTGCAGAAATAGATGATTTTGATGTTGGAACTTCTAGTGAGCATAATTGTACAATTACACCTCGTTGTTCTTTATTTAGAAGCTTTGTCATGACATTAGAGCTTATTATCTTTCCCGGCTTCCCTGCAATACCCCGTAATTCGACTTCCTTTCCTTCTGAAAAAAATTTCAAGAAAAGTTCTTGAAAATTAAAAGCTACCAACCCCAAAGATTGTAACCATTATACTCCCAGTACAACATCAACACCTCCCATAGGAATGGAAAGCATTGGACTATTCAATACATAATCCCCCATGGTTAGCTTGATATTATGGCATTTTCCAGAGCAATTTATAGTTCCTCCATTTGCAACCATCACTTGACATTCTGGTGTTGGGTATAGGAAACAATTCAATTCATTGGCTACCTTACAATGAATAAAATTATGGGTACTACCCGAATCAATCAACACTATTACCTTTTTCTTCTTGATATGTCCTTCTATCTTGAGAGTTTGAGGAGTGGTAATTCCTGCCAATGCATTACACGATATGGTCAGACTCATTTCTTCCTCTTCTAGGGTTGGTTCATGGTGTATATCCTCTTCTTGTTCATTTTCTTCTTCCTCTTCACAATCTATGTAAAATAATTTCTTCTCAGCACACTTATGACCTTTAGTGTATTTGCTATCACAACTGTAGCAAATCCCTTTTGCTCTTTTTTCTTCCAATTGTTGTGGTGTCAACCTTGTAGGTTGTGGAAGTCTAGGAGTAGCAACACTTCCATATTTATATATTTGAGTGGTAGGCTTCCTTATCGCCATAATTTTACATTCAATTTTTCTTTCCAACCTGAATGCCTTTTCCAATTAATCAGGTTCCAAAACGCAAACTTCATGTTGGATGTTATCCTTTAAAGTCCCTACGAAGACATCAATCCTGTGTTCCTATGGAATATATGTTACCCTTATATTCAATTTTTGGAAGTCCTCAATGTGCTCCACCACTGAACCCTTTTTTTGAGATTTATCAATTAGCTAAAGAAGGTGTTGCCTTTTGTATTGTCATAATGTGCTATCATTTCCTTCGTAAAAAAAGACCAAGTGATAATTTTTTTACGGAAGAAACGCCATCGATACCATACAAATGTATATTGTTCTAAATGTAAAGTTGCAATGCATACCTTCTGTGTGTTTTTCACATTCTTGAGATCAAAATATTGCTCCACCTGTAGTATCCATGTTACAGGATCCTTTCCATCAAACTTCCTCATATCGATCTTTGGAATATGGTGGTTATTCCATCCAACATTAGATTTTATGACATCACGATTAAAATTTATTTTGTTCTCATCATGAGTTTCCTCTACTATATTTTCGCCATTAGGAAACATTTCTTGTATCAACTTTTCCAAACCTTCGATTTCTACTTTTAGATCATTCTTCACGTTTTCCATTTTTTTATCGATCTTAGCTTCCATGTCATCCATATTATCTTCCATGCCATCCATCTTAACTTCCAAACCATTAATCTTAGCTTCCATGCCTTTCTTCAAACCATCCATCTTAGTATGCATGCCTTTCTTCAAAACTTCCATTTCATTTTTTTGTTTCTCTTTGCAATAGGTGCACTTATTCTTGTAATTTTGATATCTCATGTTACATTTCTTCATCTTCATGAGTCATAGTAGAGCCTTCTTAAGGCTTAATGGGTGTTGAATTATTTTTATGGGGGCATTTTAGAACCCAATACTGAAATATATGCTCAATAGGCCCTTGGAATCACTTCAAACTGATTTTTTACACAAGACTTATGCAATTCAGAAAAAAAATACACACCTTTTTATTGCTTTTGAGGAGCTTGATATTGAAACTAAATTATCTCTGTGATTTCAGGTCTTCAATATCTTCAATTTGGCCCTGATGTATCCCTCTGAATCGTCTTTTGAATGCCACAGTTCTGACCTGATTTGGATTCCTCAAGGCATTGTTATGTCCAATCTCCCACAATAACCTAATTATGGACTGGCTCCGTAGAGTGAACTTGTACGACTTGCCACATGTCATTGTTTCCTCCTTCGGATCTAAGATTGATAGAAAGGAAATTACAATTCGTTTAATTACGGACACTTTTTACGAAATTCCAATCCGATGCTCAGAGAGAGAGTTATGAATATTTTCCCACGATTACCTCTTTGAGATGAAATTCGGAAGCCTGATAAAACCCTAACTTCCACAAATCCTACCTCCCAAAATAATGTGATTAAATATTTTAAATTTTGCGATGATGTTCCTTAGGATTTTGGCTCCGAGATCTAAAAATTTCCGCTTCTGAACCTTCGTATAAAAAACGTTATAGCCAAAATTCCACGATGACCTATTTGGAGCAGTGAAACCCTAGAATCCAAAGCTCTTATACCAAATGTTATGAAACTAGCTCCAAAATAGAAGAAAAGAGAGATCAACGCCTTAGAAATCAGCCACTTCGAGGGGTCAACCTCCAATACATTACATAAATGAACAATTATTAGATGATACAAATGACGAAAACCTCCTTCTATATATAGGAGTCCATGGGGCCACAATATAATCCTAGCCAACCTAAAAATAATAATGTAAGGGCACAATAATAACAATATTCGGGTTACAGGGGTATAACAATAAAAATAAGGGGGATACACTAATAAAAATAAGGGACTAAACTAGTAATATAGGGACCTAACACATACAAGTAAAGATTTCCCAACACCATACCTGTTATATCAAGAGGAACAACATCTAATTCAATCGTGTCAATGAAATGTACAGTTATGGCAAAGCGTAACATGCACTTCTTTGAAACCTGTAAATTTTCATCCTTACAAATCCACCCAACTGGATATAGTTTCGGATGTGGAATGGTCTCAAGATTAAGTTTCTTGACTAAGTCTTCAAAAATAAGGTTCGCTTGTGACCCACTGTCAAATAGTGTGTCAACCTTGGTATGTTTGGAAATGACCCTCACATGAAACAATTCAATTCTCTTTTCTTCACTTGGAGCTTCTATGTGACAGTTAGAAATAATAGAACTGGGTTTATTTTCATTCTCTTTCCCCTTTGTGTTATTTAGTTCCATAGCTATTGTTAGGTCACTATATTACTAGTATAGTCCCTTATTGTTGTTAGTGTAACCCCATTATTGTTATTATTGTACCCTTGTAACCCCCATATTTTTATTATTGTGCCCTTAAATTATTATTGTTAGGTCGGCTAGGATTACATTGTGGCCCCACTAGGATTACATTATGGCCCCATGGACTCCTACATATAGAAAGGAGGTTTTGTAAATTGAATCATCCAAGAATTTTTCATTTATGTAATGTATTAGAGGTTTCCCCCTCAAAGTGGCTTATTTCTAGGGCGTTGATATCTCTTTTCTTCTATTTTTGAAGCTGGTTACACAACATTTGGTATCAGAGGTTTGGATTCTAGGGTTTCGCCGCTCCAAACAAGTCATCGTGGCATTTTCGCTATAATTTTTTTCTACGAAGTTTCAGAAGCTGAAATTTTTAGGGCACGAAGCTGAAATCCTGAGGAAGATTCTCTAAAACTTTTAGAGCTTGGTTCGCAATATTTTCAGAGATATGATCTGTGGAAGATAGTGCTTTTTCAGGGTCCTGAATTTCATCTCAAAGAGGTGATCGTGGGAAACGATTCATAACTCTCTCTCTGAGCATTGGATTGGCATGCCATAAACATTGGCTGCAAGTACACAGAACGTAGTTATTTGGCTATCAATTTCAGATCCGAAGGATGAAACAGTGACACGTGGCAAGTCATACAAGTTCGCTCTACTGAACCAGTCCCTAATTAGGTCATTGTGGGAGATTGGACACAACTTTGTCTTGGAGAATCCAAATCAGGTCAGACCTATAGAATTCAAAAGAGAATTAAGAAGGTTAAATTGGTACCAAATTCAAATATTGAAGTGCTGCAATCACAGAGATAATCCAATTTCAATATCGAGCTCCTCAAAAACAAGAAAAAGGTGTGTATTTTTTTTCCGAATTGCATAAGTCTTGTTTGAAGAATCAATTTGAATTGATTCCAAGGGCATATTGTAGAATATTTATCAATATTGGGTTCTAAAAGATGCCACGTAGAAATAATTCAGCACCCATTAAGCCTTAAGAAGGCTCTACTATGACTCATGAAGAGGAAGAATTGCAACATGATCTATCAAAATTACAAGAGCAAGTGCACCAAATTTCGCTCTCGCAAAGAGCAAAAAAAAATGAAATGGAAGGTTTGAAGGAAGGAATGGAAGAGAAGATGGATGACATGAAAGAAAACGTGGAAAACATGAAGAAGGATCTAAAAGAAGACATGGAAGGTTTGACAAAGTTGATACAAGAAATGTTTCATAATGGTAAAAAGATAGTAGAAGAAACTCATGATGAGAACAAAATAAATGTTAATCGTGATTTCATAAACTCTAATGTTGGCGGGAAGAACCACCATATTCCAAAAATGGAGATGAGGAAGTTTGATGGAAAGGATCCTGTAACATGGATACTACAGATGGAGTAATATTTTGATCTCCATAATGTGCAAAACACACAAAAGGTACACATTGCAACTTTACAATTAGAAAAAAATACATTTGTATGGTATTGTTGAGGAGGTAAATCCCCTATGCGGATAGAGGCGATCCCTACTAGCCCAGCAGGGGTCTAGCAACAATCACGAAATGTTACAATGCAAGTTCCTAGTTACGAATGAAAAGACCAAAGATGGAGGCCTACCTGGAATCCAATGCTACGATCTGAAGAAGAGAGCGTTCCCGTTCCTCAGCCTCGGCAGATCACGATCCTCCACGATCTCCGCGGATGGACACCTGCACATGCAAGAAACAAACAGATACAAGCATAAAATCTGGCATACGTAACTGAATATCAGTCAGAAAGGATATTACTCATATTAACATAATCGAAAGCAGAGTGGAACCATAATCATAATCATTTATTAAATAACGATCGAAAGAGATTACAACCAAAGTTCTGACATCGTGGTCTCCTTCGGATGGGTCTCCAGTCGTTCACATCTCGCAAAGCTTGCCAGGGAAAGGGCAAACCTCTCCTGAGTCTCTCGACAATAGTCTCCTTACTTGAGTCAGCCTTAAGGGAAGAAAGAGGGCTCTTACAGCACAAAAGGCTCTTGGGAATTTGGAGATTCAAAGCTTAGGCACTTCAAGACTAGCTTGCCATGGAATTGAGCAGGCTTTTATAGATGGGGAAGGAGGGAGTTGGGATCCCTATTATTGTGGGATTGGCCTTATCAACAAGGAAGGTTCCATGGGAGGTGGCAAACCACTTCCCTTCCATAGAACTCCCGCAGCCAAACCTCCCAACTCAAGATAGGCAATGGTTTCTGAGTTTGTTGAAACACAACTTCCACCATATTTATTTAAAAAACACTCCTTAAATTGGCTGGCGCGACTACTGCTCTGGGACAGAGCGCCAGTTGGCGCGGCCTCTTTGTAGGATTTTCCCCATTGGCGCGAGTGATGAACTGTCTGCCCGCACCAATGCAAAAGGAGATGTTTTCATGATTTTTTGCAAGGAGATGTCTTTAGGGCAATTGAAGCTCATGCTTAGAGGAATGCATTGATGATATTTTCAAGGCATGACAATGTTCACAGGTCACAAAATGGGTCCTCCATTGTGCGGGACGGGGAATGGTAGGGACGGTGACAAATTACTATATAACAGATGCCCCATAAAGTATGAGGCCCGAGAGAGAGAGGGGTGAAATGCTTTACGAGAACATGTTCAACTGAAGGCCCGCCATTGGAAAACCTGCGCATAAAAATACAACTGATATCTCAAGTACATGATGTATGTGTGGTATGGGCGCAGCCATCCGAAACAGAGTACACTATAATCCGGATCCAGGGTATGGGCGCAGCCATCCAACGAGGATCAAATAAATAGACTCAGGTATGGTCGCAGCCATCCAATCAATGAGTCATATACATAATGATAATAATCCACAATCGCAGCCTGGATTACAACAGACACAATCCAGGGTCTTGCGTTCCATCTCGACCCAAACAAAGTACAAGTTCGAGCATGCGAATATGTGAGCTGAAGTCGAACATGCAGGAACATCGTCTGATTACCAGCCAATGATGAAAGTTGTTAACAGACGTGAGAGGAACCACCAATAATTACAATGGCCCTCAAGGTACTGCAGGTACAATCTACGGCGTGTGAATCAATGAGTTGGTGTCGAACACCCGCAGAATCACTCGATCGGAGGCCAGTGATGAAAACCTCATGTCGAATGCAACGAACCTGCCATTGAGGCATGCAGGCTCCAAGGTACCATAAAGGAGTCTCTAGATCAATTTCCTGGATAATGAGCTGAAGTCGACAGGAAGTGACCTTGATCGAAGGTGGGCCATAATGTTTCCCACATCATCGACACGAGATAGAGGAACATGATGTTTTTGTTGTGAATTAGGATTGTTTGAGAATCAGAGGAAGGTTGATATTTGCAAAGGTCAACTACTCTTGAACATATAAACGGCACGACAGTGAACTTGGCAGTATTTGACATCAACGGATCAGAGGTCATGATGACGAGGCAATGAGGAGAGGAGAGGTCAAAAGGGATTATCCAAACCCACAGAGGCAAAGTGAAGAAACGAGATGAGATGTCCCCAGCCCGATACGAATGCAGACAAGTGCCATGTTCAAGAGCGACATACTGCCGATGACAACGACGATGGTTCCATTTTTCCCCCACCATTTCTGGTGAGTACCCCAATTATTTTTTATAACAAGATTGAAGGGGATAGCATATGCTTGTAATATAAGTCCGCCCTTCGGCCGAATCCATCCTAGTGCATTTAACGAGTCCTAGGAAGGAGGAACTCAGAGAACATCATTTCAACTGGATCCGATGTCATCAGGGTTTAACGAGTCTGACAAAGGGATAACTCGACGTCTTTTCATGTTTAGAAAGTTTGAAAAGACAGCAGAAAAGTAAACTCCACAGGTCCCTTTTCGTAAATAGTTCCTCAGATCCGAAAAGGTAGAAAACAATATCCGAGAAAACCTCCTAGTCGCGATAGGCTAGGGTATTCCTTTTTCGTAATCAATCCATCCCAGCCCAAAAAAGGAGTAAACGTATACTGGGTAGATGTTTATTCGTGTCCAATTTAACGAGATCGAAACGACAAGGGCCTCAGCAATATTTTCATGTTTAGAGAGTCAGAAAAGAGCTGAAAGATGACTCCAAAGTAACTTTTTCGTGTATTTACCAAGTCCGAAAAAGTATAAAATACAACTCGTTTCCATCGTTAAAGTCGCAAAAACCTGCTGCTGCACATACCAAGCAAGCGTAAAACCCATTTTCGACATAATATATAAAAATATCTGATAAAAATGACTTTTTACAACTCATTTTATGTCAAAAGTTATAAATATGCCAAATTGGTAAAAATAAAATTACATTTACTATTTACCTTGGTGAAAAGCAACAGTGATCCATTTGGAGCAGAAACTTCTGACGGCGATTGCGACAGATCCGGTTGACCATTCAGTTTCTCGTCTACTACAGGTAAGAGGTGCTCCCTTGCTCTACATTTTTATCCATTTTTTAATAGTTTTCCTTTGTAAATCAGTTCTCTAGGGCCACTTTGGAAATTTTAGGGCTGTGCTCATTGGTGCAGGTATCGAGCACGGACCCGCGCCAATGGACTCTTTTATACAAAGGGCTCGCGCCACGTGGCGTGACTGTTCAAAAAACAGCCGTGCCAGCGGCCAAACCTAAAAATTCGATATTTAAACCAAATTTCATGGAATTTGAGGCCTAGCGGAGATATAACTAAGGGTTTATGACCATATGAATGCAGGTAATCAAGAAAATTGGTGATTGAATGGGAAGAACGAGAGCATGGAGAAGAGGATGAACAGGCCATCCAAAGTGAGGCTTGCATGAATGCCCTCAGAAATTGTGGGCTGAAAAAGTTCTTCCTCACACCTTGTCTACGAGCTCAGCCCAAGCTCCTCCAATATTTGATCAGTATCTGGGATGAACGTGAACATGTGTTCAGGTTACGAGATTAGGTATTAGAGCTGGAGGTTTCTGATGTTTATTTTATCACCGAATTGTCCCGCAGAGGTCCGATCCCTGTCTTGACTGGAAGCAGACCATCTGGGGAGAATATGGAAGAAGTGATGGCACGAGTGTGTCGAGGAGCACAAATGGGATCAGGAAGCAAGAAGGTGGATATCCACACTATCCTTGATCTGGCATTGAGAGTTGTCCTACATACCATCACACGGGCTGCAGGGTTGCAGGCACCGAACGAGGCCACAAAGGCCCAAATCCTGCTGGCCTCAGAATGCATGAGTCCCTTACTGTTTGACTGGGCAACAGCAGTAACAATAAATATGAAAAGGCAGCTCACAAAATGCAAACAGGGTAAACTGAAACAGTTTGGTTATGGTTCCATCCTGGTATCGTTCATTCTGGAACGCTTACCAATCTTCCAGGGCCAAGGGGCCGCAGTAGTAGATCCGATACCACGAGAGCCAAGAATGGCTCGCTGGGCAGCATTAATGCCCAGAGCTGGAGGCGGCCAACAGATGTCCTGGAGGCCGGAGTTCTTTAGGTGGTTACAGCGCCAGCTGATTGTAGTGGAAGACTGGCCCTATGCAGGAACTGACTTCACCGGAGACCCAGATCTCCCACTGCCAGAAGGAGATGACTGGGACGAGGAGTTGGGTAAGGCCTCATGTTTTTGATTTTTATGTTTTATGTTTTTTTTTGTTAATACACATTCGTCCTAACACATTTTATATATGTATGCAGATGTGGGACCTGAGAGACCAGCTGGGATGTCTCCAATCTCACGGAGGACTCAACTCGCCCTTGATCCTCAAGGAGAGGGTACCGGAGGAGAGGAGTTGATCCAAAATCTCGAGGGTATTGCCCGAGGGATCCCAGACTATGCTCGGCTGGCGGACGTACCGATGGCATACCAGCGTCACATGGTGGGAGTTCCAAGTCGGATCCACCGAATCCTGAGATGCTTAGTGCGTGCAGTCACATGCTATCATGAGCACCATGCGGATTAGCTCTTAGGATTTATACCACACCTATTTTTTGAGAGACATATCATCTCCGTATGTACTTAAGAAGATTATGCATATTTTGACTTTTATGTGACACACTCTATGTAAACATTTCGATATATATATATATGTGCATATCTATTTCTGGATGGATCTTTCTTTACATGTGATGATGATTTACAAATTGCGCAAATGTTTGTCTAATACCAAATTTTATACTGCATCTGTTAATGTATTCAAATGCCTGGGTATATGATGATATGTAATGTAGTCAAAATTTCTTTCCAGTAATTGAATACGCAGATACAGACGTAAGATGGATGGGTTCCTTACCGAATAGTGTCCGTTTAGTTGTAACACCACAAGTTGCGAATCTAGATACATGAACAATTCACGGATACCAAGGTTTACCGCCTCGGTTAATAATTCTAACACGGCACTATATTCCGCAATGTTGTTCATGGTATTTCATAGACACACTCCTTGCAGGTCAATCATCTCACCAGCAGGATCATAGATTACCCAGGCTGCTGAAGACAGATTCCTGGTACTGCGGGAGGCACCATCCATGAAACCAACAAATGGATGAATAAACATCTGCACAACCAGGAAGACCCGATCAGTAGAAAGATGTTTACAAAGCACACCACACTATACATGCACACAAATGAAAATCACACACCTATGTACACACACCACACCAAGAAATCACTTCAGGCATAGTACTTTTTGAGGTACAACCCATTTCTGGGTTGCGCCAGCAGAACTCCTTCATAATCTATAAGCTCGTAGGCCCCGTTTTTCAAAACACGTTTTACTATATAGGGCCCATGCCACATAGGCTGGAACTTACCGGCTCCAAGCTTGTCATGTGCTTGATCGTACAGGAGGACGAGGTCTCCTTCAATAAAGGAACGAGGAGAAACAAATTGATCAAAATGAGTTTTGACCCTCTTCTTTTGTGCTTCAATAATTAAAGCAGCCAGACGATGGGTTTCATCTAACCGTTCCAGATACAGAAGACGTTCTTCCTCAGCAGAAGTATTAGGTAGAAGCTCCACAGGTAATTTTAACGAAGGAATCTCGCATTCAACCGGAAGAGTTGCTTCCAGGCCATACACCAATTGAAATGGTGTGAACCCAGTTGCACTCTTTGCAGATGTTCGGTATGCCCAGAGAGCTGAGAACAGTTGGAGATGCCAATTGGATTTGTGAATACCAACCGTTCGCTGAAGCATAGTGACCAAAACCTTGTTCACTGCTTCAACCTCACCATTCGCTTGAGGATAATATGGTGTCCAGCTGTCGTGACGCAAGCCCAACGTTGAAGTCAGCTCCGCCATCATATAATCTCAGAAATGAGTACCGTGATCAGTGACGATGGCTTGAGGAACCCCGAATCGTGCAATAACATGGTTGAATATAAATTGAGCAGTCGTTTTCCCGTCAACAGCTAGTGTAGGCATCGCCTCGGCCCACTTGGTGAAGTAGTCGACGACGACAATGATATATGCATGCCCCCCGGCCGAGTGAGGGTTACACGTCATAAAATCAACGCCTCATTTCGCAAAAGGGCCGATGGTAATAACGGGATGCAATGGTAAAGGCGGCGCGCGCATCTTGCGCTGAAATATCTGGCATGCATGACATTTATGGTCTGCAGTGATACAGTCTTTGAATATGGAAGGCCAGAAATATCCTGCTCGTAGAATCTTCTGGGCAGTAGCATACCCGGACATATGTCCACCACAGGCACCACTGTGGCAGTCATTTAGGACCTTCTCAGCCTCTTCCAAGGTTAGGCATCGCCGGAGCACCGAATCTACTCCAACGCGATATAAGGTATCTCCTACTATATGGTAGGGTTGGGACTGGTGCCGAATCCGATGGTGGGCAGCTTTATCCAACTCAGACCAAAATGTCGAGGTCTGAAGATACACTATTATGTCACCATTCCAAGGGTCACGAGTACGGATGAGGAAAAGCGTTTCGTCCAGTATATGGTCTTCAGAGTGTGAGGGAGCAGAGTCTGTAGGGAGAGAACATATCAAATCCGCAAAGACCAGTGATTTAGTTGACTTAGCAGTAGTGAACTCCAAGTCAAACTCCTGCAGGATCACAATCCATTTGGAGTACTTGCCCCCCAGTAATTGTCTAGAAAGAATATACGTCATAGGGTTGCAGTTTGAATCCACTGTTATCGTGCGCAAAAGGATGTAATGGCGAAAGTGTTGTACAACGTGTATTGCTGCTAATGCCAACTTCTCGACATGTGCATAATGCGTTTTCGGGTCGAGAAGGTTCCGTGACAGGTAATAAAAAACATGTTCATCACCGTGATCGTCATCCTGCACCAAGACCATGGCTATGGTGCTAAATGCGGCGGCTAGATATAAAGTGAAGTCGTGGTGGTAGTCCGAAGGACGAAGCAACGAAGCATTGACAAGCAACGTCTTCAGCTTCTCAAAGGATTCCTGAGCAATTTCGTCCCAATGAAAGGGAACTTTCTGCTTTAACAAACGAGTGAATCCTTTGGCCACCTCGGCATAATTCGGGATAAAGCGCCGAATAAAATTCGCTTTCCCTTGCAGACTCTGTAACTGATACAGGGAGGAGGGTGATGGGAGATTTACGATGGCCTCGACCTTTAAAGGGTCAAGGCGAATTCTATCTTTCGAGACTATGAATCCTAAAAGACGGCCAGAATCAACGCAGAAGACGCATTTATGAGGGTTGAGCCTGATATTATAGCGCCTGCAACGAAGAAAGATCTGGCAGAGATGCTCAAGATGTTCCTCTCGCTTACTAGAATGGGCTGGCAAGTCGTCCAGATAAGGCTGAACGATATGATGAATGTCATGAAAAGCGTAGGACATCGCACGCTGAAAAGTGGCTCTAGCGTTTTTCAAGCCAAACGAGAGTTTTTTGTACGCGAAAGTACCCCACGGATAGATGAATGTGGTCTTGTGTTGATCCTCAGGTGCAATATTGATTTGGTTATATCCTGAGAAACCGTCCATTAAAGAATAGATCTCAATCCCAGCACATTCATCGATGATCTGGTCTATAAATGGAGTGGGATAATTATCCTTTGGACAGGCGCGATTGATGTCGCGATAATCCACACAGACTCTAATCGTACCCTGCTTTTTATCGACAGGGACAATGTTAGACACCCATTCTGTGAGGGGGATGGGATAAATGAAACCCGCATTCAGAAGTTTTTCAACTTCTTCCTTGATGGCGGTGGCTTTTCGAGGATGCATGGGGCGTAAGAGTTGGCGCACGGGTTTCGCACCTGGATAGGTTAGAATCTCGTGTACTATGATACTGGGATCAATCCCCGGCATTTCCTCGTAAGACCACGCGAAAACATCTCTGAATTCTTTGAAAAGCTTAGTATAGACTTGAATCTCATCGGGAGAACAAGTCACACCCACGTGAATATTCTCAATGATCCCCGGTTTAACGGAGATGTTGATTGGAACAGTTTGAATAATGTTACTTAGGTTACCCTCCGAAAAAACCTCGTGTGTCAAGATGGGTGTTTGAAGAGAAGGGGAAGGAACCTGAGTAGCATAACGCTCCAGACAATCAGTCATTGCCCCCAAGCTAGGCATAAACGAGGAGCGATGATGTCCATCGCCCCAAGGCAACTCCTCAAGAGACATAGTTTCAATGATAGCCTCATCGGAAGGAAAATTCTCTCTGAGAGGATCAAGTGAATCAGCCTGACCAAGCCAGGGGGATTGAGAGTAGACGTCGAGAGCCATGCTCAAAGGATCATGCTGAGGAGGTGGAGGGTCCGATGCAGCAACAATCTCACAGTAGTTGATCTCTACTGGCGTTAAAGGCATGGATTCTCCAAACTCATATACCTGCTCAGGTGTAGGAATGAGCCAGGGGTCATCGGACCTGGACAACATGTTGACTTGAGCAGTATGGGGTGGCTGTGCGGGAAAGATACCCATGAGGACTGGGTCTTTGAAGAGACCAGGTCCTACACTGTCTGGGGGATTCAGAATTTGATCCACGTATGGCACGTTGTTCTCAGAGTTAGAGGTGAAAAACGACAACTGATCCACTGTGACAATCTTGCCCTCGTGAGGGAACTTAATGAATCGAAAGACGGTGGACGGCATGCAGAGCATGGCATGGGTCCAGCTGTGGCCAAGAAGTATGTTGTAGTTGAGTTTAGTGTCAACCACTTCCACTTCTACGTTGACAATTTTTCCCTGTAATGTGATCGCTAAACTCTTGAGAACGCCCAGGGGTTTAGATTCCCAACCATCAAATGCCTCAAGGGCATTGGGAGATGACGACAGGGCTAGAGAGCCGATGGCCTTCCAACAAGCGGAGGACATAACGCAGGTATATGCACCCTCATCCACGATGGCCCTATGAATGCTCAGACCATTAATCCCGACTTGAATAACCAGAGCGATTTGATGTGGAAGCCGGGGAGTGAAATTCTCCAGATCGAAGGTGAGAAGACTCGAGTCGGCGGGATCAATGCCCCCGATTGCAGACAGTAAAGCCTTCCGTTGCGAAGGAAAACTTTGAAGAACTTCTAGTGCAGACATAGCACATGGCGCCTGTTCCAGATCCTCAACAATACTGTAATGTTGAGCGGCACGAGCGTTTGAATTATAAGAAGATCTTCGAAGGACACCTTTGGGAGGTGGCTTCACAACGGGGTCAAGAGAATGCTTCTCGATTTCCAACAGACCGGAGAGAGGTGGGGGAGGCGGCCCATCCGCAACTGCCTTCCCGGGTGCCTACCGCGGTTCATTGTAATCCTTCGACTGCGTAGCGACAGAGATAGGTGCAATAGTCTTCATCATGAAAACCTGAGACCCAAACGATGCAGATGGTGACGGCTGTTCAACCATCTGGGTCTGCTGAGATGGAAATGGCTCTTTCAAAACAGCCGGAGTCCCTTTAGGGCCTTTAAGAAGTTGACTAACCTCGGATTTTCGTGGACAATCCTTAGTATAATGGTCCCCTTCACAGATGAGGCAAGGGTACTTCGGTTTTCGCTGGGAGCCATCCTCAGTACGAGATTTAGATTCTGGTTTTGGGGCATCAGATTTAGATTTTCCTTTTCCCTTCTTCTTCCCCTTGGAGGATTTGTCCGTAGGATTGGCCTGAATGGCATTCACCTCCATGGTTTTACCGGAATCGGATGAGGCAGGATTAGCAGAGGTATTGTTGGAAGAATTAGCCTTCTGCTTCGCATTCGAAGATTTATTTGAATTCTGAGAGACAGAACCAATGACACCATCCACTGCAGGGGTGGGCGGCGCCTTAGTGGTTCCTGGCCGTGGAGCATCAGTCAAGATGTCATAAAGCATGCCAGACTGAGAATAGACAAGGTCCAGGTATTGGGCACGCGTGATGGCTTGTTCCTCTGTCACGCACACTCCCATCGCAATATCCTGAGCGATTTTATTCACAAAGGAGGTGGTGAACCAGTGAGTCAGTATCTGATCAGGTATGTGAAACTTGATCAGTCTATGACGGTGCCGCCACTCATGAATGTGATCTGAGATGTGAGTGGCTTTATCCTGCTTCAGGGAAGTCAGGAGGTGCGTCCCGGCTTCATACCGAACCGGTAACTGGAAATGCGTGAGGAAAGCCATGGCTAAAGAGTTGAAATCTTGAAAAATGCCACAGGATAACTCTATGTACCACTTAGCAGTAGCTCCAGTTAAAGTACACTGGAAGAGGCGTAGGCGAATCGAATCATCGACCCAAGAGTTAGACTAACACCAAATATGATACGTCATCACATGCGCCTGGGGGTCCTCCCCAGCTTTTCCCTCAAACTTGGGGCAATCACCTGGTATCTTGGTGGGAACTGGCGGCCAATACTGATTATGTAAAATCAGATCATTGGTCAACTTTGAAACATCCAGTAGCTCCAAGGTAGCCAGGAACGACAATGGAGGATTATCTGTCATGCCAGGCCCAAGATGAGGTCCGGCACCCATACTCCACGATGGTTGTGAATATCCTTGCCCCCACGGGTTCTGTCCTGCAGGATTCTAACCGTAGGGGGCGTAGGCCATATAACCAGACTGATTTGGATGCTGGTAACCATAGTGTGGGGCTTGATAACCAGGGTACGGACCTTGATTATGCGTCGGCCCTATATAAGCAGCGTTTGGATTTGGCTGCTGAGTGTAGGTAAAACTGGGTGGAGGAGGATAATACTGAGAGCCTCTGGGGTGGTTATAGTTCGTTTGAGACTGACCATGAGGATAATAACCACCCTGAGGATGAGTACGCTGCTGAAAAGTGGAACCCTGCGGAGCCTGATAAGTAGGGCGCAGCTGTTGATTTGGCTGCGGCATTGAATGAACCGGCTGCTGTGCAGGGTTAATGGAATGAGCGGGCTGCCCTGAATGAACAGGTTGACCCGACTGAGAGGGCTGACCTGAATGACCAGGTTGACCCGGATAGACAGGTGGCACCGGTTGCGCAGGTTGACCTGGTTGTAAGTGAGCCCCAGGTTGTACCGGATGGGCCGGTTGGCCTGGAGGCGGGACACCGGGTTGTACCGGATGAACCGGTTGTCCCGGTGGTGGAACAGGACCAGGTGCTTGCTGGAAACCGGTTTGACCTGAAGCAGAACCATAGGATGGTCCCGGCTGATATGCAACGTTAGAAACAACAGGATACTACGGTTGCATCGGTAAAGAAGGCTGGATTTGCCCCCCAGGACCATAGACCGGTCCCGGTTGATACCCCGGCTGAGGCTGAACAGGTTGACCAGAAGGGCTATAATACTATCCTTGCGGACCGTACGATAACCCTTGTTGGCCGACAGGATAGCCTTGAATGGGCTGCCCCTGTGGATCATAAAGATAGCCAGGTTGGCCCGTAGGTTGGCCTTGGAAAGGTTGTCCTTGCAGGTTATAAGCCTGGTTATACGGTAAACCTTGAGCATAGAGATAAGCCTCAGGAGAGGTTAGATGCAAAATCTCCCCGTGCTTGTCATACTGACTTGGGAAAGCATACACGGGAGTACCATACTGTGCATAATGCGAAAAGTAAGATCGGTAGGGATCTTGGGAGGACGGTCCAACCTCGGCGTTCGGCTGTTGCAAGGACAACCGATACTTCTCCGGAGAGATGTTCTCCGGTATAGCAGTAGCTAGATAAACATCTTCAGGTGTTGGCCCAGCCCTAGTAGCAGATGCTGAGACAACAGGAGAAGAGGCGGCCACACAGACAGTGGGCCGGACGGGAACAGAAGTGACGGGCGTCTGAGGAGACACCCCGGGTGTAGTAGCAGCTGGCCTCGAAGCAGGAGATGATATTCCCGTAGAGGCTACAGCGGAAATGATCTGACCCAGAGATCTGTATCCCTGTGGTAAAGAAGGACTGGCTGTTGACATGGCAGCCAGTTCAGAGTTGTCTCCCTCAAATAATCTTCGTGGGAAGAACTGATAGTCTTCACCAGACGTTGGGATTTCCTCACCAGAATCACTCGTGGTTGATCCTACCGTTAAATCACGCAAAAGACGGTGAGGACTAGGAGGAAATACATCAGAAACAAAAGGAAAACCCGAGGTAAGAGAAAGGAAATCAGCTCCTAATCTCAATTCAGACACAGGGTCCGAAAAGGGCCAATTGAACTCAACTGGTCCTCCAAAGGGTTGCTCAGCAAGAACCGGTCCCCCGTCAGGAAACTCGGAAACAACAGGCTGCTGTGGTTCGACAGAGGATTGGGAAGCCTCTGAAGAATTGTCGATGTAAGGACTACCAGTAGACGAAACCGAAGGTTCCGCCACTGTGGCAAAAGACTAGAGAAAAAGAAGCAAACACACACATGGGCTGAAAACGAGTTAAGACACACGATCAAATGGTCAACAAGCAATATCTAAGAGGGCGTGTAATCGTGGGTGATTAATTTTTACTACATTGAAAAGTAAGAAACTCTATTGTTTCATGTTTTAAGAGTCGAGAAACGATAGAAAGATGACTCTATCTCTTTCAGATTTGATACAAGCGTGAAAGGACAAGCGCTCGATGGTCTTTTCAAGTTTAGGGGGTCAGAAAAGACCAAATGACTGCTCAGGAAAAACTAGGCACAAAGGGTATACCAAATATCCGTGAACTGCAATATACACCTTGGTTTCAATAATGAAACAGAAATCGACCAAGGACTTTCCATACGTGCAGGCAATCTACCCGAATGCTGTGTTCGGTGTATCACGAGTATAGGGCGGCAGACTTCGCTTCCTGTGGATAAAGGATTGAAAACCTAGAGGGGTCTCCCTTTATATACGCGACCGTACGGTGAGCACAAGTCTGTACCAGCGCTGTCTAAAGCCAAAAGGCGAACAACAGCTGCTAGGTTTAAAGACGCTGGAACACGTCTCTAGCCTAGACCTCTAAATATGTTTCGTTAGATTTAAATGCTGCCTTAGGTTAATTAGATAGATTTTAAAGTTGATCTTCAATTAGGTTTCAATTTTCAGGCCCTAACGAATGTATTGTTTCAAAAACTCCTAAGTGTAAAGCTACATGCCATAGCCCAACATTTCGTTCGATGAAAACTAGTTACAGAAGAGTTGAGAGCTTTTACACAAACGAAATGATCGGAAGACAAACAATGAGATCTCTAATGCAACTAATGAAATTGAAAACTTTTCATTCAAATCACTAATCACTAGCAAAATCAAAAAGATCACAATTTGCACTAATTCAACCAAAAGCACAAGAGATTTTTTTTTTGTAATTTTCAACGTTTGATAGCTAATATGCACTAAAAAAACCGAAAACAAACATAACAACTTGAGAAATGATATTGAGAGAGAAAAACAAGCAAATTTCACTCAACAACACAAGAAATCAGATCCCAAATTGACCAAAGCCTCTCAAAACCAATAAAAGACTCAAAGGCTCCAATGGACCGTGTGATCTAGGCCCAAAGCAAGACCAAACGAAATTTGAATGAAGGAATGAGAAATCACCCAAAAATCGCAACAAAACAATGAAAAAATACTAATACGATGCGGAGGAGCAATCAGAAAGTCGACTGGACAAACGAAACACCAACACTCCCAAGGAGGGCTCGATACACTAAGCCAGTAGATGCCCTAGGGCTCAAAACGTGAAATCGATAGATAAAAGCAAACAACCAAAGGACGGAGGTGAATTCCCAATCAAACAAGACTCCAACACACTCAGGTAGTCGGAAAATCAAGAAGAAAAGCACTGACCAAACCCAGAGAGCTCAAAATTGAGGAAACTCAAAAACCTTACAGGAGTGGCGCGACTGTAAGGCTACAACTGGCACTAGAAAGCAATTGGTGTGGGCTAAACAAAAGCAACATGCGCCAATTGGCACGATTGTCAAGCTAAAAAGTGCGCCAGTCGATTTTCTCAGCCAAAAACAAAAAAGAACTACTCCAGAAGCAGATCAATGTATACTAAGCAAACCAAGAAGCAAAAACAGCAAAAGAACCCAACCCAGAAGGCTCATCAAGCAAGGAAAAACATAAAATAATCAAAACGAGACAATATAAACGAGACAGTGAAGTCTAGACAGTCCCCAGTAGAGTCACCAAATTGTTGAGGAGGTAAATCCCATCTGCGGACAGAGGCGATCCCTACTAGCCCAGCAGGGGTCTAGCAACAATCACGAAATGTTACAACGCAAGTTCCTAGTTACGAATGAAAAGACCAAAGATGGAGGCCTACCTGGAATCCAATGCTACGATCTGAAGAAGAGAGCGTTCCCGTTCCTCAGCCTCGGCAGATCACGATCCTCCACGATCTCCACGAATGGATACCTGCACATGCAAGAAACGAACAGATACAAGAATAAAATCCATCATACGCAACTAAATATCAGTCAGAAAGGATACTACTCATATTAACATAATCGAAAATAGAGTGGAACCATAATCGTAATCATTCATTAAATAACGATCGAAAGAGATTACAACCAATGTTCTGACGTCGTGGTCTCCTTCGGATGGGTCTCCAGTCGTTCACGTCTCGCAAAGCTCACCAGGGAAAGGGAAAACCTCTCCTGAGTCTCTCGACGATAGTCTCCTTACTTGAGTCGGCCTTAAGGGAAGAAAGAGGGCTCTTACAGCACAAAGGCTCTTGGGAATTTGGAGATTCAAAGCTTAGGCACTTCAAGACTAGCTTGCCATGGAATTGAGTAGGCTTTTATAGATGGGGAAGGAGGGAGTTGGGATCCCTATTATTGTGGGATTGGCCCTATCAACAAGGAAGGTTTTGTTAGCCCCCCTATGAAATTTTTGACAAGAAATAGGGGGCTAAATTGTTTTTGAGCCTTCAAGGAATGCATTTCTTCTGAAAACAGAGTCTCCTTGAAGCCTCCTTGTGCCTTTGCCCTTTGATAGTATCCCTTCTGCTGATTTCCCTTATAAAGCATCTCTGCTATGAAGAAATGCCCAAAGGCCCCCTTTCCCTTCTTATTTCACCCCCAATTAAGCCTCCATTTTATCCCCCTTTTCTTCCATTTCTATTTCCCTTCTTACCCTTCAGTTTCTCCCAAAATCCCCTTAAAATTCTTTCCCCAACCTTCGTTGGCCTTCTTCCCCCTTTATCTCTCTATCTTTACCCTTCCCAACCTTCAAAATCCATTTAAATGGGCTAAGAACCCACTTTCCGACCTTGTTATAAGGCCTAGCCCCTTTCCGCCAGCCCCTTTCAAACCACTTCCCACACATGCCCGTGCGTTGGGACCAAGCGCTTAAGTCCCAAGCGCTAATCGCAATTGGAGAGTCGGGCGGGTGCAAACTCCTTTGTTATATTGAAAAACCCCGATGCGATCTGTTTATCACGATAAGTCTTGCGACGCGTTCCGCGCCGTTGATCTGTCACAAAGATCCGACAGCGGAGCGCTAATCGCAGCCCGCTGCCCGATCGCAATCGCAATACTTCAAGTTTGCACTCCGATCAATTGTAGCCCATACCTCCGATCCTCCGATCCTACTCTCCCTCTGATCTATTCTTGACCGTTGATCTGTTCCACAGATCCAACGGCCCTGCGCCAATCGCTCCATCGCAATCGCATAACTCAATCGCATGCCTTCTTCTCTGTGCTCCGATTACGATCTCCTGACTTAATCCTGACCGTCAATCCTCCCGCAGATCAGACGGTCATCGCAACTCCCGATCGCAAGTCCTTCTCCCGATCCCCCGATCGCACTGCCCCTCTGATTCAGTGTGAGCTGTTGATCTGGCCTTCGGATCTAACGGTCAGCGCTAAATCGCGCCCCGACCTCCGATCACAATCGCAAGCCTTCCTCGCTGTCTCCCGATTCAATCCCAGCCGCCCATTCCCTTCCAGATCCGACGGTTTGCGCTTAATCGCAACATCGCTCCGATCGCAATCGGAACATTTTGAATGTGTCACCCCTGCTCCCCCCGATTGCGATTGCCCGATTCAATCCTAGCCGTCCATCCCCTTTCTGATCCAACGACTATTGCTCTCCCCGCCCGATCGCAATCGGAAGTTTGTGAGTGTCTCCCCTTTGTGCCCCTCCGATTGCGATTGATCCGATTACATCTCCACTGTCTGTTTCCTCCCAAATCTGACGGCTCAGGCTTGATCGCCCTCCGCCTCTGCCGGGTCCCACATCCAAGGCTCTGACCCTTGTTTGTTGGCTTTTTCCCTTGTAATTCACCCAGAGTTCGTTGCCGGGCTTTTCACTATTAACCATTTCCTCCGCCATTTTCATTGTTTCCCAACTATCCCACCACCATTTCACCGCCTCCGCATCAATTCCTCCGCCACCACTGCCCGGGCTTGTAACAGTTTATTCCATTGTACAGACATCACAGTGAGGTTTTTTCAGCATCGCCAGCAGATCGGCAGAAAGGATCCAAAGGGGTTAACCCCTGTTATTGACATAATCAATGTTTAACCCCGCATTCAAAGGAAAGGCACCGTTTGAAGACTAATGAGCGCACTAGCAATGCCATAACTGCGCTACCTAACAGTAGGACATTTTCCTCTAGAGGTACACCTTCCCACAGCGTCCTCCATGCTTCTCGAGCCCAGGAAAGTCAAGAACACTGACAGAGCTTCTTAAAAGATTATCAGGCCGCGGTAATGAAGCATGGATGGACAGACGGACCTTTGAACCAGTGCATTTATACCAAAATGGCAGCACAGAGCTCCAGACACCAGAAAGGACTCCAAAGAAATATCAGAGGTCGATTTCGACCTGACAGAGATTTCCGAACCAGTCTTAGAGTACATTTCGCGCTGCAGAAAGCCATTAAGTGGAATGGGCTCAGCTTCATCCACCATTCTGTCTTAATGAGATTCATTAAATTGTTCACCTACTTATGTTTCTTCCGCTTCTCCTATAGGAAATCCCCGAGAACATAATGAAAAGGTTGTTTTTGTTCAGTTGTTGGGGTCTTGCTGTTAAAGGGATTCATTCCGACTGTTAGAACAGTCCTGGGAGGGAGTAGCAGAGTAGTTGTATGTAATAGGCTGGGAGGAGAAAGTCTGGACTGTATTAGCCATTGAGCTTATTGTACATGACTAGTTTTGCATCAATTAATCAAAGCACATTTCACAGGATCCTAGTCTATTACTATTGGTGATGTTCTTCTTACTTCGTTTAATGCATTTCCATATTGTTTCATTGTTCTTCTGGGCTTGCATCAGAATAATGGTATAGGATTCACCTTTGTTAGGTGCCCTATGTTGTCTTCTCTCCTTGCCTTCAATGTTTTCTGCTAAATGTGTTATCTGAGAATTGATTTCAGTCAATTTAACCAGCGTAGTGGATGTTGTTGCCTGCTCTCTGATGTATGAGTTGATTGGATCAGTTCTTGGATGTTCTTGTTGGGTTTAAGCTGGAAGGTTTGGGAACACTGGGGATGAGTGTTAGCCCTTTCCACTAGGATCCTTGCATGACCAGCTTACCTTTCTAAGATCCCTTTGTTTATCTTATCTTTTTTTTCCCTTGGAGTTGCTAAAGCAGACCTGGAGTTAAATGACCTCTGGTCCGATCTATAAGCAGCCCCTTTGTCCCTTTGAGAGCTGCCCTAGAGTATGTCTAAGCAGGTCTGGAGTTAAATGACCTCTGACCTGATCTATAGACAGAAATTTGGTTGTCTTTCCTTCTTCCACTTTCCCTCCTTAATGTTCCATTCCATCATCTGCCTAAAAGATCCTTTAGTGTAGATGACTTGCCCTTTGGAAGCCTTGGCTAGTTGTTGCATGTAATTTCCTTTCATGACTCCATAGCCCAATGGATGGCACTGTCTTGGCCTATCCTCTTTGCTGAAACATCTAGCTTCTTTGTTTCCTTTCCTCCCATTACTTTCTCAGTCTATGATCTCCTGACCAACCCAGCAACCAACCAACCAAATCATTTTAAAACCTTCTTTTTTGCTTCATAACTAGCCTAACATTTCAATCTGATCTTTCAAAGATTTATCATTCTTTGCTCTATATGGAGATATCCCTCTCCGGGTCCAGGAGGGCTAGATCCTAGGGCCCCAAAGTGGTTTGATGTTGTCTCATCTTTTGGTATTGCCAAATCTGCCAAAACATGGGAACCCCAACATAATGGCGACTCCGCTGGGGACGAACTTGAGAGTTTACAGTTGTTGATATTGGTCTTTTTCCCATTGTCATCACCAACATAATGGCGACTCCACTAGGGAAGAGATCAGTCAGCTTTGATTTGTTAAACCACTGTGGTGGATAGTAAGTTGTAAATAATCCACCTGGCGACTCCACAATTCCTGAATGATAAAAAGACTCCACGGGTGATCAGCAGGCCACTAATTATCTTGGTTTCACGTGACTCCACTGGGAGACCAGTCGTAGTAAAAAATCATCCCTGCCAAATGGAAGACTCTGAGTTGAGCCCCCTTTAAGAGTTTCGTTGTGGAATATCAGATATACTGGCTCAACTCAGAAGTGAAGACCTTCCGAAAGTCTTTCATTCCAGCTCAAGTTTCAATGATCGACCTGAGCTGAAGAAAGTTTTTTTAAAAGTGCTGGTGGAGAGATATGAGGCTGAGATTGAACTTTTGAACTCACAAAAAATATCATACGAGTTCAGAGACCCGAGAGCATTCTTGGAAAGTCTCCCGCCCCCTAAAGGAGAAGAAATTCCGCTACTCTTCGAAATAAAAGAAGAAGAGGATCCGGTTTTCATGAGCCACACTGAAGATGCAGTGGAAAATGCAATAATTGAAGCTGCCCAGGATGTAGACAGCCTACCAGTCATGGCAGGCCTAAAAGAAGAAAATGTACATCATCTGTTCATGGATCCTGTGGCAGAATACATGGAGGCCCTGATTTGCTCAAATACTCCAGCGTTGATCCTTAGCAAGGGCCGGTTTCATCAAGAATGGTCACTATTGATGGTGACCTTGGTTTTGAAGGACCACAGGCAGAGCACCCTGTGGTTATCTCTGACAGGCATCCAGTGCTCATATCCTTTGTTTTTACTGCTTGACTGGCTGTATTGGCTTTATCATATCACCTAGAACATCAGAGATTTCCAATTAGAGTAGGGTAGGTAGGAAAGCTCAATAAATCTCAGCCTATGAGCAAGTAGATTAGTTGTTTAAATTTCTATCTTAGAATGTAGAGGAGAAACCTGCTAGACAGTCTAATCCTAGCAGGTAGTAGTGTAGGTAGAGAAACTATGAGACCAACAGTCTAATCTGGTTTCATGGAGTAATAAGGGTAGACTTAGAATAGGTTTATTTTTTCCTATTTGCAAATATTGATGATGTAAAGGGTCTGCAAGTCCAAATGCACCCAAGAAGAAAAAATGTTAGGACTATAGTGTGGGTAGATAGCTGTTTGGGAGAATGTTACTGCTGATATGATGTCTTCATAGCTTGTGGCGGCTGATCAAAGCAAAAAAGGATGGTTCAAGCAGCAGGTATCTGGCCTACACCAAGAGATCAATTTCTGAATTCTTGACTCCTTCAAGAAGAAGCCATCCCCATGTGGAGCTACTGTTAGCCCCCCTATGAAATTTTTGACAAGCAATAGGGGGCTAAATTGTTTTTGAGCCTTCACGGAATGCATTTCTTCTGAAAACACAATCTCCTTGAAGCCTCCTAGTGCCTTTGCCCTTTGATAGTATCCCCTCTGCTGATTTCCCTTATAAAGCCTCTCTGCTATGAAGAAATGCCCAAAGGCCCCCTTTCCCTTCTTATTTCACCCCCAATTAAGCCTCCATTTTATCCCCCTTTTCTTCCCTTTCTATTTCCCTTATTACCCTTCATTTTCCCCCAAAATCCCCTTAAAATTCTTTCCCCAACCTTAGTTTGCCTTCTTCCCCCTTTATCTCTCTATCGTTACCCTTCCCAACCTTCAAAATCCATTTAAATGGGCTAAGAACCCACTTTCCGACCTTGTTATAAGGCCTAGCCCCTTTCCGCCAGCCCCTTTCAAACCACTTCCCACACATGCCCATGCGCTGGGACCAAGCGCTTAAGTCCCAAGTGCTAATCGCAATCGGAGAGTCAGGCGGGTGAAAACTCCTTTGTTATATTGAAAAACCCCGATGCGATCTGTTTATCATGATAAGTCTTGCGACGCATTCCGCGCCGTTGATCTGTCACAAAGATCCGACGGCGGAGCGCTAATCGCAGCCCCTCGCCCGATCGCAATCGCAATGCTTCAAGTGTGCCCTCCGATCAATCGCAGCCCATACCTCCGATCCTCCGATCCTACTCTCCCTCCGATATATTCTTGACCGTTGATCTATTCCGCAGATCCAACAGCCCTGCGCCAATCGCTCCATCGCAATCGCATAACTCAATCGCATGCCTTCTTCTCTGTGCTCCGATTGTGATCTCCCGACTTAATCCTGACCATCCATCCTCCCGCAGATCGGACGGTCATCGCAACTCCCGATCGCAAGTCCTTCTCTCGATCCCCCAATCGCACTGCCCCTCCGATTGAGTGTGAGCCATTGATCTGGCCTTCGGATCTAACGGTCAGCACTAAATCGCGCCTCGACCTCTGATCACAATCGCAAGCCTTCCTCACTGTCTCCTGATTCAATCCCAGCCGCCCATTCCCTTCCATATCTGACGGTTGGTGCTTAATCGCAAAATCGCTCCGATCGCAATCGGAACTTTTTGAATGTGTCACCCCTGCTCCCCCGATTCCGATTTCCCGATTCAATCCTGGCCGTCCATCCCCTTTCTGATCCAACGACTATCGCTCTCCCCGCCTGATCGCAATCGGAAGTTTGTGAGTGTCTCCCCTTTGTGCCCCTCTGATTGTGATTGATCCGATTACATCTCCACCGTCTGTTTCCTCTCAGATCTGATGGCTCAGGCTTGATCGCCCTCCGCCTCTGTCGGGTCCCACATCCAAGGCTCTGCCCCTTGTTTGTTGGCTTTTTCCTTTGTAATTCGCCCAGAGTTCGTTGCCGGGCTTTTCACTATTAACCATTTCCTCCGCCATTTTCATTGTTTCTCAACTGTCCCGCCACCATTTCACCGCCTCCGCATCAATTCCTCCGCCACCACTGCCCGGGCTTGTAATAGTTTATTCCATTGTGCAGACATCACAGTGAGGTGTTTTCAGCATCGCCAGCAGATCGACATAAAGGATCCAAAGGGGTTAACACCTGTTATTGACATAATCAATGTTTAACCCCGCATTCAAAGGAAAGGCACCGTTTGAAGACTAATGAGCGCACCAGCAATGCCATAACTGCGCTACCTAACAGCAGGACATTTTCCTCCAGAGGTACACCTTCCCACAGCGTCCTCCATGCTTCTCAAGCCTAGGAAAGTCAAGAACACTGACAGAGCTTCTTAAAAGATTGTCAGGCCGCGGTAATGAAACATGGATGGACAGACAAACCTTTGAACGAGTGCATTTATACCAAAATGGAAGCACAGAGCTCCAGACACCAGAAAGGACTCCAAAGAAATATCAGAGGTCGATTTCGACCTGACAGAGATCTCCGAACCAGTCTTAGAGTACATTTAGCGCTGCAGAAAGCCATTAAGTGGAATGGGCTCAGCTTCATCCACCATTCTGTCTTAATGAGATTCATTAAATTGTTCACCTACTTATGTTTCTTCCGCTTCTCCTATAAGAAATCCCCGAGAACATAATGAAAAGGTTGTTGTTGTTCAGCTGTTGGGGTCTTGCTGTTAAAGGGATTCATTCCGACTGTTAGAACAGTCCTGGGAGGGAGTAGCAGAGTAGTTGTATGTAATAGGCTGGGAGGAGAAGTCTGGACTGTATTAGCCATTGAGCTTATTGTACATGACTGGTTTTGCATCAATTAATCAAAGCACATTTCACAGGATCCTGGTCTATTACTATCGGTGATGTTCTTCTTACTTCTTGCTTAATGCACCCATATTGTTTCATTGTTCTTCTGGGCTTGCATCAGAATAATGGTATAGGATTCACCCTTGTTAGGTGCCCTATGCTGTCTGCTCTCCTTGCCTCCAATGTTTTCTGCTAAATGTGTTATCTGAGAATTGATTTCAGTCAATTTAACCAGTGTAGTGGATGTTGTTGCCTCCTCTCTGATGTATGAGTTGATTGGATCAGTTCTTGGACGTTCTTGTTGGGTTTAAGCTGGAAGGTTTGGGAACACTGGGGATGAGTGTTAGCCCTGTCCACTAGGATCCTTGCACGACCAGCTTACCTTTCTAAGATCCCTTTGTTTATCTTATCTTTGTTTTCCCTTGGAGTTGCTAAATCAGACCTGGAGTTAAATGACCTCTGGTCCGATCTATAAGCAGCCCCTTTGTCCCTTTGAGAGCTTCCCTAGAGTATGTCCAAGCAGGTCTGGAGTTAAATGACCTCCGACCTGATCTATAGACATAAACTAGGTCGCTTTCCTTCTTCCACTTTCCCTCCTTAATGTTCCATTCCATCATCTGCCTAAAAGATCCTTTAGTGTAGATGACTTTCCCTTTGGAAGCCTTGGCTAGTTGTTGCATGTAATTTCCTTTCATGACTCCATAGCCCAATGGATGGCACCGTCTTGGCCTATCCTCTTTGTTGAACATCCACCGCCTTTGCTCTCTTCCTCCCATTACTTTCCTTTGGCCTACATCCTCCACCAACCCAACCAACCAACCAAATTATCTTAAACCTCCTTTGTGCTTCATAACTAGCATAACATCTCATTTTGAGCTTCAAAGATACACCATTCTTTGCTCCATTTGGAGAGATCCCTTTCTGGGTCCAGGAGGGCTAGATCCTAGGACCCCAAAGTGGTTTGATGTTGTCTCATATTTTGGTATTGCCAAATCTTCCAAAACATGGGAACACAATGTGTTCCATGGGAGGTGGCAAAACCACTTCCCTTCCATAGAACTCCCGCAGCCAAACCTCCCAACTCAAGATAGGCAATGGTTTCTGAGTTTGTTGAAACACAACTTCCGCCATATTTATTTAAAAAACACTTCTTAAATTGGCTGGCGCGACTACTGCTCTGGGACAGAGCGCCAGTTGGCGCGGCCTCTTTGCAGGATTTTCCCCATTGGCGCGAGTGCTGAACTGTCTGCCCGCGCCAATGCAAAAAGGGATGTTTTTCATGATTTTTGCAAGGAGATGTCTTAAGGGCAATTGAAGCTCATGCTTATAGGAATGCATTGATGATGTTTTCAAGGCATGACTATGTTCACAGGTCACAAAATGGGTCCTCCATTGTGCGAGACGGGGAATGGTAGGGACGGTTCACCACTATCGTATAATGTATCGATGGCTTTGCTCCCGTAAAAAAATTGTCACTTGGTCAATTTTTACGGAGGAAATGATAGCACATTATGAGGATACAAAGAGTAACACCTTCTTTAGCCAATTGATAAATCTCAAACAAAAGGGCTTAGTGGGGGAGCACATTGAGGACTTCCAAAAATTGAATATAAGGGTAACTGATATTCCAGAGGAACACGGGATTGATCTCTTCATAGGCACTTTAAAGGATAACATCGAACATAAAGTTCGTGTTTTGGAACCTGATTCATTGGAGAAGGCATTCAGGTTGGCAAGAAAAATTGAATGTAAAATTATGGCGACAAGGAAGCTTACCACTCACTTCTATAAAGAAGGAAGTGTTGCTATGCCTAGATTTCCACAACCTACAAGGTTGACACCACAACAATTGGAAGAAAAAAGAGAAAAAGGGCTTTGCTACAGTTGTGATAGAAAATACACTAAAGGTCATAAGTGTGCTGAGAAGATATTATTTTACATAAATTGTGAAGAGGAAGAAGAAAATGAACAAGAAGAGGATATACACTAGGAACCAACCATAGAAGGGGAGGAAATGAATCCGACCATATCATGTAATGCACTGGAAAGAATTACCACTCCTCAAAATCTTAAGATAGAAGGAAATATCAAGAAGAAAAAGGTAATAGTGTTGATTGACTCAGGTAGCACCCATAATTTTATTCATTGTAAGGTAGCCAAGGAATTAAATTGTTTCCTATACCCAACACCAGAATTTCAAGTGATGGTTGCAAATAGAGGAACTATAAATTTCTCTAGAAAATGTCATAATATCAAGCTAACCACGGGGGAATATGTATTGAATAGTCCAATTCTTTCCATTCTTATGGGAGGTGCTGATGTTGTGCTAGAAGTATAATGGTTACAATCTTTGGGGATGGTAGCTTTTAATTTTCAAGAACTTTTCTTGAAATTTTTTTCAGAAGGAAAGGAAGTCGAATTACGAGGTATTGCAAGGAAGCCATGAAAGATGATAATCTCTAATGTCATGACAAAGCTTCTAAAGAAAGAAAAACGAGGCGTAATTGCACAATTATGCTCACTAGAAGTTCCAACATCAAAATCATCTATTACTGCAGATCTCCAACAAGTCTTGGACAATCATTCCAAGGTGTTTGAAACTCCCAAAGGACTCCCACCTGTTCGTGATCATGATCATGTTATTCATTTGATTCCAGGAAGTGCTCCTCCAAACATCAGGCCTTATAGATATCCTTATGTCCAAAAGAGCGAAATTGAACGTATGATTGCAAAAATGTTAGAGGCGGGTATAATTCAACCTAGTCAAAGTTCTTTCTCTGGTCCTTTAGTATTGGTACACAAGAAGGATGGATCATGGCGAATGTGTCTGGATTATAGGGAGCTCAATAAGCTAACCATTAAAGATAAATTTCCCATTCCTGTGATTGATGAATTATTGGATGAATTACATGGAGCAATTTATTTTACCAAGTTGGATCTTCGTTCAGGATATCATCAAATTAGAATGAAGACCGAAGATATTCCAAAAACAACATTTCGAACTCATGAGGGTCATTATGAATTTTTGGTCATGCCTTTTGGCCTTACCAATGCACCTTCTACATTTCATGGGTTGATGAATTCCATTTTCAAACCCTTCCTTAGAAAATTTGTGCTAGTATTTTTGATGATATACTAATCTATAACAGGTCTTGGAAGGATCATATTCAACATGTTGATAGGGTGCTCAAACTATTGCAGGAGAAACAATTATATGCAAAAACATCCAAATGTTTCTTTGGAGTACAAGAGGTGGAATATCTGGGTCATATTGTATCTCACGAGGGTGTTAAAGTAGACCCTAACAAAATTAAAGCCATTAAGGAATGGAAAGTCCTCACAACCATAAAGCAGTTGCGAGGATTTCTCGGGTTAACAGGGTATTATCGCAAGTTTGTTAAGAATTATGGGAGAATAGCAGCACCTCTAACAACATTATTGAAGAAAGATGCATTTTCATGGACTCCTGAAGCAACTAAGGCCTTGAACATCTTAAAGAGGCAATGTGCCTAGCACCGGTCTTAGCTACGCCAGACTTCACAAAAACCTTTATTGTGGAATGTGATGCCTCAGGAAATGGAATTGGTGCAGTTTTAATGCAGGAAGGAAGACCCATTGCTTTTGAAAGTCGTCCAATCAAAGGAAAGTATTTACAAAAACCTACTTATGAGAAGGAAATGTTAGCAATACTGCATGCACTAAAGAAATGGCGAACTTACCTAATGGGAAGACACTTCAAGGTAAAAACTGATCATGATAGTCTTAAACACTTTTTGGAACAAAGACTATCGTCAGAAGAGCAGTAAAAATGGGTCACAAAGATGTTGGGTTATGACTTTGAAATAATCTACAAAAAAGGAAAGCTTAATGTTGTTGCAGATGCACTCTCAAGAAAGAATGAAGAGGTGGAAGCATTGCTTTGTGCCATTTCTGTTATCCAACCAGATTGGATAACCAAAGCAAGAGATGAATCGAAGAAGGAAAAAGATGTATGGACACTCATTCAAAAGTTGCAGCATGATCCTAGTACATATAATACATTTAGTTGGAAAAATGATTCCTTATGGTACAAAGATCGCTTATATCTTTGTAAGAATTCCCAACTAAAACAAAATATTCTTTTGGAACTGCACACTTGTCCTTTAGGAGGACACTCGGGATTTTTAAAAAATTACCACACGGTGAAGAAATATTTTTTTTGGGATGGCCTTAAATCTGATATTCAAAAGTTTGTGGCGGAATGTTTGGTTTGCTAGCAAAATAAAGTTGAGACAATTAAGAGCCCAGGACTTCTACAACCTTTATCCATTCCAAGTCAACGTTGGGAGGAGATTTCAATGGATTTTATCATGGGTTTACCTAAGTCTGAAGGAAAGAGTGTCATCATGGTGGTAGTTGATAGACTTACAAAGTATGCACACTTTTGTGCATTATCTCATCCATTTAAAGCAAGTACAGTTGCTACTACATTTATGGACACAATTCAAAAGCTACATGGAAACCCAAGGGTTATTGTGAGCGACAAAGATCCCATTTTTACTGGAATTTTTTGGACGGAGTTATTTTCTTGTTTGGGTACTCAATTAGCTCATAGCTCATCTTATCATCCTCAATCTGATGGTCAAACCGAGATAGTAAATAAATGTTTGGAAGGATATCTTCGTTGTTTTGTATCTGATAAACAAACACAATGGGTCAAGTGGTTACCTCTCGCCGAATGGTGGTATAACACTTCCTTCCATACTGCAGCAAAAATGACCCCATTTATGGCACTTTATGGATATCATCCACCATCCATCACATCATCTTTAAGGGAAAATTCCAAGGTTCAAGCAGTGGAAGATCACATCGAGCATCAGCAAGAAGTTCTCCAACTCTTAAAGGATAACCTGAATTTGGCACAAAATCGAATGAAACAACAGGCAGATCAACATCGTAGCGAGAGAAGTTTTGATGTAGGAGATTGGGTATTTTTACGGCTACAACCATACAAACAAATGTACCTCAAGCAAGCAAAGAAGGATAATAAATTATCGCTAAAGTACTATGGTCCTTACAAGGTGTTGCAAAAGATTGGTACTATGGCATACAAATTGGAGCTTCCTGCTTCTTCGCGAGTACATCCAGTTTTCCATGTTTCATGCTCAAAGAAGGTTATAGGTGAAAATCTTCCAGTTCAAAGAGTATTGCCAGAACTTGATGGGGAAGGGAAGATCATATTGGAACCTGAAGCAGTCATAGAAAAAAGAACTCGACAACTACGGAATCGATCAATTTCAGAGTATCTCATCAAGTGGAAGAACTTACCCACTGAAGATTCTACATGTGAGGATGAGAATTTTATACAGAAGCACCCAGAGCTACTCAAGCGTTGAGGGCAACACTTTTTTGAAGGAGAGGGGCATGTTAGGTCCCTATATTACTAGCATAGTCCCTTATTTTTGTTAGTGTAACCCCCTTATTGTTATTATTGTACCCTTGTAACCCCCATATTGTTATTATTGTGCCCTTAAATTATTATTGTTAGGTCGGCTAGGATTACATTGTGGCCCCACTAGATTACATTCTGGCCCCCATGGACTCCTATATATAGAAAGGAGGTTTTGTAAATTGAATCATCCAAGAATTGTTCATTTATGTAATGTATTGGAGGTTTCCCCCTCGAAGTGGCTTATTTCTAAGGCATTGATATCTTTTCTCTTCTATTTTTGAAGCTGGTTACACAAAAACTATGATGTTTGTTTCATCTCCTGAATCCAACCCTAGGTCTTGCTCAGCTATTTAAATTGTCTTGCCTTTCTCCTTGGCTTTCTCTTTGGCTTTAAAACTTTTTGGTTTCAACTTTGGATGAAGTTTCCAACAATGGTCCTCATCATGGCTAGTTTTAGAACAGTGTTTGTAGAAGAATTTTCCCTTCTCTTTTCTAGTATTTTCATTTCTATTTTTCTGCCATTTGCCTTTAATCTCACTTTGTTCATTCCCATCTAATTTTTGTTTTCCCCTTGCCTCTAAAGGTGTGGCTTGAACACAAACCTCATCTAGGCTTGTAGGGTTAAACATGAGAATGGTATATCTTAGGTAAGTATGTAAACCTCCTATATACTTGAGTAAAGTGTCTTGGCTATGCAAATATACTCCTAGTAAAAGAGCTCTTCTTCTAAATTCTTTAGTATACACTTGTACATTTTGTCCTTTCAATTGTTTAAAGTTTTGCCAATCCATTATGGCTTTCTTCATGTGAGTTAATGGATAAAACTATTGTTTTATTGCAGAAATTAAATTAGTCTATGATAAAATAATCTTACCATATTTCTTGATCTCCTCCTTTGTCTTGGCTTCCCACCAAACAAGAGCTGCACCTTCCATTCTCAATCAAGCTAATTGAATTTTGGTTTTTTCATCATGAAAATATTTAATTCTTAAATTGGCCACTAATTGCCTAATCCAATTATCTAGCTTTTCTGCATTTACTTCACCATTAATCATTGGAAATTCAAACTTAATATCAAGTTTAAAAAAACGATTTTTACCAATGTTATTTGACTTGTGTGACTGATGTACTGAAGATGAAGTAGAGGATGATGAAGATGAAGATGAGGGTGATGATGGCGACTTTCCACTTTCTCCATTTCCTCCATTACCCTTATTGGATTTATCTTCATCATTGTGTCCTCTTGAAGATCCTTCTCCTTCAAGTCTCTCATTTCCTTCTTGATAAAGGACTCTCACCATTTCAGTTAAGTCAAGAAATTCTCTTCTGAAAACTCTTTCTTCCTCTTTGGGATAAACTTCTTCATGAGTTTCTTCTTCTCTTGAAGTCATGCTTATGGATTCTTCTATTTATCTTAGAGGAAAAATTGTAGGTGGAGATAATGGCACTCTTGCCCTCCTTGGCTGAGGATTACTTTGAAATTTCACCAATCGACCTTCTCCTCTCTTAAGCTTCACCCTAGTAAGCATTAAAACTCTGCAAACTGTTAAACAAATTCTTTGCACAAAGATTAAATAGAGAAAATCATGTAGATTAACCTAATTCTTAACTTGGCTCTGATACCAATTTGATCTGAATGGAATGTATTAGTTTTTTTGTGCTAAGTATCCAAACAGTAATTAAATTGTATGCATAAGGTTCTCTGAAGTTTGCAGGTGAAACAAATGGTTTTAACTTAGTTAAATAGATTTATGTGTGAGGTTAAAGCATGTAAATTTCTCGTATAACACTATACAATAGTAAATAACAGAGAAATAAACGTCACATGCAACAATACTTAGCAAATTTTATGAATTAGGACACTCCTCCTAGGCTACATCTGCTGGTCCAACACCCAATGGCATGTCCCTCATATATTATTGCTCAAAAATGGTAAGTACATGTGAATAAAAGCCTGATATTGCTATGGTCTTTGTAAAAACAGCTTCAGAATTCTTGAATTAGTCAAGAATGACTATTCATTTGCAGAAAACAACAAATGGATGCTCAAAACACTAAAAACACCCTAGTGGCCATAGTGGCGCCTTGACCCCTCTTGAAGAAAACCCTGCACAATATGACCTCTGATGGCTCTGAAACCTCTTCCAATGTGTTCAGGATGTTGAGAATACCCAAACTTGACTATTCATTCCTCAAAATTAGTCGAAAATGCAAGGAGTTATAGCCAAAACAGTAAATTTCCCAATGTCCCTTGAAAAACTCCACTAAATGTGGAGGAACTCCAGATAAGTCCGACAAAATTGGCAAGGACACTAAAATTAGGGGAATGGATAGCAGAACCGCTAAAGGCTATTGGTTAAGTTAAATGCTAGTTTAGTTTCATGTGACCGACCCGCGTATTTACTGTCGGACTAAGCGCTAGAACTCGAACTTACGGTTCCATAACCATGGCATGTTTTAAAACTTTGACAACACCTGCATGTGACAAGTGCTTACCGCCGATGTTTATGGTTTGGGAATAGTTACTGGTTGTGAAGGCCCATGGTTCGAAGCCCCAGGGTTACATGGAGTGGGGGCTGGCTGTTAATTGCTGGCCCCATTTTTCCACTGGCATAAATAAATGGATCGTTCAAATAAAAGTCGCTGACCTAAGGGTTAAGAACCAACCTGTGGTGTAGCAGTCGGGTGTTTCGTTCTCTGTTTTAATATAACAAGTTTCTTTGTGGTTTTATTTGCTTTGTACTCTCTCTCTTTTCTGGCATTCTAATTTTGTAGATCTTGTCAAATCCATTTAAATTTTTTTTTAGATCTTGGGGGCCTCCCCCCAAGATCCAAATCATCGAGATCTAACCAGAATGGGTGAGACACAACTCTCATTTCTCCTTGAAGATACAATACTAGTGGCTATCTGCGCGTGCGACAGGAACAGAGTTGGCTCCCTCCAGATGATCTATGCTACACAATGGAATCTGATGGCCCAGATGTGAATTGGAGCGCACCTTCCTGTCGCTGTCTCATCGCAGATCTACCCTGCAACTCCCAAAACTGAGTCCCTTTCTACCAGTAGTGGCATGGGAATGATGATCTTATGGCTCCACCATCATCGTCATGACTTCACCAAACCCACATCCTGCAAAGAGGTTTTTTTTGCAGCAGTTTGGGCATAGGTGCAATATCGTTCATAGTTCTGTGGGACCCCGCTCCACTGTGCACCTCCTGTAAAGGTAGACTTGACCTCCTCCTTCCAGATCCAGATCTCACTTCTCAATGGAAAACCCTTGCTTTTTTGGGTTTGAACTGCAGATCTGGTGTAGAGTTTAATGCGAGTCCTCAAACTCAACTGAAGATTCGTTCTGGATTGCAATTTTTCTTATACAGAGGTAAATAGCTCGAGAACACTCTTCCTCTCTCTTTCTATAATATTGAGAGAAATGTTACTCTGGTTTTATACCTTCGTCTGCAAGGAGGGGCCACCAAGCAGAAATCCTTTTCTCAAGCCTTCTCTTACAAGGACGTTGTCCATGCACAACATCCCAAGCAAGCTAACCATCCCCATGAGGCTCCCAAGCCTTTTTTAGTACATAAAATGGAGGAAATACCAGTGGTGGAAATCTCCCACCCAATACTAGATGACCAGTTTCAATTATTTGCAGAAAAGGCCATTATTTTCTGTTTCAATGGATTACGGCCACGCTTAGTAGATCTCTATCAATGGGTCCACTCCATTTGGACCAAAAACAATAGAATTTTTTTATGCTCAAAGGGTTTCTTCATAGTTCTGTTTGCTTGCGATGAGGGCTATCAAAAAGCCTTAACAGGAGGACCTTGGTTCTAGGGAAAATATGGGCTATTGCTCACACCATGGTTCTTAGACTTTGACCCCTCCGTGGTTGTTATTACCAAGCTTCTAATTTGGGTCAAACTTCCAAAATTACCGACTCATCTATGGAAATTTTTAGTCTTTTAAGGAATCGGTAACACCCTAGGACACTTTCTAACAATGGATCCCTCTAGGGGGGAATTAGGCATATACACCTATGGTAGAATATGCGCTAAAATAGACATCATCAAAGGCCTTCTAGATCAAATCAATCTCAAAGTGGGAGACTTCCATTGGACACAGACTCTGGACTACAAGAACATCGTCTTCTGATGTTGTCATTGTCGTCAAACATGACACCTTCATAACTCCTACTCCTCATTCCTTTCCGAAAAGAAGGGGAGCATCCGCAAATTAGTATCCAAAACCTAGAAACCATGTGTACCACCTCCCATGGATGACATCGATTCCTCCAGCTCGGATGAGGAAGAGATGGAAGCATATGTGGAGGTTGCAAAGCAGGAAAAGGACGTGACATAGGCAAACCTTGGAGTGCCCACTGGTCCCTCGACTGTGCAGAAACGATCTCATGAAACCTCCTCCTCAGATTCATACAAGGATACCAATCCTTCATACATCAACAAGCTCTAGGTGATACTAGCCCAACTACCCCAGCAGGCCTGGGTTAGAGTCTCAAAAAATAAATTAAAGAAAATGCATAGTGAGGATTCAACCCACTCTGGGTAGGTTCTTGTGTTTGTCTTTTGGCTCCCTTTCTTATCTTCTTGAATATCTTGCTTCTCTTTCGGCTACTTTATGGGACTGAGGTTGAATTTTATTCATTTCCGGTTCCCTGCTATCTAGCCTCTCATGTTTGTAATACATCTTTTACCATATGCCTTTTTAATAGAAATAGTCCAATTTACCAAAAAAAAATAATGAATACATAAAAACAATCTAAAAATGCTAAATTATTAGTTTAATTGGTTAATGATGAAAAAAATAAAATGAATATATAACTAAATTAGTCATTTATAATTATTATTAATGAAAGTAAATGAAATAAACATAAACTACTAAATTAGTTATTTATATAATGAATATGAAGCTACCAAAAAGGATAAATGAGTACTGCAAATGATAAATTTGTGATTACAAATGACAACCAAAATTTTCATATATATGACTATCAGTAGCTAATTTACAATAACTTCTCACATGACAAATATTTAGTCATATTTTTGGGGTCATTATTTTCTTTCAAGAAATGACTAAAATTTACATATATGTGACTATTAGTAGCTAATTTAGAGTATCTTATAACATGACCAAAATTTTGGGTCCTATTTCTTTGGTCAGTAATTGGTTTTCTCGGGTAGTCATATAATAATGTTTTTTTTGTATATTTGGTCATTAGTTGTGGCAATTAATGACTAAATTGGTGACCAAAATTATGGCTAAATACTACTACACAGTAAAATTGAGACAACCAGTTAATGACTAAAAATGAATAAAAGTGGGTCGTGTTATAAGATACTGTAAATTAGTTACTATTGGTCACCGATTGAAAATTGGTCATTTATATGCAAATTTTAGTCATTTTTATAATAACTAAATAATTTTTTTTTACTAGTGATATTTATCTCTTGGGTTTATTTCCCCTCAAGTTTATAGTATTAATCCTTTGGGTTTATAATATTGGGGTTTTTAATATTGCATTTAGTATCATGATATTAAATGTTGGTTTTTTAATATTAGGCTATATATCATTGGGTTTTATTTATAATTTTGCTAGGACTACATTTTCATCATCATGTCCAATACATATCACCCCGATTGGGGCTGGGAATTGAACCGGTGACCTCACATCAGGGAGTTCCTTAAGAGAGCACGTGATGACCATCTATCCAAGACCCTATGGACATATATTATTGGGTTTTTAAATATTATGGTTTATAATATTCATCGTGCCATGTATAATATTAATCCTATGGTTTAAAATATTTATTGTAAGTTTCATAATATTAATCTTAGGGTTTATAATGTTGAATTTTATAATATTAGGGCTTATAATAATTGATTTACTATTAGAGTTTAATATTGGTATGTTGGAATGGTTCGTAAATCTATCATTATGTATAAAATATATTGATATTGATATTAATATGTTAGTAAATGTATATTAATCATTAAGACAATTGTGATGAAAAAAAAAGTACTATTAGTAATTTTAATTTTGTTATATATATATATATATATATATATATATATATATATATATATATATATATATATTGTTATTATTTATATAGTTATTAATAAGTACAAATAATAAATCTCTAATAGCCACATTAACACTATACATCTAATAATTATTAATGTGAATGATAAATTCCTATCGACCTATATCAACCACATTTACTAATGTGGTTGTAGATGTGCTTCATATACACCTATTGACGTATATCAACCACATTGGTTAATTGTGGTTGTGCTAGTTATTAGAGATTTTTAAGAAAACTTATTTTATAATCATCTTAATTAATGTGACCATATGTTGAAGCCCCGAAAATCGGGTCTACAACAAGGGGGATACCCACCCGGTCCGGACCTTGGTTAGCAGCTCCTTTTCCGTTTGGTGTAGTGGGTCCAAATGGGGATAATGGGACCAGTTTCCCAATGTGTATGTGTGTGTTGAGAATAGATATTTCCTTTCTAAAAAGGTTCCTAAGTGAAATGCTTTTATTCTATTTCTAATCTAATCATATGCAAATTGTATTCTAATTTAAACAGAAATATCTAATTCTAAACTAAACCCGGGATGTAATCTTTCTGTTTATGCGATCTAAAATGATTTCGAATAACAATCGATAATAAAGATCATTCAATTGTTATAAGAAAAGAATTCAATAAAGATAAACCACTTCATATAAAAAGTTAGATGAAACAGTTGTGAAAAACATATCGCATAATAAGCTATTCATACATTAAGCATAAATAAATAGCTATCACCATACAAAAGTGCCAAATGATAACTTAAGCATTCAAGCATCAATATATAAATAACTGAACATAAATATCACTTTTAACACAGAAGCAAAAATAGTTAAGAGATAAAAGTACCATTTATAACTGGTTCTACTCATGAGCTAGAAGCAATAATGATTTATCTCTTCTTAATCCAACATCTACTAAGAGTACAGAAATGTAACATCAGTAGCAGATATTAGACACAGATATCAATAAATCTCGTTCCATTCATTCATCAAAACCTCCTCTGAGGGTGCAGAAGTGCATGTTCTGAGGATAATTTTTTGACAAATTTCTGGACCCTTCTCTAAATGCATGAGAAGGGTTTAAATACTACTAAATAAATCTAATTATAGTTTATTACAAAAATTTAGGATTCGGTTTAAATGACCGTCCTTTTTCTAGGCAAAAATAAAGTAAAACTAAAACTAAATCTAAAATTAAAAACTATCAACTAACTACTTATGAATCTGGTCTTTGAATTTGCAAGCATCCAGTATTGATTTGAGAAGAGGAGGCTGGCCGACTTCAGATTTTAATTGTCTTTAAAAAACTGAATCGAAAAGTGTTGGCGCGATCTTCTCAGCAGAATTAATGATGCAATTAAGAGAACTGCATTGACTGTGTGGTTTTACCAGATATGTCCAGTAAGAATCCCAATTTAACTTTATCAATCCTTGAATTGATTTTGCCTGTTCCTCAGTTTTCTGTGTCCACTCTGTTTGCAATTGCTGGGCTTGTGGTAGGTATCCTGGAATAGTTTATGAAATCAAATTAACTTTGTGAAAATTTTCATTTACACAATCAGTAATGTTGCTTGCTGTCGTAGCTGCTTCCTCTACTGCTTTTTCTGCCTCTCTGATCTGTGCATCCCAATTATTGAAGAGCATTTCTTTATGACTGTCATTGATAATTGGTGCTCCTGCTCTTTTTCCTTCTTCTGTCTTTTGCCATGTCAAATAATTAGTAACTCTTTCATTAGTTAAATCATAATCATGTCGTAATTCTACGACATGATTAGTGATTTTATCACTTTCTTGACAAAAAGAGTTCCATTGTGATATTTTCTGGCATAATATATCTTGTTGTTGCAGTAGTTGATTATTCAAGGAAATAGATTCTGAGATAAAATCTTTAATCTTGGGGTCATATTTATGCATCTCTTGCATAATCTGTATTTTTTTCTCTTTTTTGGCCAAGCTTCTCTGATATCCGATCTATATTTTCTAAAACTCTTGCTGTAACTTTTCAAATTTTATCTGTGCTTCACTGTTAGCATGGGCTTGTTGAAATTGTTGTTGCAGAACTTGTATTTGATCTTCTTTTTCATTTAATAATAGTCGTACCTCAGATGCTTTGTCAATAGTTGCGAAGGCATAAGCTCCTGTAGTCTGAGATAATTTAGTAAGATTTTCAGTTGGATCCATAGTAGGATCTTTCCATAAAACATCCAATTGTTCTGCATCAGTAGAGATCACACTTTCTAATTTCCTCTTTTTCCTTTGCTTCCTTACTACTGCTTTATGTTGCGGGCTATAAAATATATCCAGAGGAGGAATTTCCTCTATTTTAAGTACAAGCTTAGAGGAGGGAGTAATGGGTATATGTTCTGTTTCTGTGACATTGCCACTTATTTCTGTAACCAAACCTTTTGCTGTATGTACAAGAGTTTGTATGTTCTATCCTTCAACATTAATCAAATCATTAAATGTTTCCCATTATTTATCTAACTGAGTGATGATGGATGGTTGTTGTACAATAAGAGGTGGAAGATTCAACTGTGCAGTGGTTGAAGTCTGTTGTTGTGAAAGCTCTTTTGATTGAGCTGTATCCTTCATTGAGCCTTCACTTTTATCATTATCAGATTTTTTAGAACGTTCAAAATTTTCTTTGTCAAACTTTGACTTAGACCTTTCTGTATCCGAGATGCCACTGAGACTAACACTAGGAGTTGGTTCCCTTGCGGGTTCCAATCGCAGATTATCCAAAGTGATAGTGGTTAATCTTCTTTCTCTGTACATTTTAAATTCTTGAAATTCTTCTGGGGAAAACCGTGTTTGAGCTAAATGAAAAATTTCTTTAAATGAACGTTTTTCTTGAAACATATCATCAAAAAGATCTTCTTCTCCAGAAAATACTCTTACTTTGACTGCAGTGGTGAAATTATTAGCGACGTCATAAGGGTAAAATAGCCTTCTTGGAAACTTGAATAATTGTAAACATGTAATATTTTTTACTTCCTTAAACGCATGACCAACATCAAATAATGAAAATGCTCTATAGGATACAGGAAATTCTGGCAAGATGGCCTTCTTTTTATCCTTTAATTCTTTTGTCAAACCTCCCTCTCCACAGGTTTGATATGCAATTTCCCGAGCTATGAGTTTATCCGGAACATACAAGGGTAAAACATGAGGAGAAGCAAAGCTTCCAAAAACCCTAACATAGGTAAACAATTCTTCTCCAAACCATCTTGCGACAGGGAGAATGTCTACTTCCGCTTCATGGGAGAACCTTGGAGCATCCTTATTATACAATACTCTGTACAGAGGCAACATTATGCCATGGAAAATTTTGTAAAAATGAGGAATGAACTTTGATTCCCACAATTCTTTGTGATAAACGTGAATGGGTAGGGGATCTTGAATTGTCCATTTCCAACCCATTAAAGGGAACTTAGAAACAAAGCAGACTAAATCCATAACATAGGTAGATAGATAAAAAGGAGGATAAATCCTCTGAGAGACAGTTCGTTTAGACCAATAATTGAAAATAGTTGTGGCTAAGTTATCAGACAATATTTTAGCCTAGTCCACAATGGTAGCGTTAACAACAGCATTCAAAAAGGGAAGCCATTTAGGCAAGAACTTATTAATTTCAGGCTTTCCAAAAAGCCTACATAGCATAGCAGTAGCAACACAATATGGAGAAGTGAGTGAACCAGTGCTGTACATACCGTGTTTATCTTTCTTCAGTGGTTCATCTCTTCTGGACCATTCCTTGGTGCATTCTGCCAAATTTGCATTTTCCTTGGAAAATTTCTCCATAAATTATTTGTTGTAAGTTGCCTGAGGCTCCGGAAAATGATACATAAGCCTCAGATATTTTGTAGTAAATGACCCGATGAGCTCTTGACTTTGAGTTCTAAACTTCCTGTCCGTAATATCAGTGCTATCCAGCACCCATTTTACCATGTCTGTATATGGAAGAACTCTAGGTCTTGCTGCTTTCCGGTGCAAAAATGAACAAGCCAACTCTGTAAGAGATGCTTCAGAAGAATTACTTGAGCTTGCAGTAGCCGCAACATCCATTACTCTTGGGTTTTATTCTTCAAGCAAATTAAACATACTCTCCCAAGTGGTGATGCCAGCGTCTTTGTTGCAAGCAGTGTCTGCGTACAAGGATGCCATATCTTTACTTTCAGAACTCGGAGCTTTCTCTTTCTTTCCCATAATACCCTAAATATTGCTTTGAATAGTCTCCTGTTCTTCGCACCTGCGGTTTTACGAATTAAGTGAGAATAATGATATGAGAAAGGTGACAGGATAGTTTTAAATGTTGAAGGCGTATGAAATATATTATTTTAACGTGAAATAACCTTTCAATCAAAACAAAATCCTTTTCATTAATAATTGACAATCCATTCATTAATTTGACATCAAAGCACATAACGGATATCGATTTATGAAAATATTTTCTTTGTACAACGAGCTTTAAAAATCTATGATAATGTGATCTACGATTTTCTTTGCAATATCGCAAACTTGCAATATCGCAAATCGCAACTTTCGCATCATCACAATATCACAATTCGCAACTTTCGCAAATCGTAATCAGTAACATCACGAAATCACAATATCGCGACATCGCAATATCGCAAAATCGAAATATCACAAAATATAACATATGAAAAATATCCATTAATATATTTTCTGCGATATGCGATTTGCAATAAATATTTTAATGCATAGTTTTTTGGGTCGCGCTATCGCAATTTTAGAAGATTCTGCTTTGCAAAAGATATATTTTACTTTTTTGCGATGGATGTGATATTTTCTTCAAAGAAAGGTTTTATTCTAATCTATCATAAACTCAATTTAAAGATTTTACAAAGAATTTTCTTAAGTTAATGATAGTAAGTTTTATTGAAAATGAAAATAAACAACAATTTTTTTTTTTTTTTTGGATTTTTAAACTAAGGGTCCCCACTTATTTAGTATTATTACTAATACCAAATAAGAAGGGGGGTTGTTGCTGGCCACAACAATTGGCGATTCACTTGGAAGAACTAGTTATCTCTACTTTTCTTTTGAATTTTCTAAACTTTTCAAAACAGAAAATTTTCCAGAAAATCAAACTTTATTATAAAAAGACAAAGTACATTATGCTTTAATCTATGAATGATATTTCATTTCTTCTATGATCAACTTTGACTATTCACTTCCTCAAGCTAGTCCTTGTATCTACATCAGTGATTACTTGGTTTTAAAAAGATAAAAACAAAAGGCTTCTCTATAAATCAGTTTTAAATATGCTCATTTGTCGTAGGTAGAGCCACTGCTACCAGCAAGCGTCTATAGCCTCGACAGGGTTACCTGTTACCCAGAAATGATCTTGTGTCCCACTTAGAGAAATATACAATTTTCAAAGAGAAATCCATATTCACACTTATTTCTTTATTTTCTTTTTTATCCTTAAAGAACAATGTCTTGGTTTGGTATCCAATTTATGACAGTGCCATTCACTTGATTTATAACTTTGCTGAACAAGATGGCTCGTGATGAGACCCCTTGCCTTTTGATTGTAATAATCTTGAGTCATTGCCCTGTTGTGGTATGCAGTATTGGCAAATTCAGCAAGCTATAATATCTATGATCATGATAATTCGGCTCGTGATGAGACCTCTTACTCTTTAAGACAAAGTGTATTATTGGATTATTCCCTGAACATTGTAATTTTCTAAGTGGGGAGGAAGTCATTGTTTCCTTAAGATAGCTCTGGACGACAATGATAGAGTTTTTTGGAAATAACTTTTCTACAGAGAATCTTCATTTTTTTATAGATACCTTTCATTGAACTAATATAAAACAATCTTCCTGCTAGAGGTCGATTTTTATCAAAATTTACAAAGTTGAAACTAGTATTATTTCTAGGCTAAAGCTTTTAACTGTATCTTTGAATAATAATGATCAATATTCTAAAAATAATTCTATTTATACAAGTGAAGAAACAAAATTTAAAAGATAATTTGTATCTTTTTCGTGAATTCCAAATATAACCATTAACAACTGGTTTTATTATGAAAAATAAAGAAAACTAATATACAAAATAGAAGAATGATCTCCTATGGAAAATATTTTTTAAGGATCTGTCCATTAACAGGTAAAGACTCTCTTTTCCCTGTTAAATCATGTAATATAAAAGTCGATGGACCTATGATCTCTGCAATTTGGAAAGGACAAAGCCACATTCGTTGAAATTTCGTATGTTTTCCTTTTTCCTCATGAGCCTTGTCCCATTTTAAAACTAGATCTCCTATCTGAAAGTCCTTTCTGGTTCTCATGTTTGAATCAAAAGAAGCTTTAACTAATGCTTGATGATGAGCATGAGTTACCTTGGCCTTTTCTCGTTGTTCTTCTAACTTAATTATTTCCATCTGCCTTAATTGTAAAGAAGAAGTTGGTTCTTCATCAATATATTGTACTAAGGCTAAAGAAGGGATTGTTAGATGAGTTGGAAGAACCACTTCTCTCCCATAAACTAAATTAAAGGGAGAAGTGCCAATAGAAACCTTCTGCGTTATTCGATCTGCCCATAAAGCATATATTAAAGATTTATGCCAATTTTTATGATTTTGATCAATGGTTCACTTAATGATTTTGATTAAGTTTTTATTTGTGGATTCAGCTAACCCATTTCCCTTTGGATAATAATTGGCAGAATATTTAAGTTTAAAACCTCTCTTGAGTGCAAATTCAGTCATAGAATTACCAGAAAAATACGATGCATTATCAAACATTAAAGCAGAAGGTAAACCAAACCTGGTGATTATGAACTAATTTATAAACTCAATGATATGCTCAGTATTAGCAGTCTTGAGAGGGACTGCTTCTACCCATTTCGTAAAATAATCAGTTGCTGTAATGATATACCTATGTTGTTTAGAAGAGTGAGTAACGATCTCACCTATTATGTCCAATCCCCATTGATCAAAAGGCTACTCAATGTTGACTGGTTGTAATGGTAATGATGGTTTCTTTTGTCTTCCAGCTGAAGTTTGACAATTTTGACATTTCCTTGCAAAATTATGTGAATCTTTAAATAGTGTGGGCTAGTAATAGCCTACACGGAGGATCTTATGTGCAGTAGCATCTCCAGCATAATTTCCACCTGCTGGCCCATCATGAAGTTCCTGCAAGACTTTTTCAGCTTTAGATTTCTCCAAACATCTAAGAAGAACATAATCATAATTTATTCTAAAAATAACATCATTTACAAGCTGATATTGTTTAGCCTTCAACCTTAAAGCTCTTTTCTTGGTGTGATTGAGATTTGGAGGTGCATATCCATTCTTCAGATAAAATATGATATCAGCATATAATGATTCAATATCGTTTAGGCTTACCTCATATGTTTGTATTTCTTCAGATGGTTTTTCAGAAATAAGCGATGCTCCAGCTAGTATTTTGCAAAAACCTTGACCTCTTACAATACTTGCCGGTTTGATTTCTACATCATATTCTTGTAAGGCAGTAACCCATTTGGCTCTTTTCTCACCCACATCTTTTTGAACTAAAAGATTTCTTACTGCTAGAAACGGTACTATGATTTTTGTATGGGTTTTAAGTAAAAAGGGTCTGAAATATTTAACTGCTTTGAAAACAACATAAGCTTGTTTCTCCACATCTGAATAATTCAATTCATCTCCCTGTAAATTTGAACTACAAAAAGCAATTGGAGCTTCTTCTTTGTCTTGATTTTCTTGAGTGAGTATTGCAGCATAAGATTTATCAGAGGCAAATGTATACAAAATAAAAGGATCGAAAAAATTTTGAGTTGCTAAAGATGGAGCATTAATAATTGCTTGTTTGATCAGATTGAATGCCTCATATTTGTCTTTGCCCCATTTGAAGTTTGAATTATTTTTAATCATTGCTTGCAAAGGAGATACAATTCTCAAAAAATCTGGCACAAATCTCTTTACAAAATTAATCTGGCCAAGAAAAGATTGCATAGCTTTCTTGTTGTGAGGTAAGGATATTTCAGAAATTTCTTTGATTCTATCAGGATCAATATGAATTCCAGATTTTGATACTATGAATCCAAGAAGTTTTCCTTCATTTAATGCAAAAAAGGATTTTTTCAAATTAAGTGAAATTCCATACCTTTGACAGTGTTGGAAGATTTGCTTCAAATCTTTAAGATGATTGCTTCATTTTTGGAATATACAGTTATATCATCCAAGTAAATTACAACTGATTTGTTAACTAATCCCTTGAAAACAATGTCCATAGCTCTCTGAAATGTGGCACCAGCGTTGATCAGACCAAAAGGCATCTTTTGATATGCGTAAGTGCCCCATTTGGTTCTAAATGTAGTATTCCATTGATCATCAGGATGAACCAATACTTGATTGTAGCCAGAAAAACCATCTAAGAAAGACATTAATTTTGATCCTGCAACTGCCTATAATATTTGCTCCATGGGAGGCAAAGGAAAATTATCTTTTTGGCAGGCTTTATTAAGATTTCGAAAGTCAACACAAATTCTAATGTCTCCATTCTTCTTTCTAACAGGAACCATATTGGAAACCCATTTAGAATGTCGAACGGGAAAAATAATTTTGGCTTTCAATAACTTATTGAGTTCAGATTTGATTTGATTTTATAGATTGGGATGGATCTTTCTCAACTTTTTCTGGACAGGTTTTTCATCATTTATCATTGGGATAGTATGTTGAATGATAGAAGTGTCATAAGTTTTGAGTTCATCATAGTTCCAAGCAAAGACACCTTTATATTGTTTCAAAAGACGAACATACACTAAATTTTCTTCAGGAGCTAGGCGAAGGCCTAGGTTGATATTCTATGGTTTGGCAATAGTTCCTAGATTTACTAATTCATAATTCAAAGTAAAGCCTTGCAATTTTGAATTGGTAGATCTTTTAAATCAATCTTTCAAATCATAAAGGTCTTCTAACTTGACTACTGACTTTGGCATAACATTATTGGTGCTATCTTGGAGCAATTGTCGGTCATGTTGGCCTTCATCAATTATCTGATTGGTGTAACATCCTTCAGATGTGAGAAAATTTACAATATCAGGATCATCATTGAAAATCCTCCAATTGGTAACGTTATCAGGAATCGAGGGTCTAAATATTAATTCGATTGAAAATCGATCAGGACTAATGTCTTTTGCAGGAATGAGCTTGGAAGCTACATTAGCTAGGAGGTCTGAACTAGCATTCTGAATTTTGGGAATTGATGAAGTATTAAATGCTATAAAATGTTCAGTCAGATCTTGGACTAAAGATTGATAATGCTTTTAATGACCTGATAAACAATGTATAGTATTGCGTACCTGTTTGATTACAATTTCCGAATCTCCGAAAACTTGTAGATATTTAATGTCTAATCTGATTGCTTTGTATAATCCTTGGACTAAAGCCTCATATTCTTCGGTGTTATTAGTGCAATCAAAATCAAGTCTATAAGTCAGCATAATTTTGTTTCCCTATGGACTAACCAAAACGCATCCTGCTCCTGCTCCTTCATTAGACTTAGAACCATAAAAAAATAATTTCCAAAATAAAGATTTATTTACATGAGTATCTACAAAATTAATACATTTAGAGCTATCTGTTTGAGAAAAATTTTCTATTTGAGATAAAACAGAATGTTCTAAATAAGGTGAAGTATGAGCATTGAAATTTCCTAAGAAAGAATCAACTGAATAATTGCCAATGATATTACTGCTATATGCAACTAGTTCATTCTCCTTCAAGTTCTGTTACTATGTATTTCTGATGTTTTTCTTGTTCAACCTTTATCTGATTTGGTTTGCCATTGTAAGGAAGCCACATATGAGACCAATCAATTGCAAAATATCCATGAAATTTTTCTGACCAATCTCTGCTAAGAATTAAGCCATAAAATTCTGGAATATCTGCAACTAAAATATCAATAACTTGAAATACCTTTGGATTAGATGACAGCCTTATGGTAACCTAATTTAATTCGCCAATCACTTCAACTTGCGATCGATCTAGCAGGAATATTCACACAGCATATTTTTGTGGTTGAATGTTCAACTTTGCACATATTGATTTTGGTAGAATATTAGATGAAGCTCTAGAATCCACTAAACAATTATGCAAATTTTTATTGAAAACTTCAAAAGTAAGAAGAAATGGAGGAGTATGAGATCTTGACCTTCCTCCAATTAAAGCGATATTTTCTAGATCAGCTTTACTGATCGCATTAGCTGGAGGTCTTCCCATCTCGTTGGAAGCTTGAGAAATGACAGGATCAGGAAAAGGTTTTTCCGATACAGTATGTAATTCTTTCAAAAGTACCTTTTGTTGGTGTTTTAACTTACTCAATTCATAAAAAGTGATGTTAGCCCTAGTCTTATTCATGTCTTCTATGATATTATACTCCATTTCATCTGGAACAATGAGTGTTCTTTCTGGAGTTGATGAATCTGTCTGGACTGGGCTAGTTTGAATTGCTTTAGATGTCGTTTTCTTGGGTGCAACTTTATCCTTAGTCAATGAGCTTGTGCTTTTTGACTTAGGAGTAGGTTGAGGAGGATCAATTTGATTTCTACTTCGAGTGCTAACTGGGGATGCTTCTTGATCTTCCTCATCTGGGAGGATAAAATCCCACATACCTTGTACTTCTACAACTTCTTCTTCATCAGTAGTTTCCTCTGTAGCAGTTTCTTCTTCTTCTTCTTCTGATTCAGTATTAGTAATAGCATTTGGTGGTTTTGGATCAGTTGAAGGGTTTCTTCTAAAAGGCTTGAAAGACTTTTTAGAAGATGTTTCTGCCACTTGTTTCTTAATGTCAACCATTTTGTTAGACATGGTTTTCAAAACATTTTGCAATCCTTCTAAATCAAATGGATCTTTTGATTGTTTTTTCTTGGGGTCTTCCTTAAAAGTGACTTTCTTGGATTTTCATTCTTCTATCGCATTTTTCTTATATAAAGCAATGATATGTTTCTCTACCGCTATTGCCTCCTTCATGTTTTCTGCTAAAGTTTTTTTATTAGCCCTATCAACGAAGATTGCTATGTTTGATGGTAAAGCAGAAATGTACCATTCACTTCCCACTTCTTCACTAGGCTTGGAAGCAGTAGGGATTTTATTTAACAATTTATTGAAACGTGAATTGAAATCCTTGACAAGTTCTTTTGAATCAGCTCTAATATTAGATAGATCATTGATCAATGTCGTTGTAGACCTGTCATCACCAAATTTAGTTAAAAATTGATCTTGAAAGATATCCCAAGTAGTGATAGATCCAGATGGTAATGAAAAATACCATGATCCAGCTGCTCCTTGTAGAGTATAAGGGAAAAGTCGGACAACGACATCTTCATTAATAACTACATTAAGATTTATGGACAACATAAAATTGTTTATATTTTCTTCTGCTAACATGCCTGCTTCAGGATTAAACTTAGGTAGCCATTTTTCAGGATGGGCTAGTAATTGACTCAAGGGCGCAGGCATTAAGACTGCCCCTGGATTATTCCAAGGCATTTGGGCCATCGTTGACCTACTAAGAGAGGAAAGTGTAGAAGATGGTGTCTGTGATTGGGAAGATGAAGATATTATAATTATAGATGATTGAGAAGGTGATGTGGAAGTTCTAGTGGAGTGAGGGATAATAGTCTGAAGTGGAGGGGTGGACGGTTGACTTCGTGATGAAGAGGTTGAGATGGATGATGATGATGGAAGAGTCTCGCTATCAGACCCTTTAGGTGATTTCCTTGCTCTTTTTCTTGTAGGTAAAGGTAATTCAGTTGGCTGAATGCCAAGCTTCTCACTCTGTAATCTGGTAACAGGATGAGCAGGGTTATATTGCGAAGTTACACTGCCTTGAGATTTATCAGATCTTTGAGGAGATATTGAAAATCGTTGAATTTTATGAATCAAAGATTCAACTTCAGGAGGTTCAATAGCAGATTCTTCTGAAAAGTCGGGGTTTGTAGTAGTGTCTGTTCTTCCTGTGACTTCTAGCTCTAGATTTAAAATTTCTAAGTGCGATGTAGAAGTTGGGGGAGATGGTGAGGGTGATTTACTATCAGAATGGTATTTAGATTTAGATTTAATTTCCATTCATAGTTCGTGGCGCTCCTTCTAGCGCCAAATATGTTGAAGCCCCGACAATCATGTCTACAACAAAGGGGATACCCACCCGGTCCGGACCTTGGTTAGCAGCTCCTTTTCCGTTTGGTGTAGTGGGTCTGACTGGGGATAATGGGACTAGTTTCCCAATGTGTATGTGTGTGTTGAGAATAGATATTTCCTTTCTAAAAAGGTTCCTAAGTGAAATTCTTTTATTCTATTTCTAATCTAATCATATGCAAATTATATTCTAATTTAAACAGAAATATCTAATTCTAAACTAAACCCGGGATATAATCTTGTTTATGCGATCTAAAATGATTTCGAATAACAATCGATAATAAAGATCATTCAACTGTTATAAGAAAAGAATTCAATAAAAATAAACCACTTCATGTAAAAGGTTAGATGAAACAGTTATGAAAAACATATCGCATAATAAGCTATTCATACATTAAGCATAAATAAATAGCTATCACCGTACAAAAGTGCCAAATGATAACTTAAGCATTCAAGCATCAATATATAAATAACTGAACATAAATATCACTTTTAACACAGAAGCAGAAATAGTTAAGAGATAAAAGTACCATTTATAACTGGTTCTACTCATGAGCTAGAAGTAATAATGACTTATATCTTCTTAATCTAACATCTACTAAGAGTACAGAAATGCAACATGAGTAGCAGATATTAGACACAGATATCAATAAATCTCGCTCCATTCATTCATCAAAACCTCATATGAGAGTGCAGAAGTGCATGTTCTGAGGATACGTTTTTGACAAATTTCAGTACCTTTCTCTAAATGCATGAGAAGGGTTTAAATACTACTAACTAAATCTAAAAATAGTTTATTACAAAAATTTAGGATTCGGTTTAAATGACCGTCCTTTTTCAAGGCAAAAATTAAAGTAAAACTAAAACTAAATTTAAAATTAAAAACTATCAACTAACTATTTATGAATTTGATCTTTGAATTTGCAAGCATCCAACATTGATTTGAGAAGAGGAGGTTGGCCGACTTCAGATTTTAATTGTCCCGAAAAGACGGAATCAGCAAGTGTTGGCGCGATCTTCTCAGCAGAATTAATGATGCAATTAAGAGCACTACATTGACTATGTGGTTTTACCAGACACGTCCAGTAAGAATCCCAATTTAATTTTGTCAATCCTTGAATTGATTTTGCCTTTTCTTCAACTTTCTGTTTCCACTCTATTTGTAATTGATGTGCTTCTGGAAGGTATCCTGGAATAGTTTTTGAAATTAAATTAACCTTGTGCAAATTTTCATTTACACAATCAATAATGTTTCTCGCTGTTGTAGCTGCTTCCTCTACTGCTTTTTCTGCCTCTCTGATCTATGCATCCCAATTATTGAAGAGCATTTCTTTATGAATGTCATTGATGATTGGTGCTCCTACTCTTTTTCATTCCTCTGTCTTTTGCCATGCCAAATAATTAGTAACTCTTTCATTAGTTAAATCATAATCATGTCATAATTCTATGACATGATTAGTGATTTTATCACTTTCTTGACAAAAAGAGTTCCATTGTGAGATTTTCTGGCATAATATATCTTGTTGTTGCAGTAGTTGATTATTCAAGGAAATAGATTCTGAGATAAACTCTGTAATCTTGGGGTCATCTTTATGCATCTCTTACATAATCTGTATTTGTTTCTCTTTTTCAGCCAAGCTTCTCTGATATCCGATCTGCATTTGCTAAAACTCTTGCTGTAACTTTTCAAATTTTATCTGTGCTTCACTGTTAGCATGGTCTTGTTGAAATTGTTGTTGCAGAACTTGTATTTGATCTTCTTTTTCATTTAATAATAGCCGTACCTCATATGATTTGTCAATAGTTGCAGAGGCATAAGCTCCTGTAATCTGAGATAATTTAGTAAGATTTTCAGTTGGATCCGTAGTAGGATCTTTCCATAAAACATCCAATTGTTCTGCATCAGTAGAGATCACACTTTCTAATTTCCTCTTTTTCCTTTGCTTCCTTACTATTGCTTTATGTTGCGGGCTATAAAATATATCCAGAGGAGGAATTTCCTCTATTTTAAGTACAAGCTCAGAGGAGGGAGTAATGGGTATATGTTCTATTTCTGTGACATTGCCACTTATTTCTGTAACCAAACCTTTTGCTGTCTGTACAGGAGTTTGTATGTTCTGTCCTTCAACATTAATAAAATCATTAAATGTTTCCCATTCTTTATCTAACTGACTGTTGATGGATGGTTGTTGTACTTTAAGAGGTGGAAGATTCAACTGTGGAGTGGTTGAAGTTTGTTGTTGTAAAAGCTCTTTTGATTGAGCTGTATCCTTCACTGAGCCTTCACTTTTATCATTATCAGATTTTTTAGAACGTTCAGAATTTTCTTTGTCAGACTTTGACTTAGACCTTTCTGTATCTAAGCTGCCACTCAGACTGACACTAGGAGTTGGTTTCCAATCGCAGATTATGCAAAGGGATAGTGGTTAATCTTATTTCTCTGTACATTTTAAATTCTTGAATTTCTTCTAGGGAAAACCGTGTTTGAGCTAAATGCAAAATTTCTTTAAATGAACATTTTTCTTGAAACATATCATCAAAAAGATCTTCTTCTCCTAAAAATAATCTTACTTTGACTGCAGTGGTGAAATTCTTAGCGACGTCATATGCGTCAAATAGCCTTCCTGGAAACTTGAATAATTGTAAACATGTAATATTGTTTACTTCCTTAAACGCATGACCAACATCAAATAATGAAAATTCTCCGTAGGATATAGGAAATTGTGGCCAGATGGCCTTCTTTTCATCCTTTAATTCTTTTGTCAAACCTCCCTCTCCACAAGCTTGATATGCAATTTCCCGAGCTATGAGTTTATCTGGAACATACAAGGGTAAAACATGAGGAGAAACAAAGCTTCCAAAAACCCTCACATAGGTAAAAAATTCTTCTCCAAACCATCTTGCGACAAGGAGAATGTCTACTTTCGCTTCAGGGGAGAACCTTGAAGCATCCTTATTATACAATACTCTGTATAGAGGCAACATTATGCCATGGAAAATTTTGTAAAAATGAGGAATGAACTTTGATTCCTACAATTATTTGTGATAAACGTGAATGGGTAGGGGATCCTGAATTTTCCATTGCCAACCCATTAAAGGGAACTTAGAAACAAAGCAGATTGAATCCATAACATAGGCAGATAGATAAAAAGGAGAATAAATCCTCGGAGAGACAGTCCGTTTAGACCGGTAATTTAAAATAGATGTGGCTAAGTTATCAGACAATATTTTAGCCCAGTCCACAATGGTAGCGTTAACAACAACATTCAATAAGGGAAGCCATTCAGGCAAGAACTTATTAATGTCAGGCTTTCCAAAAAGCCTACATAGCATAGCAGCGGCAAAAAAATATGGAGAAGTGAGTGAACCAGTACTGTACATACCGTGTTTATCTTTCTTCAGTGGTTCATCTCTTCTGGACCATTCCTTGGTGCATTCTGCCAAATTTGCATTTTCCTTGGCAAATTTCTCCATAAATTGTTTGTTGTAAGTTGCCTGAGGCTCCGGAAAATGATACATAAGCCTCAGATCTTCTGGTGTAAATGACTCGATGAGCTCTTGACTTTTAGTTCTAAACATCCTGTCCATAATATTAGTGCTATCCAGAACCCATTTTACCATGTCTGTATATGGAATAATTATAGGTCTTGCTGCTATCCGGTGCAAAAATGAACAAGCCAACTCTCTAAGAGATGCTTCAGAAGAATTACTTGAGCCTGCAGTAGCCGCAACATCCATTACTCTTGGGTTTTCTTCTTCAAGAAAATTAAACATACTCTCCCAAGTGGTGATTCCAGCGTCCTTGTTGCAAGCAGTGTCTGCGTACAAGGATGCCATCTCTTTATTTTCAGAACTCGGAGCTTTCTCTTTCTTTCCCATAATACCCTGAATATTTCTTTGTATAGTCTCCTGTTCTTCGCGCCTGTGGTTTTACGAATTAAGTGAGAATAATGATATGAGAAAGGTGACGGGATAGTCTTAAATGTTGAATGTGTATGAAATATATTATTTTAACGTGAAATAACCTTTCGATCAAAACAAAATCCTTTTCATTAATAATTGACAATCCATTCATTAATTTGACATCAAAGCGCATAACGGATATCGATTTATGAAAATATTTTCTTCGTACAACGAGTTTTAAAAATTTGCGATAATGCGATCTGCGATTTGCTTTTCAATATCGCAAAATTGCAATATCGCGAAATCGCAATATCGAAAAATATAACATATGAAAAATATCCGTTAATATATTTTCTGCGATATGTGATTTGCGATAAATATTTTAATGCATAGTTTTTGGGTCGTGCTATCGCAATTTTAGAATATTCTGCTTTGCAAAAGATATCTTTTACTTTTATGCGATGGATGTGATATTTTCTTCAAAGAAAGGTTTTATTCTAATCTATCATAAACTTAATTTAAAGATTTTACAAAGAATTTTATTAAGTTAATGATAGTAAGTTTTATTGAAAATGAAAATAAACAACAACAAAAAAAAAATTGGATTTTTAAACTAAGGGTCCCCACTTATTTAGTATTATTACTAATACCAAATAAGAAGGGGGGTTGTTGCTGGCCACAACACCATACTATATCATAAACCTTTAGATGAAGCTCATCTTCCACCAAGTCCCTATCAAACAAAGCATTATATTCCATGTCTTCACTTGAACATTGGTTAAGAATAGTGTGCTTCATGTTGTAAAGTGGTGCAAAGAGCTCCATACACATAAAATCTATAGATTACTCAAATTTGTTTTTTTCTGTCTATGCACACGCTCTTGCTTCTCCCTTGGATTTGTACCATATTGGATATATTGTTAGATGAAATTTCAAACACTTCTCATCCATGTCTACATCTACATTATATTGTTTTCAATGATTTTTTGAAATTCTTCTTATTCACTTTTTTCCTATAATTGTGATTCCTTTAGTTTTGTTAGTCACTTCTTTCCTTTTTGATTTCCATATCAATGTAAAGATCCATATTGATTGCTTCATCCATACATGGTTCACTCAGTAAAATGATCTCATAAACTGTGCAGGCATGGGTATTAAATAATACCACTAAATTAATTTCTACATCCCAAAAGGTACATGTTAATAGCCCCTCCTAGCACATGTTTCCAAATAAAGTAACCCCCTATTTTCACTAAATATTGTAAATACCATTTTCTTTTACAACATTTTAAAACCCTTATTATTTTAGCAACCCTTATATGTTGGTATCATTATTTTACATATTCATGACACCTATTTTAGAGAATATTGTTTTCCATATGTTAATTTAAATTTTAGTTATACACATCAAACATCTTCCTTAGGAATCAGGACACCATTTCACCTTTAAATCTCTCTATTATGAAATATGTGGTCAATTATTTTTTTTATTTTGATAATTTTATGATCCAATAAGAATCTCTATAAGTTACAAGAATATATGCAACATCATCCTTTGTCATACACATCATTTCCAAAAATATTTCACAATGACAAATCTCCTCACAATGTTATCTCTTTTTCCATTCCCTTTAGCCCCTACCAAAAAGAGGTTTGTTTGTTAAACCACCTTGCATCAACCCACCAACCCAATATGCATATCCATATCATCCATTCATGCCCTAAATATTATTGATCAAGATAGCATCATTACATTATTTTATGTCCATTCAATGCATCTAGAGTGGAAATAATGGAGGATGCAACTTACAAGAGTTGTTTTATTGGTGGGACCCAATTTGGAGAATTAAATTTTGACGCCTTCAAGGTCATTTTGAGACCCTAAATGATTTTTTTTGGGGAAAAGTTTTTCTTCTTAAATAATAGGCTCTATAATTCTATTCAAATAAATTTCTGCTTAAATTTCTACTCATTAAATTATCGATCGGGGCTCATAGGATAACGAGGTGTTGGAGAAATATATGCAGAAAGAGTTTTAATTGGATATAAGTCAAAAGAAACTATGAGATAAATGTTATAATCACACTTTGCATGAGCTTAATTTAACATGGATTCACCTCTTACATGCCACTTAAATAAATAAATAAATAATTGTATAATTTTCACAAAATTCTCATATGTTGATAAGAACAATATAAACAACACTTTCTTTTTGTACAAAGAAAAAATTTCTCTACTCAATTTGCAGTGGAATTATGAATAGAAAGAAAATCACAGTCACACAATGAAAAATCATAGAATTTTATAGGGAACGCAACTTGGAAAACCCTCTACTTGTTTGAGAAATTTATTGATAGAGAAACTAAGAAATTGATCTCTTACAAAATAATTATTTCAATGTGAGAGACACACTTTTCTTTCCTGCTTGATCTAGCCTAGAAACCCTTGCAACACGGTTGATCTCAGTTGCCCTCTACCAACCTATGCACAAGCTTCTCTTGCACATTTTTCCTCTCGCAATCTCCACACACAATTCATGCTTCCTATTTCTTGGTCTCACGAAATTCTGCTCAATAAAATAATGATTAACATTGTGCCTTCATTCCTTATTTTAAAGGAAATTCAAATGGTTAAAATTAGTGAGTTTTATAATTAAGGAATTGAACTGGATCTTTTATAGTTAGAAAAAGTGAACAAAACTTGTTAATTGGATCCTCCTGAAATTTAGGAGGATAAATCCTCTTAAGCTTTCATTTCCCAATTTAACTCACACTAGAATATCAAAACTCGACATTCAACTTCAGCGGATCAGTTAAATACGTCATGCACTCCTAATGTTTAGGGAAACTTTGAAATTTTAGGAACTTGACAATGCAAAAAAAGGAACTCGACTTTGACTCCTTCAATTAAGTCACAAATCAAGGAACACTTTTCTCGCTTATTTTCAACACTCCATCCTAGCAAGGAAGGTGTTCTTGGAAGAACCTCGTCCACCTAGAGCCATCTCCAACACCACCAAGTTCTTCATTGTTACAACTTCTCCCTATAAACTAGAAGGCGTCCATGCTTTCTTCTACGGAACCTGCTTTGACGACCTGTTCTTTCCCACCATACTTTCTGAGCTCTACTCCTCTTAATCATCCTATTGTTCAGCCAAAATTCCAACTAGCTTAGCCTAAAACTGAGATACCATCTGGGCCTCCATCTTGAGAGATTTATCATCCTCTCACACAACCATCACTTCTCTACTTTGTACACTACATGCACCTATCTCTACTTGAAACTTGTAGAGATTCTTGACCCTCAAACCTAACTACTTCTTATATCTATAAGATAAGTGTTTGAGGCATGCCTTACCTCTGTTGAAGATGAAACCATATCCCTTGTACTCAAGGGTGGCTACGGAAATAATAATTTTCATCAATATTGTAACATAAAGAACATCTCTTAGATGAAGGGAAGTATTGTACTTCCTCTAAAAACTAATAGTACCAACTCCTCTAGCTGCATACTGACCATCATATCCTATCTCAATATGAACCAGCATGTGCTTCTCCTTTAGGTAGTTGAAACTCTTCCTACTCCTTGTCATGTGAAACACTACTAGGGCTTCGTGTCAACAACTATTAACACCAATATTTCCATAAACAAAGTACACTTGACCTACTTTCTGAAGGTGCACAATACAATCCTTTTATTCCCTGTACCTTGAACACATTTCCCAGGTTCTTTGCCTCACCATATGTTGCTTCTACATTTTCTACTATCAACCACTCCTGGTTTCTCTAGGATGACTAAACATACACTCACTTATCTACCCACTAGTTTCTCTCCTACTCCTTTAATATTGTCAACTCTTAGGGACTTCCAAGTTTCCCACTAAAAATGTCCTCTAATACTCCAAAGTATCACATTCTTAGAGTCTTTATGAAGCTTTCCTCTTATCACTGAGATGCATCCATGAATTCACTACACTCGGGCTTCACCAATATTCCTCCTAAAAACCCATTAGCTCCTCTAATGAGCATTGTACATGAGGAATTTAACTATGCCCACTTATATACCTCCTACCTTGACAAGATTTTGTACTTAGCATTTAATATCAATGAACCCTCATCACTACATTTTTATCCTCAAAACATCAGTCCTTAGGGATTATAAATAGTTTCCCACTTCACTTCTCCTTTATTCCTTCAAAGTCTACAAATCCTTTGTCTCCAATATATCTACAACTCCTAACAACCTTATTTTCATTTACAAGTAGTACACTTAGGGAACTTTAGGAAAAATCCTAATAGCCTCCCTTTACACATGAAATAGCTGCCAACTCTATCTAATTTGGACTCTTTAGATTTTTCCACTAATCATCCTTTCAACCCCTCTTAAAGGACTAAATCTAGGGAACCCACAAATATGATGTTCAAACCCTTGAACAAAATTCATCAAACACATTCTTCCTTGCACTACCAACCCTAACCTTTGTCCTTCTCATTGTGGCCTACAATATCATACTTTAAGGAGCGCATCATTTGGGGGATTTTGTGCACAATAAGCATACCTTACTAGAGAATCAAAATCATACATCTATCAGTGATATATCTTCCTACATTTCACTATACTCAAGTACCTATACTATTGTTGTTCCATGTCTTGAAACAAATATTCAATAACAGCTCTTTGATGGCTCCAAATACTGTAGAAAACTTTGACTCCAATCACTCTCCCTTCCTCCTTGAATAATTCCACTTCTTCTCAACAAAAATACAACTTCGATCTGTACAATACTACTTTGTGGAACTCAACTCTATCTAGCACATATTCTATCTACACAAAACACATAAATTCATCACCCACAAATCCTTGTATTTTGTGATCTTGCTGAAGAAGAATATTGCCTACTCTAGGCAACCTCCTAGACCATGTGACCTCCCAAAATAGTTCTTCCACCCACTTGCAATCACAACAGAATTTATTGGCTTTCTATAGATAAATTATCACTTTTTGAATACCTTGAGTTACCCTCAAGTACTTCAGCGTGTTCTCCTACAAATACTTATCTTCTTCATTGGATTAACCTTCTCAAATCATGCCCTAAATAGTCATAAGAACATACCTACAAAATAATTCCTATTCTTTCCCTCGCTCTGGCTTCTAGGGTTGTGACTATCTCAAGATACTCGGCCTCCTAGTTCAGTCTCCATATGAGAAACTAATGCCTTGATTGGATGTGTCAACTTGTGCAGCTTAATTTTGTTCGCATATTTGATACCATGTAGAAAATCCAATAAAATTTGATATGTTGATAAGAATGATCTGAAAAACACTTTATTTTCTTAAAAACAAAAAATTTCTCTACTCAATTTGCAGTGGAATTAGTAAAAAAAAAAAGCACAATCACACAATTCAAAAAAACATAAATATCTAGGGAAACCAACTTTGAAAACCCTTTTTTTGTTTGAAAATTTTATTGATAGAGAAACTAAGTAATTGATCTCTTACAAAATAATTGTTTCAATCTGAAAGACACACTTGTCTTTCCTGCTTGATCTAGGCTTAAAATCCTTGCAAGACTAATGTTATTTGTTGCCCTCTACCAACCTGTGCACATGCTTCTCTTTCACATTGTTCCTCTAACAAGCTCCATGAACAAACTCATGCTTCCTATTTCTTGGTCTCACCAACTCGTGCTCACTAAAATAATTATTAAGCTAATGCCTTCGTTCATTCTTTTAAAGGAAATTCAAATGCCGAAAATTAGTGATTTTTCTAATTAAGGAATTGAACTGGAGTTTTTCTAGTCATCAAAACGAGTTAACTGGATCCTCCTAAAATTTATGAGCCTAACTCCACTTAACCTTTTGAGTTCCCAATTTAACTCACACTAGAAGATCAAAACTTGACCTTTAACTTCAACACGTCAGATAACTTCCTCTTGCACTCCTAATTTTTAGGGAACCTCCTAAATTTTAGGAAATCAACAATGCACAAAAATAAACTTGACTTTGACTCCTTGAATTAAGGCAAAAATCAAGGAATCGCTTTTCTCACTAATTTTCAAAACAATAACTTAAAACATTAGTTTCAATAATTTTTCCGACTCAATAAGAAAATGAAAAGATCCCATGTTGTTGAAGAAAGAAAACCATTTACAAAAAACAAAAATAAATCAACCGAGAGTTACCATTCTGACTCCTGGAGTGATTCAACTTCCCATGGATTCCTTGTGTTTTTAACCCTCCACACTAAGGGCCTCACACAAATTGCAAAATTTTATCACAACATATGGAATTCAAGTACAAGGCTGGAAAATGTTATCACAATACTACTTTGTGGAACTCGACCCTATATATCACATCTTGTATCTACACAAAACACATAAATTTGTCACCAACAAATCCTTGTCTTTTATGATCTTGTTGAAGAAGAATATTGCTTAGTCTAGCTGGCAACCTCCTAGACCAGAAGACCTCCCAAAATAGTTCTTCCTCCCACTTTCAATCATAACATCATTTATCAGCTTGCTATAGATAAATTATCACTTTTTTATGCCTTGATTTACCCTCAAGAACTTCATCTTGTTCTCCTACAAATACTTCTATTATTAATTAGATTAACCTTCCCAGATCATGCCCTAAAAATTCATAAGAACATACCTACAACCTGTGAAAACCCTTTGTTTGTATGATAATTTTATTGATAGAGAAACTAAGAAATTGATCTCTTACAAAATAATTGTTTCAATCTGAAAGACACACTTGTCTTTCCTGCTTGATCTAGGCTTAAAATCCTTGCAAGACTGATGATATTTGTTTCCCTCTACTAACATGTGCACAAGCTTCTCTTGCACATTGTTCCTCTAACAAGCTCCATGAACAAACTCATGCTTCCTATTGCTTGGTCTCACCAAATAGTGCTCACTAAAAAAATTATTAAGCTTGTGCCTTCGTTCCTTCTTTTAAAGGAAATTCAAATGGTTAAAATTAGTAATTTTTCTAATTAAGGAATTGAAATGGAGCTTTTCTAGTCAAAAAAACTAGTTAATTGGATCCTCCTAAAATTTATGAGGCTAACTCCACTTAACCTCTCAGTTCCCAAATTACCTCACACTAGAAGATCAAAAATTAACATTTAACTTCAACACATCAGATAACTACCTCTTGCACTCCTAATTTTTAGGTAACCTCCTAAATTTTAGGAAATCGACCATGCACAAAAATAAACTTGACTTTGACTCCTTGAAGTAAGGTACATATCAAAGAATCACTTTTCTCACAAATTTTCAAAAACAATAACGTAAAAAAATAGTTTCAATAGTTTTTGTGACTCAATAAGAAAATGAAAAGATCCCATGGCGTTGAAGAAAGAAAATCATTTACACAAAAAATAAATAAATCAATTGAGAGTTACCAGTCTAACTCCTAGAGTGATTGAACTTCCCGTGGATTCCTTTAGTTTTTAAGCCTCCGCACCAAGGGCCTCACACCAATCCCAAAATGTTATCACAACATATGGAATTCAAGTACAAGGCTGGAAAATGTTATCACAATACTAAGTTGTGGAACTCAACCCTATCTACCACATCTTGTATCTACACAAAATACATAAATTCGTCACACATAAATCCTTGTCTTTTGTGATCTTGCTGAAGAAGAATATTTCCTAGTCTAGGCAACTTGTTAGGCCATGTGACCTCCCAAAATAGTTATTCCTCCGACTTGCAATCACAACATAATTTCTCGTCTTGTTATGGATAAATTATCACCTTTTTTATGCCTTCATTTACCCTCAAGAAATTTATCTTGTTCTCCTACAAATACTTCTCTTCTTAATTGGATTAACCTTCCCAAATAATTTCCTAAACAGTCATAAGAACATACCTACAAAACTCATCCTATTCTTTCCCTTGCTCAGGCTTCTAGGTTTGTGACTATCTCAAGATACTCACCCTCCTAGTTTAGTCTCCACATGAGAACCAAATGTCTTTATTGGATGTGTCAACCTGTGCAGATTAATTTTGTTCCCATAAATTATACCATGTAGAAAATCCAATAAACTTTGATATGTTAATAAGTACAATCTGAAAAACACTTTATTTTCTTACAAACACAAAATTTCACTACTCAATTTGCAGTGGAATTAGGAACAAAAATAAAAGAACAATCAGATAATTAAAAAACACAAAAATATCTAGGTAAACCAACTATGAAAACCCTTTGTTTGTTTGAGAATTTTATTGATAGAGAAACTAAGCAATTGATCTCTTACAAAATAATTGTTTCAATATGAAAGAGACACTTGTCTTTAGTGCTTGATCTAGGCCTAAAATCCTTGCAAGATTGATGATATTTGTTGCCCTCTACCAACATGTGCACAAACTTCTCTTACACATTGTTCCTCTAACAAGCTCCATGCACAAAATCATGCTTCCTATTGCTTGGTCTCACCAACAGGTGCTAACTAAAACAATTATTAAGATTGTGCCTTCGTTCCTTCTTTTAAAGGAAATTCAAATGGTTAAAATTAGTGAGTGTTCTAATTAAGGAATTGAATTGGAGCTTTTCTTGTCAACAAAACTAGTTAACTATATCCTCCTTAAAATTATGAGGCTAACTCCACTTAACCTTTCAGTTCCTATGTTAACTCACACTAGAAGATCAAAACTTGACCTTTAACTTCAACACGTCAGATAACGACCTCTTGCACTCCTAATTTTTAGGGAACCTCCTAAATTTTAGGAAATCAGCCATGCACAAAAATAAAATTGACTTTGACTCCTTGAATCAAGGCCTAAATCAAGTAATCACTTTTCTCACTAATTTTGGAAAACAATAACATAAAATATTAGTTTCAATAATTTTTTCCACTTAATAAGAAAATGAAAATATCCCATGGTGTTGAAGAAAGAAAACCATTTACACAAAAGAAAAATAAGTCAATTGAGAGTTACCAGTCTGACTCCTAGAGTGATTCAACTTCTGGTGGATTCCTTGTGTTTTTAACCCTCCACACCAAGGGCCTCACCAATCCCAAAATGTTATCACAACATATGGAATTCAAGTACAAGGCTGGATATAAGAAAATATGCTCTTTGTAAACATATATATATATATATATATATATATATATATAGGGTCAATTTATTGTGTAAACTAACGCAAGTATTTATTATCAATCTGGGCTAGTGGAACTTAGAAGCATCCCCAAATTATATGGGTTTCAGTTATGGTCAATTTAGAATATGGTTTATCAATGATTATGGAAATGAATATTACAAATATAAATCTAACTCAAACAGTTTCTAAATTCAAGTGTGCAATCAGAAGCAGAAGAATCTCCTAACTTAAGAGATTTGTTTGTCCTTCTCTAACAAAATTACCTCGTGAATTAGAAATCAAAAAATACTTAATTGAAAAATAGATTAACATACATGAAGAAATAATTGAAGAGGCTCTTCACTAAAGCTGTCCTAGTTGTCCTTCATCATATATTCATTTATGAGTAACAAAATTCAGAAAAGCATGTAAAAGCATAAAAAGATGAATTCTAACGGAATATCTTAATTCTAAAGATAGAAAGAATGTTTAACTTAAAAATTTGTTTGTATTTTAATATGCAAGATAATAATGATCATTAGATTCATCAATACTCATAAATAATTAGCATAAACAAGTTAAGCATAAGAAAACTAATTCATAAATTGCAACTACAAATAAACTAGGAAGTGCACTTAGCTCGGTTTGGGGGGGGGTCTCCACCCTTGCCTCTCACACTGAAGGTGTTTTCAGCTACTTAAAAATTCAATCAATCAACCAGCATATAACATCAGCAAATAGGATAGAACAAATCTTCAATTATGTCTCCAAAGTCTCAAAAATAATAATGTTAAGTCATACAGATTCGACATATCAATGCCTTCAAATTTTGAGGCTTAAATAGAGAGTATCTAAAAAATTCATCTGAAATATCTCCTATAGTCATGACTATCCTTATCTTATCCAATCAAGCTGAATTAATCCATCAGATCCATCAAAATCTAGAAAATCCCACAAAATTACAATTTTGACCTAGTTTCTAGGGATCCTCCATAAAGACAAGTCATGTTTGACTGCCTTTGACAGGGCCTATTAAAGCTCGGTTCGACTGTACCAATAGGTATACACTTATTATTAGTTCCCAAGACTTCTATAAATATATCCATCTCGAGCCCAAGTGTCCTGCAAATATGCAAACCATGAGGCCATTACAGGAATTCTTGATGATGTCTAAAAATGCACTTAAATTTCAATTTTTACAAAAACATCTAATAATTAAAAAACATAATTTAAATAACTGTATATGCATTTTTTGGTCAAAATAAGGTGGATATGATGGTCTATAGATAGATAGTATGGAAAATAAGATGTATTTCATAAACAAAAAGAGATAAAAAACAAGGGGCAACATCTCCCCCAAGCTAATGTTCAAGCATGTCCTCATGCTTGCTTTTTCCTTTTGGACTTCCCAAGCTCTGATGTTGATCCCATTCGTGATCCGGAAACTTCCCGTTGTGCTTCATATAGAAGAGAATCCATATCCTTGAATTTTTCTTCCTTGTAAATTGAGGTCTTGACCTTCTGCTTCTCATACTTGGCCTTCCAGGAATTTTTCTCCTAAAGCCACCTGAATGCTTGTGTATAAAGAAGATTGTTTTTATTTTTCAACTTCCCCATTTCTTCACTTATCTTTTCATTTTATTTAACCAATTTTTCATTAGTTTTCTTATAAGTTCATTTTCTTCTTTCAGGTGCCTCTCCATGATTCTTCTTACCTCCAGGCTATTAGTTAACTCTCTGACCCTACTAAGGTTTTGGTCTTCCTCCTTGGTATTTTTAGAAACTAAACTAGCTTCAACCTCATTATTTTCAAAATAAGAATCTCTGTCTATAGGATTTTCAAAAACTTCTTTTTTTTCCTATCAAGGATTTCATTTGCTTGTTTAGTTAAAGGAGATGTCTCTATGACTTGCACTTCTAGTTCTGCTAAATTCCCTCACTATCATAACTATCTCTTGTTGTTTCTTTGACCTGGTTTTAAGATAGAGAGGCGAATGCACAATATTTCTTGTTTCATGTATTGGTTTAAGCTTGTTTTTAGTGACTTGTTCTACAAACTTATTTTCAAGCAGGAAATTTTCCCAAACCATTCACTTAGCTTTCAGCTGGTAATCCACAAGGAATTTTATGAGTCCCTGGTGATGAATTTGGGCTTCTTTGGGTTTGGTCTCAAATTTTACACTTTCAATCATATTCATAAAATTTTTATAAAATAAGTAGAGAAAATTGATCCTGAAATCTTCTTTAATATGCTACAGTAACCTAATATGATATAGGTGTACTACACTATGTCTTTTGTCATAGGTGAAAAAATTTTGAGTTATCAAAACTAGCTCATCCCAAGGTTCATTGAACCACTCCCTGGGAATCCCATTTAACCTATCAAAAGAACCCTTTCTGTTCTTAGCCAAGAATAAAGTCCAACCCTTGTCTTTGAAATGCAATCCCTTCTGGTATAGTTCACGTGATGATGCCAACTCTAAAGCTTCGGAAATAGATTCTAGAGTTAAAGGAATATGTAAACTACCCACCATAGTTTCATCCTGTTTGAAATTGTTTATAGACTCTCTTGTGATATCCTCATTGTGCCCTTTGAATTTTTGAAGGAAGCTTATTAAGCCTAATTGATAAAGTTTCTCAGTTGTTTCCCTACTCCAATGTTCAATTTGAAAATCTTTGGGCTCTGTTCTTGAAGGCATATTATCTGAAAACCATTTGATGTACCCATCTACTGGCATCAGCTTCATTTCTGTAAAAAAAAATTCAAGTACTAGATGTTATCACAGTAGTAAGGCTTACCTCTGTTCACTGCTCTTGCCAAGTAATTGAAATCAATCCTCTATTTTCCTTTGGAAGAATGTGAGTTTACTGCTTCAAATAAACACAAGATTTGATATAAAGAGGTTAAAGAAAACATAAAAAAATTCATGTTTCTATTATCCTACTCTCTATTTGATTCTATGTCTCTTTTTAAAAGAACAATCCTCTACTTCTATTTTGTAAATTTTTGACTGTGTAAAAAAACTGAATATTTTTTATAGAAAAGTGTCTTGTGACCCTTCGATTTCATACAAAATTCTTTTCCAAAGTCATAGCATGATGTGTCTACTATAAACTCACTGTTTATGAAAGAGAATAGCTCAATTATTTCATCAAAAATATCATAATGAGTTCACTGTTTCCCTTCAAAAATTCACCAGAATTTTCCCTCTGCTATGTAAAAATACAAAAACATGTTGACTGTGTCTTCTAAACCAATCTTTCTCCACAAATCCTGATTTGAATTCTTCTACTGAGTGTGCAAATAAAATTAATCTATTACACAACCCAATTAAAATGAATTCACTGTGCAATTCAAACAAAAACTCTCCATTCTTTTTTTTCATTCTTTTTGAAATAGAAGACTTTGTATGAGGAAGTTTTCAAGCTTACCTCTCTTTGCAATGATCCTCGTGATTTTCTGCTATGATCATCATGATTTTCCTTCTAGTTTAACTGAAGTCTCTATGTTTCAATCAGCGCCAATCTCATCAAAATATTCACTCAATATTTTATCATTTACTCACTTAATCAACAGAATATTGAGTTTTGACTGATGGCAGAGCGTTTATGAGTGGTGTCAAAGAGAAAATGTAAGGTAATGACAAGTTTTAATGACCAAAATATAGAAATATTTTTATAACTATCAGTTTGTTTAACAACCTTAGGATTTATTAATGTGAATAATCGTTGTTTTAAACAAAAAAATATGAGTTTTCTTCTTACCTTATCCTTCAAGGGATTTTTCCTCCTGATAGCGTGGTTGTTTGACAGATTTTCTAGATTTTTTGGCTTCAAACTTCAGTCAATTCCCCTTATCGCTTTGTTCCTCTCACTGCTATATTTCCTTCCTTCTTTGTTGCATTATATTTCTTCTATTCTCCACACAACTTCTCCATTCTCTTCTTTGTTGTTTATTTGTTTCTCACAGAGTTGAAAAAATGGATGCGTGTTTTGATTGCATGCCCTCCTTCTCTCACTGAGCCTTCGAAAGTCGATGATGGTGAAAAACACAGTGTATATAATTTGCTTCAGGTCTTAGTAAGGTCAGAAGTGTTCTCAACAGTTTACAAATTGTTGTAATATGGCATTTGATTTTTTTTTTACTGTTCATCAACCACTACTTGATCGGTGCATGCGTGGCTTACCCTTGACTAGCATGTTGACTCTAGTGTACATTTAGTCCTTTGCTTCACTTATTACACAGTCCCTTTCACGTTTTTCTTTCATGCTTTGCGTTGATGACTATCTTTTCTTCCATCCTCCATTGAAATGCATCATACCCCATTGCATATGCGCCATCATATTTATGTTTCATTGCTTGTATTCACTTTACCGTATGCCATCATTTCTTCGTTCATCCACAGTTGTATGTATCATTTTCTCATCATAGTTTTGTCCATATACATACATCATTGTCATGCATTGTTTGTCATAGCATCATACTTTAGGTTAGTTTTCATTCCACTGTTTATATTATGATTGCGCTCTTGCTCCATTACCTTAGCTTATAACCATTTATGATTGTGCTTTTTTCATTTTGTTTTGTCGTTTAAAATAACTGCACTATCATATGATTTTAGAGTTTAGGTTTTCTCTTTTATTTAATTTTTAAAATTTACCAATGAAATGGTCATATTTTAAAATTAAATATTTATAATGATACTAACCTCTTGTTTGTTTATTGTAGGTCCAACGAAGGTTTAATCTTAAGCCTTTTGTTTATGATTCTTTTGTTTAGAAAAATAGGGTAGGGTATGGTATGTATAGATTATGGAATGTTTTATTGAGTGATTAGGATAGTGGTATAGATATGGATAAACTAGGGCTAAGAATCATAGGTGATGAAAAATGTAGGTGATGAAGATGTAGGTGATAAAAAATGCATAACTAGTACTAAAATAGCTTTACAATTCTAGAATATTTTCACAAAAAAATGAAATTTTAGGAGAAATTTTTACTTATTGTACTTGTATTCCCTCAAAATATTTGATGTTCATGATGGTCGACATTGTGTTTTTTATCACGACGGCTCTTTTAGACTATGTAGAGACTTTATTTTTGCTTTGCATCTTATTTGATTTGGAATGATTTTGTTCAGGTCCCTTCTGTAGGTTAAACTTTGACATTACAGGTCCCTTCTGATATGATCTTCATTTGATGTAGCTCAGGTCCCTTCTGAAATTTTGTATTTTCATGTCCCTTCTGGCGTAATTTGCAATAACGTTTGAAATTTTCTTCTGTTGTAATGATACAGGTCCCTTTCTGAATAATTTTCTCAATAATAATTTAGGTCCCTTCTGTATATGTTGAAAGATTTACCAGTTTCTTTTTAATTGTAGCTCATATTTCGTCTTCAATTCAGGTGCTGAAACTATTTTCATAGTTTTTTATTACACACCTTCCCCCAAGATGATGATTAGACTTGTCCTCAAGTCTGCCATGTCTTGGAAGGTATATCTGCAAAAATATTAGTAAAGTAAAATGAAAACAAAAAAAGAATTCATATTGGCCAAACAAGTTGGTTTTCCGATATGAATTCGGGTGTGTATTGTGCCAGTTTCCTGGATTTTCACAACCAAACTGTTTTATTATTTTTTATTTTTTATTATTTTTTTATATTTTTATATTTATCATTCTTATTTTTCTTCTGGAAATATGGGAGGCATATTGCTATGCTTCCCCATTAATTCCAAATCTGAAACTATCGAAATTTTCTCAGAAAATCGTCTTTATTTATAGGCTTATTGTAAACTTTAAGCCTATGTCCATTAAAAACAAACAAAACGGATGCTTCATCAATTGTTCTTACCTTGACAGCTCCATTTTCAAAGATTTATTCAATCTCATATGGCCCAAGCCAATGAGTCATCAAATTTTCTTTGAAATATTTGAACTTGGAGTCGAACAAGAGTGCCCAATCTCCCTTCTGAAACACTTTATTCTTTATGAATCGATCATGCCATTTGATCCTTTTTTAATGGATAAGAGATGTGTGCTTTACTTCTTGTTGTCGTATCTCATCTATTTGATTTAATTCCATAATTCTTTGTTGCTATGCCTCAGATAATTCCATCGCCAATTATGATGCTAGATTGAATGTATGTATTTGAAATTATATGGGTAATAGGACTTATTTTCCATACACTAACTGATATGGACTAAACCTAGTTCTATTTTTCCAAGTTATCCTATAGGCCCATAGTGCATCTCTCAATTTCTCTGACCACTCATTTCTATTCCTTTGTACAGTCTTTGTCATGATGTTCTCTAGCACTTTGTTTGTTGATTCCACGTCTGTTTTCTTGAGGATGATACGGAGTTGATTTTCTGTGTTTAATCTTGTTTTTCTCCGTAAGATCTCGAACAAGCTTTGATGTGAACTATGTGCCTTGGTTAGTTACTATCTGTCTCGGAACTCCATACCTTACAAATATCTATTCAAATAGAAAAGACACAACCCTATCTTCTGTAGCCCGTGCTACTACCTTTTCCTCCACCCACTTAGTTACATAATCTGTACATACGAGGATGTACTTCTTTCCATTGGATGGAGGGTTGATTGGTCCCACAAAATCTAAGTCCCACTATTCAAATGGTTCAATCAGTACTTGTGGCTTTAATGGAATTTCATCTCATGCCACTGGTCTACCAATTCTTTGGCAGTTGTCACATCTCTTCACATAGGCCCTGGAGTCCTTGAAGATGGTTGGCCAGTAGTAGCCAAGTTTCATTTCTTTGTATGTTGTCTGCTTATCTGAAAAATGACCACCACATGGTTCGTCATGACATGCTTTCAAAATTTCAATAATCTCATCTTCTCTAACACATTTTCTAATCATTATATCAGCACCAGTATAAAATAGATCTCCATTAACCCAACTATATCTAGCACTTTATCTAATTATTCTTATTTTATATTTATTTGTGTAATGAGATGGTAGCATGCCAAATGATAAATGGTTAGCTATATTTGCAAACCATGGAGTTTTGACATTTATAGCAAATAGATGTTCTTCTGGGAAATTATCTAATACTGGATCTGGACCACCAGGTGAATGTAGTCTTGATAGAAATTATGCAACTTGATTATCTTTTCTTGGTCAATATTGTACAATAATGTTAAATTCTTGCATTAATAACATCCATCTATTTATTATACCATTTTTGATTGATTTTTTCATTAAATATTTTATGGTGGAATGATCTTTGTTGATATAAAATTGATAACCTGTTATATAATGTCGAAATTTATTAGCTACATGAACTACAACTAACATTTCTTTTTTTGTAACAGTGTAGTTCAATTCTTTTGGTGTTAAGTTTTTTCTTATGAAATATATGGCATAATTAAACTGATTCTCTTTCTTTCCATGTGATGCTCCAATAGATGTATCAGATGCATCAGTTGAAATGTGAAATGGAAAAGACCAATTAGGACCTCGAAGAATGTGTGCAATTGACAATTTTTCTTTTAATTTTTCAAATTCATTTTGACAATTATTTTTCCATTCGAATGCCACATCTCTCGCAAGTAACTTGAATAATGGAAAAGTTGTTTTACTGAAATTTTCAATAAATATCCTAAATTAGCCTCCATAACCCAAGAAACTTCTAACTTCTTTTTGTGTTGTGGGTGGTGTTTAATTCACAATGACTTGAATTTTTGTTGGTTCCACCTTAATTCCTGAAGAAGAAATATGGTGTCCCAACATTATCCCCTCAGTTAGCATCATAAAAACATTTTCATTACTGAGTGATAGATTTATCTCTATGCATATTTTTAACACTTTTTCAAGATTTTGTAAATAATAATCATATGTTATACTATACATAGTGAAATCATCCATGTAAACTTCTATAATCATGGATAAAATCAGCAAATATTGTAAGAACTACTCTCTGAAAGGTAGCAGGTGCATTACATAAACCAAAGGGTAATACATTGTATGCATATGTTCCCCATTGGTATGTGAATATTGTCTTATCTTGATCTTCTAATGCTATATTTATCTGATTATATCCACTAAATCTATCCATAAATGAAAATAATTTCTTTACAACTAATTAATCTAACACTTGATCAATAAATGGTAAAGGAAAATGATCTTTTAATGTATCTTTATTGAGTTCTCTGTAATCCACACAAATTCTCCATTTCCCATTTTTCTTAGGTACTACAACTAAGGGTGAAACCCATTGACTATCTGAAATAGGATAGATAAATCCGACTTGTAATAGTTTCTGTAATTCTTCTTTCACTATTTCTTTCATCATGGGGTTCATCCTTATTTTTGGTTGCCTTACAGGCTTGATTTGATCATCAGTGTAAATATGATGGATACATTTTTTTGGATGAATTCCCTGCATGTCTGTGTAATCCCAGGCAAAAGCTTTTGAATATTTTGTAACAATGTTATTAGCTTTTCCTCGTGTGATGATTGTAACTTATTACCAATATTCAAATGTCTCTTAGGACTGATCTCAATGATTTTTTTATTTGAATTGGTAATTGAATTTACAGGAAAGATGCTTTCGAATGTATTTTGCAATGATTATATAGTGAAATGTTCCTGAAAACATTCATTTAAAATATAAATAGCAACTTCATATTGAGTTACTCTAAGCTACTCTGAAATATTTGGTTCTAAGATGAATAGATCTAATAAGTCCTCATTTTCTTCCTCCTCTCTTAAATTATAAACTTGATTAAGACTAAGAACAGATTGAATCTCGTGTGGTTCCTCTCCATCAAGCCATGATAATAAAGAAGGAGATTGAGCGGGAGGATATAATGTAACATGTTTTCTTCCATCTCCATGTGTAATAATCATACTTCCTAACCTGCATCCAATGTAAGCATCTGCAGTGGCTAACCATGGTCTGCCTAAAATTAAGGGATGCCCTCCTAAATTTGTTTTTGGCTGCAAAGTCAAGAAGTCTACAGGATACTCCCATGAATCTAGTGAGACAATGATGTCTTCCAATATACCTTCTGGTACAACTTTAGATCTATCTGCAAGCTATAAAACTATAGTAGTAGGTCTAATGTTGTTCATATTCGAATGTTTCATAGTCTCCGCAGTCATAGCATTGATAGCTGCTCCCAAGTCTATTAAAGTATTTGGCACTGAAAATTTGTTAATTGAAATGGTAACCATAGGAATTCCTGGATCAACATACTTTTCAATGGTTGTGTTTGTAGACATGAGACTTGATAGACTTCCAATTACCTGGATTATAGGTGGATCCTTATTTCTTCTGCCAAATTTCGTAATGAATAATTCCTTTATTGTTTTTGCATATATTGGAATATCTTTAATTGCCTGCAGCAAAGGAATTTTGACATATGTGTTCTTCAATTCATCTAGAATATTAAATTCAGGCAGAGATATTGGAATATTCGGTTGTATCAATCTCTCTGGATATGGTGGAGTCTATGTCATAATATATGTACCTTTCTAAATTTTCTTTTCTGGTTGAGATTGTTAACTTTTTTCTCCTTGTTCAATTTTTTCTTCAATTATCGGAGGAGAATCTTTTTGTAACACCTTCCCAGACCTTAGGTGGACATCTTGTATGGGAAGAATTGAAAAAGTAAGATAATATGCTGCCTCTTCCACATGATATGCTGGTCTATCCACCCTTTTACTTGGTTTAGCTACTGGCTGAGCTGGAAATTCTGTTGGTCCAGGAGGTGGTTGGTTAGTTGGTAGTTGAAGTTGTTGCGGTTGAGTTAGCATTGGTTGGTTTTGAGGTGGATATGACATTGGTTGATGTTACTGGAATTGTTGATATTGAGGAAATGGTTGTGGAGGGTATGGTTGTTGATGTTGATACTGCTAAGGATACAGTTGATGTGGTGGTTGGTTTCCATAACCATATCCCCTCCAACCTTGTGCAGGTTGGTTTTGATATTGTTGTGGTGGCCAAGCCTGGCATGGCATTGGTGTATTCCATGTAATTTGAGGATATTGAAAATTTTGGGGGTTTTTTTGAGGGAATTTTTTAGGCATCCTTGGTTTCCAAGGTCTCCTTGCTGCCATATAGTAGAGAGAATCTAATCCTTGCACTTCTTCTCCTTGCAATTATTTTAATTTGGGACATTTTTTGTTGAATGATTTTCTGCGCAAAGTATACATACTTCTATACCTTGCAAAGGAAATTCCCTGTGTGGATTTTTTTTCTTACACTTTGGACATAAAATTGTTAAGATTTCATCTTGCTCTTATTTCATTTGCTTAGCTTTCAAGACATCTACTTGTTTTCCCAAAGTGCTTAAGAGATCTATTTTGAAATTTTCTAGTAGGCTTCCTATCTCTGCTCTTGTTACTGCACTCACTGTAGATTTGGAAGCTTTTGACAAAATATCTCTCTTTCCACTCTTTGCTCTTCCCCTAGAGTATTTCTGACAAAGTTCAACAATTTCTTCAAATGGTAAATTGCAGATATATCCTTTTCCCATCACATTAAGGATGTCTAAATATTCATCTATGATACCCTTAAGAAAAATAGTACAGATGGTATTGGGACTGAGAGAATGATGTTTGGATTTCTGTAAATTGTAAAGAAATATTTCCAAATATTCTTCCAAACCTTCGTCTTCTTGTTGTGTCATTCTGAAAATGTCTTCTCTTGAGTCTCTAGCCATGCAGTAAGCTTGATACTTTTTAAGAAAAAATTTCTTCATATCATCCCAAGAAGAAATTGTATGTTCTCCTAATCCCATGAAACATTTCAAGGCTGCTGATTTCACAGTAGTAGGAAAAAGTCGAAGCTTGTGTTTGTCATCAATATATCCATGAGTTATACACAAGATATCAAACTCAAACATGAGTGCATCAGGATCTTCTGTTGACATTCCATAGAAATTGGGCAACACGGAAGGTGGAATGTTTTTCATTTTTATTTATTATGATAATATTTCTCTTGCATCTAAGATTGGAAAGCCAAAAGTAGTTTCTTGATCATTGTTAATTTCTTTCTTATTTTCTTGTGTTCTTCTATTTTGATTTTCTCTTCTTACTTCTTCCTCTATCCTTCTAAGTGTTTATGCTCTTCTCTCTTCCTCTGCCTTGCTTTCTGCCTCAATTCTTCTTTTTGTAATGTTCCCAATTAGCCATAGCTACTTGGAACATTATAATTACTCCATTTTTGAAATAAGAGGTAAGAGACATAATAAAATCTATCCCAGTGTGAAAAGGGATTGAGGTAGGAGGATAAAATAAGGCCTCTTGAGTGTGAAGAGGATCAAAAAGCAAGGAGCTAGCTATAGTTGACCAATTCAACCAGTGCTTTCATAAGGGAGGGAAAGCCACTAGGGCAACGCAGTCTTGAACGAGGAAACTTCTGAAGGAAGCTACATCACCAATGTGTGGGGCCTGGGATGGAGAAGCTCACTTAGAATAAAAAGGAAGGGATAGCAGCAAGGGAAGGCATTCATTCATACTTCTTGTCTCAGTCTTATGACCGATTGCAAGCTTCAGCTATTTATCCGGAGTTGCAACACTATTTAGTGCAAGAGTTCTCATGCGGGAATTCTAGTTCCATTGTTGTTGCAGTTGATTGGTAGATTCAAGGGGGAGGTCTTGAGTTCCATTCTCATCAGATATCATGAGGAAGCCATACTCTAACCTTGACAGTGCAACCACTCCCAGTGAGTTTTTTATTTCTGCAGTAGCTGGTGTTGTATCTACCCATTTGAGCTTATTTCAGGAGAGGAGGAGGTGATTTCAGCTCCAGGAGTTCTATTGCGGAAGGTCTTGGGCCTATTCTTGTATTGTGTATCCTTCCTTGAGCATATCAGATATTTCTCAATACAGAGTTGCTGGGTACAGTGCTGTTTTCTGCAGTGATGTATCTTGTGTTACTATTTTTCCAGAAACCCTTGCCGAGAGGTTCCAATGTGTTTGTAAAAGAGGTCAATCCTCTCATTTCTGATCTTATAATGAATGAAAGCTCTATATATATTTTATTCCATATATTTCTTTAGTTTACATAATAAGAATAACGTTGTTGCTACCTCAGGCATTTCTATTTTATGATGTACTGGGGTTATGATGCCTTTTTCTACATTTGAGTTGGGGAGATCTATTTATTATAGCTAGAGTTATTTGTTTTTTATGTCATTCCATATTCAAGCCACATATAGCATATTCTTGAGTATCCAAGCTCTAGACTGCATTATTCTTGAAATGGTTTCCTTATACAGCGTTCTCACTAGAGATATTGTTGAAATTCCTTAAAATGAATATTACAGTGGTATCAGAGCTCTGATCTTGGCTCAGCTTGTGGGGGCGAGATTTATCCTCATCATGGAGAAGGAATAAATCTCAAGGCTCATACTTAAAACCTTGCATAACATTGCAAGGGATCTCAAGGAGATGTGGCAGGAAGAAGACTCTTTAGGGTTTTTCCCTAAGGTAAGTACCAGCACTGCAAATGGCATAGGACATTAAAATCCATCACAACGCTCCACCATGCCTTCATTTTTAACTTAATGAGATAAGGAGGGTTCTCTAGGAGAATATTTTGAAGAATATGAGCTCCAGTATCAAAGGTTCAAGGAGCACCTGAACTTTCAGGAGTTTTGCCAGATAAAGGATGGAAGGAGGAATTATTCTCATAAAAGGGAGGATAACTTGATTTAGGGATCAACCCTACAGTGCATTATGGTAGGGTTCTTCTTTCACACATTTGATGGGACACCTAAGCACACAACAAAGGCATGGGTAGAGAAGATGGACACATACTTCCAGCTTCACAAGGTTTTTGAAATGGAAGCTATCAAGATAGTTGTGTTGCATCTTGAAGGGGAGGCTCAAGACTGGTGGTTTCATGGACTGACCACACTTGGGCATCATCATATCACTTCATACTTAGCTTTCACTAAGAAGCTAGTGGAGAGATTTTATCCAAGGGATCCGAAAGCCCACTTTTCCAAGATAACCAAACTCAAGCAAGAGGGAGATCTTGAGGATTATATTGTTGAGTATCTGCAGCTTTCAGTGATGGTCTCCAACCTCACTATGAGTAGGAAGGTATGCATGTTTTTGAATGGGATGGTTGAACCATTACAAGGGTTGGTCAAATCTACAAAACAAACTACACTCCTTGAAGCTGTGGAGAAAGCTAGAGATATACAACACTTCTTGCCCAGGGCAAGAACCTTTTTACAGCAAAAAACCCATTCAAGGCCAAAGGAGACAATCCATTTTCAGGAATTGGAGGAGAAATGTGTTGTAGGGGAAGCATATCCTATCAAGACCTTCTCCAATAAGGATTTCAGCATTGTACAACCCATAGAAGACTTTGCTCCAAGAGGAGAAGCTGTTGCAGCGTTAAGAGGGGTCCCAAAATATTTAACCTTGAGAGTAAGAGGCACCATCATGGGGCAAAGAGTTTCTGTATTGATAGATATTGGAGCCACTCACAATTTTATTGATGCACAGCTGGTACACAAGAGAGGAATTCCCGTGGAGGAGTTTGAGGTATTTTCAGTTTTGGTCCCAGGAGCCATGACTCTGCAATGTGCCAAGTATGTTCCAGCGCTGACCATTACTATGGGTACCTATACGTTGACAGACCACTTCTTTGTGGTAGATATTCTAGACACCAATGCCATATTGGGAGTCCAGTGGTTAGTCACTCTTGGGAGGGTTACCACTAACTGGAGAACTCTGGAGATGGAATGGACTAGAGGAGAGGATGCCCAGCAACAAAAGATCAAGGGTATGAACACATATCCTCCTCAGGTTGTTTGAGCACATAGGATGGAGGCAGATCTACCTAGTGGAGACATTACATGGGTAGTGGAGCTGCATGTATCCGAGGTGAAGGGCAAGGACACACCGATGCATCTAGATGTTCAATCCCTTTTGGACCGGTATTCTACAGTATTTGGGGATATCCCACCAGGGAGACCTCGTGACCGAGGGTTTGAACACACCATTGAGTTGGAACAAGGCGTACACGCAATGATCACCACTCCTTATAGACATCCAAAGGCCTATAGGGATGATATTGAAAGAGCTATCCAAGAGCTGCTAGCACTAGGGCACATCTGGCCTAGTACTGGTCCTTTTGCTTCCTCGGTGGTTTTGGTAAAGAAGAAAGATGGCACATTGAGGATTTGCATCGATTATAGGGCCTTGAACAAGAAGACTTTGAAGAACAGGTACCCTATACCCAGGATCGATGAACTCATGGATGAGCTGAGGGGATCCAAATATTTATCCAAGATTGATTTGAGGTCTGAGTACCATCAAATCAAGGTGAGGGAGCAAGATATCCCCAAGACAGTGTTCAGATGTCACTATGGGAATTTTGAGTTTCTGGTAATGCCCTTTGGATTGACTAATTCTCCAGCAACTTTCCAATCCTGTATGAATCATATCTTTCGGGGTCATTTACGGAAGTTTGTATTGGTCTTCTTTGATGATATTATGATCTACAACCCCACTTGGGAGGAGCACTTGTAGCATATTGAGACAGTCTTACATATCCTCAAGGAGCAGCAATTCTATGCCAAGCTCTCCAAATGTGAATTTGGCCTCACAGAGATGTTGTATTTGGGGCATATCATAGGGATGGATGGAGGAAGGGTACATGAGGAGAAGATTCAAGATATCAGAGATTGGCCTGAACCTAGGACTGTTACAGAACTCAGAGGATTTGTGGGCATATGCACATATTAACGGAAGTTTGTGAAAGGGTTCTCACAACTAGCAGCACCACTTATAGACTTAACAAAGAAGGGGGCTTTCCAGTGGACACCCACAGCGCATACAACTTTTGATAAGCTCAAAGAGGTAATGAGTAGTTGTCCTGTTTTGGTTTTACCTGACTTTTGTCAACCTTTTGTGTTAGAATGTGATGCATTAGGTGAAGGTATTGGGGTAGTCTTGATGCAAGGGGGGCATCCTATAGCCTTTGATAGCAGAAATTTTCTCCCTCATGAGAAGATATACCCCATCTATGATAAAGAAATGTTGGCTATCATGCATGATTTAGCCAAATTCTGGCAATATTTGGTGGGGAATAAGTTCAAGGTGAAGACTGATCACAATAGCCTTAGATTATTTCTTGAACATAGGCAGCTTCAGGAAAGACAATAGAAGTGGGTGAGAAAAATCCAGGCCTATGAATTTGACATAGAATATGTCAAGCAGAAGAGAAATATAGTAGCTGATGCACTTTCCAGGAGGCCTAAAGTGATGTCCTTGAGGGTCATGGATGCAGATTGGAAGGCTCAACTTTTAGTTAAGTACTCCAAATATGACTTTGCATGCAGGATACTTGATGAGATGGTACCAGATGAGAGACTTAGAGTGATGGATGAGGTTATCTATTACAAGGATCGGATATACTTGGCTAAGAATTCTAAGCTCAAGGAGAATATTGTAGTGTTCTCACATGATTCCCCACTTTCCGGGCATCAAGGTTTCGCAAAAACTTACAGATCTATCAGGGAGAGATTCTCATGGAAGGGTCTCAAGGAGGACGTGCTCCGGCATGTCAAGGAATGCACCACTTTCCAACATAATAAGGGAAATCACACTTATCCTGTTGGGTTGTTGCAGCCACTACCTATTCCAGATGGGAAGTGGGAAAGCATCTCTATGGACTTCATCACCGGCTTACCGATAGTGCAGGGTAAGGACTATATCTATGTTTTTGTTGATAGACTAACAAAGTATTCTCATTTATTTTCCATATCTGCACATTATACTAATTCACAGGTAGCTGAACTCTTCTTTAGAGATGTATTTAGAATCCATGGTCTCCCTAGGACCATAGTCAGTGATCGGGACAACTGCTTCATGGGTGGCTTTTGGCAGGAACTTTTCCGATTAGTGGGAAATGATTTGACCTCCAGCACCAACTATCATCACCAAACTGATGGGCAGACTGAGATAGTGTACAAGTGACTAGAAGGCTACTTGAGAAACTATGTGGCCAAGCAGAATAAATCTTGGTTGCGGTGGCTCCACTTGGGGGAGTATTGTTACAACACTACTCACCATATCTCTGTTGGCATGACACCATTCCGAGCCTTGTATGGATATGAGGCATTTTCATTTTCCGATGTTATGTTTGGGGCAATAAAAGCTCCAAGGGAAAGAGATTGGATTCAAGAGAACCAGGACATAGTCAGGGCCCCTAAAGATAACATTTCCACTGCTCAAAACCAGCAGAAGATGTATGCAAACTATGGTCGGATAGAGAGACAGTTTGAGGTGGGGGATCTTGTCTACCTATGCCTTCATCCTTACAAACAGTCCACACTCAAGGTGAAAGGAGCTAAAAATCTCAAACCACGTTTCTATGGGCCATACAAGGTGAACAAATGTGTCAGTAAGGTAGCTTATTAGTTGGAGCTTCCTAAGGGGAGAAAGATCCACAATATCTTCCATGTATCTTGCCTGAAGAAGGCCATTGGGAGGAATATAGTTGCCAACTTGTAACTTCCTCCTATTGATGATGAGGGTCATTTGATCTTGTAGCCAGAAGCAATCCTAGACGCAAGGGAGAGGAAGTTGAGAAACAGAGTCATCAAAGAATATTTGATTCGATGGAGGAATCTACCAGATGAGGATGCCACTTGGGAGGGGGAGAAGATCTTGCAGCATCCTTCTTTACTGTTGCTTGTGGGCAAGAAAATTTTGAGCGGGGAGGACTGTAATGTTCCCAATTAGCCATAGCTACTTGGAACATTATAATTACTCCATTTTTTAAATAAGAGGTAAGAAACATAATAAAATCTATCCCAGTGTGAAAAGGGATTGAGGTAGGAGGATAAAATAAAGCCTCTTGAGTGTGAAGAGGAGAAAAAAGCAAGGAGTTAGCTATAGTTGACCAAGTCAACTAGTGCTATCGTAAGGGAGGGAAAGCCACTAGGGCAGTGCAGTTTTGAAGGAGGAAACTTCTGAAGGAAGCTACATCACCAATGTGTGGGGGGCGGGATGGAGAAGCTCACTTAGAAAAAAAATAAAGGGATAACAACAAGGGAAAGCATTCATTCATACTTCTTGTCTCACTCTTATGACTGAAACCAAGCTTCAGCTATTTATCCAGAGTTGCAGCACTGTTTAGTGCAAGAGTTCTCATGCGGGAATTCTAGTTCCATTATTGTTGCAGTTGATTGAGAGATTCAAGGGGGAGGTCTTGAGTTCCATTCTCATCATATATCTTGAGGAATCCATCCTCTAACCTTGAAAGTGCAGTCACTCCCAGTGAGTGCGTTATTTCTGCAGTAGCTGCAGTAGTTGGGGTTGTATCTACCCATTTGAGCTTATTTCAGGAGAGGAGGAGGTGATTTCAGCTCCAGGAGTTCTATTGTGGAAGGCCTTGGGCCTATTGTTTTATTGTGTGTCCTTCTTTGAGCATATCAGATATTTCTCAATACAGAGTTTCTAGGTACAGTGTTATTTTCTACAGTTTTGTATCTTGTGTTACTATTTTGTCGAAAACCCTTGCCGGGAGGTTCCAATGTGTTTGTAAAAGAGGTCAGTCCTCTCATTTCTGATCTTATAATGAATGAAAGCTCCAAACATATGTTATTCCATCTATTTCTATAGTTTACATAATAATAATAACGTTGTTGCTGCCTCCGACATTTCTATTTTGTGATGTACTGGGGTTATGATTCCTTTTTCTACATTTGAGTTGGGGAGATCTGTTTATTATAGTTAGAGTTATTTTTTTCTAATGCAATTCCATATTTAAGCCACATACAGCATATTATTGAGGATCCAAGCTCTGGAATGCGTTATTCTCGCACTGTTTTCCTTATACAACGTCCTCATTGGAGATATTGCTGAAATTCCTAAAAAGGAATATTACACTTTCTTCCTCTCATTTTATTCTCCATTCCCTTTGTTTTCTTTCATATTCAAGTGTTTGTTCAGGATTCATGTTTATTCTAGTTGATCCTTCTCCTTCTTCAGCCATTTCTTGTTCAAAGACATGTAGTGTTTCAATATGAGGTTGATTTTGTATTTCTTCAACTAATTTGATTTCCTCTAGAATAGGTTGCTCTAGTTGTTCAACAATTGGTTTTCTTGTATCTTTTTGTTTCCATACAGAAGGAGGTTCTTTAGGTGATTGATTTCCTTTTACCTCTAAGGCTAACAAGATTTGTCTTTCAACTAAAGTTAATCTCTGACCCAATCTCTATTTTTCCTCTAACTCTTCTATAGTAGGTCTTCCAGCAACTACTGTTGTTATTTTTGTGGATGAATGAGCTATTGGGGGTTTTTTTTTCACAAATATACCTTTTTTATCTCTATCTCTAGGCATAAGAAAACATTACTTGAAAGAAAAACTATTTTTTTTTTTTTTTTTTTTGGTGATTTTATATATATATATATTTTTTTATCTTTTTGTCTTCGTATTTGACCGTTTTGGAATATGCTTCCCTGACAACGGCACCAAAATTTTGGGTCAATTTATTGTGTAAACTAACGCAAGTATTTATTATCAATCTCGACTAGTCAAACTTAGAAGCATCCCCAAAGTATATGGGTTTCAGTTATGATCAATTTAGAAGATGGTTTATCAATGATTTTGGAGATGCATATTACAAATATAAATCTAACTTAAATAATTTCTAAATTCCAGTGTGCAATCAGAAGCAGAATAATCTCCTAACTTAAGAGATTTGTTTCTCCTTCTCTAACAATATTACCTCATGAATTAGAAATCAACAACTACTTAATTGAACAATATATTAAGATGCATGAAACAATAATTGAAGAACCTCTTCACTGAAGAGGTCCTGATTGTCCTTAATCATATATTCATTTATGATTAATGCTATTGTTAGAAACAGGAATTCAGAAAAGCATGTAAAAGCATAAAAAGATGAATTCTAACTAAAGATCTTAATTAGATAGAAATAATGTTTAACTTAAACATTTGTTAATCCTTTCATATGCAAGATAATAAAGATCATTAGATTCATCAATACTCATAAATAATCAACATAAGAAAACTAATTCAGAAATTGCAACTACAAATAAACTAGGAAGCGCACTTAGCTCGATGTGGGGGCCCTCCACCCTTGCCTCGCACACTGCAGGTGTTTTCAGCTACTTAAAACTTCAATAAATCAACTAGCATATAGCAACAGATAGGATATAACAGATCTTCAATTATTTCTCCAAAGTCTCAGAAATAATAATGTTAATTCATACAGATTCTACATATCAATGCCTTCAAAGTTTGAGACTTAAATAGATAGAATATCCAACAACTTCATCTAAAATATCTCCTATAGTCATGACTATCCTTATCTTATCTAATCAAGTCGAATTCATCCATCAGATCCATCAAAATCTAGAAAATCCCACAAAATAAGAATTTTGACCTAGTTTCTAGGGATCCTCCATAAAGACAAGTCTTGTTTGACCGCCTTTGACCGGGCCTATTAAAGCTCAGTTTGACTGTACCAATAGGTGTACACTTATTCTTAATTCCCAAGCCTTCTAGAAATATATCCAGCGCAATCCCAAGTGTCCTGCAAATATGCAAACCATGAGGCCATTACGAGAATTTCTGATGTTGTCCAAAAATGCACTTAAATTTCAATTTTTACGAAAACATCTAATAAAATTGAAAAGCATAATTTAAATACCTATATATGCATTTTTTGGTCAAAATAAGGTGGATATGATGGTGTATAGATGGATAGTATGGAAAATAAGATGTATTTCATAAACAAAAATAGATAAAAAATGAGGGCCAACAAGATATATATATATATATATATTCTAATGAAAACACGGGTGCATCCTAGATCGGGAGGGCATGCCGCATTAGGAGAATTGCTAGAATAAAAGTATTATTGACAATGTAATCAACAACATGGCACTTGTAGTATTTCACAAGAAAATTATAGAGTACCAAGATTTCATTTACAAGAGAGGGCCTCTATAAAAAATTCTCTATTACATTGGTTAAACCATCTAGAGTTATTTACATAAATATATAGAATGCAGTATCTAAAAACTTGGACTAAGAGACCAAAAACTTGGGGACCTTGGCTCCATTAACTACCAAAACAACCCAACATTCTAGCTAATAACAATTTGTACAAAAATAAAATATGGATCGTAATCTTCCAATAGGATATTATGTTGACATTTCATTCCCAAGATAAGAAATTTTTTTGTTTGAACAATTGATCTACGTAGTTGAACATGTCATTTGGAGTGGTATCGAAAATTGGGAATACTTGTCATCTTGTAGTGGCTTCTGATAGTATTAATACAGAAAAAAAGTAGAATTAATCAATGAGGAAATGTATTTAATTATATATAATCTCCTTTTTTAACTCATAAATTCTAAGGCCATGAAACTAGAAAAAGAAGTAGAAAATTATAGGAGAAAGTAAAGATAAAACAAGGATTGATATGCCAAAAGGTTTCTAATATATACAATAGACGAGTCAAAGTCGATACTTGTCATCTCCCCCACACCTAGATTATTTCACACCCTCATGCATTGTAACCTTCGAAGCTTGGAAAATAATATGAAGCCTCGATAAATCTTTACTTTTTCTTTCTTTAAAAATATTTAACTTTTGTTTTTTTGCAACAATTTACTATTCATCCTAATTTCACATACTAGTACTTACCCCTCTTATCTAGAAATCGGTTTTGAGCTACTAATATATCCCTGGCTTTCCTATTTCATGCATCCCTTTCCTCTATAGATTTCTTTCCTTTTCAATGTGTCTTTTCAAAACCATGAATTCTTTTATTTGTTTCCTAAGCTTCTTTATCTTCCCTCTCCTAACCCTCTTGCACTGTGATGTTTCAGGTACATCAACCGCTTGGACACCTTCATTCAATTTCAAAACTTCAATCTTAGGAGCATTAGATCTCTCCATTTCATTAATATACTCATGCTTGTTTTATTGTTGTACACCTTCGCGGCATCGACCACATTTACTCCTTTAGTTACTTCAATCCCTTGAAATTTATGGGTATTAGGTATAAAAATTTCATTAGCATGCTTAGATCTCTTCTCTCATGGTGACACCTTTGGGGCACCAACCACTTGTACTATTATATTCACATCAATCCATTCAAATTTAGAGGCATGTGGTATCACAAGTTCTATACTTTATATTTTCCCTTTGGCCTCCTCCACCTCAAATTCAAAATAAGGGAGATTAAGTATATTTTGGTTTACTTCCTCGCATACCTTAGACATGATATTTTCCACTGTAATTGTAGCTGGTTTCGAATAAAACACTGCAAGTTCAGTTGATTCCTAAAAAATCATACTCCTATCATGAAAAGAGTGTATTTGAGGCTTGTGAGGTGTAATATTGACAATAATCAATTCCATTGAATCATTATCTAGTTCAATTCCTTCCAACAACTGGGTTTTGTTGTCATGAGTAACCATAGAAATGGTTACTCCAGATGCTTCCTAGTCTTTTCCTTTCTCTCACATGATGTTCCTTTTCTTCTTTTGATGAAAATATTTTTTCTCATGCATAATTTTCTTGTGCACCAAAGCCTCTTCATTTTTTACAAGGGACTCTTTCTTGTTGTAATATTGAAGTTATATCAAGAATATTTTTCTAATTATTAATTACAAGAATTAATTACTAATTAGTTTATTTAGGAGAATTTATATTATTCTATCTAAATAAATTATATTTCCAAGTTAGTATATTTTACGAGTTTTAGAACTAATGAGTAATAATTTTAGAAAAGCTATGGAAAAGTGATATTTTGTTCATAACGAAAATCTACCTTGGAAAAGAATGAGAGATTTATGGATGATTTATTGAGAGATTGTAGAATTTAGAAAAATATGATTTATGGAGTGATGTATGGATAATTTATGAAGTGATTTTATGATTTAGGAAAAATTGGATTTATGGAGTGATTTATGGGTGATTTATTGAATCCTCTTAGGATTTAGAAAATCTATTGTGTTTTCTTAATTCTATTTATTGTAATCTTATGGGAAAATATGAGAACTAATGAAAAAATATAGGTAGAATCAAGCGAAGAGATAGGAAGGATAGATTCCAAGCATGCATTAAAATATAAGTAACTATGCTCTTTGAAAAATATTATTTTTTTTTAATATGGGGCATGAAGAAATAAGAATTGAATTTTACTTGAAAATTTTCATATGATAATGAGTCGAGATTATTTTCTTGGGAAAACATCCATGGAATTTCTTGCATAGAGGAATAAGTGTTATTTTCATTGAATTTTTAAAATATTTTTTTGGCTAAATAATTGTGTGAATTACAAGAGTTATTGAAAAAAAGGATCAAAACATGTCTTTATATCTCCAAAAATGTGATAGATGTGTACAAGTTGAAATAGGTTTTTGTAAATATGCATGTTCTTGCCATAAGCCTCTTTCCTATTTGAAAATTTTGTTTTCAACTTCTCAAAAACAATGTCCAAGTTGATGACTAAAACAAAAAATATTTAATATTTCAATCTAGAAAAATGGGTTGAAAATATTAATTTGAATCTTCCAAACCATGATACCTTTGTAAAACTTGAGAGAGGATTTTTTTAATGAAACTGTTCCCAAAAAAAACTATTTGTTTTCAAAAAAGCGATTTGAGATGTTTGAAAACTGCGTCCAACGTTGATGACTAAAACATGAAAAATAGAGTGCTTCCATTTGATTTTTCATTTGGATAAGAATGGTGTTTATGTACATATAGAGATAACTATTGTGTTAATGTTTTTGAGAAGAAGTAAACTAATTTCATGCACAAACAAACAACTATTAATTTTTATATTTATCGAAAAAAATAGGCTATTCGCATGTACAAAAATAGAACAATTATGTTGATATTTCTTGAAAACTAATAAGTTATTCACATGCATAAAAAATATAAAACTTATGTTGATAATTCTTCAAAATGATTTAATATATTGCATTTAAGAGATTACCAAGGATTTTATCATGACACATGTGCATTAAATTTTTAAAGAGAAATATTCAACTCTTGAAGAGAACACGTGCTTGTGTGCATAGGAACAATATCTAGTATATTTGGTATACTAGAAATGAATAAGTGATTTTACATGCATGTGGATCTTGAGTCATGTAGAAAGTGATAATTAACTTTTTTGAGAAAGAGTTCACATAAATATTTTTCATAAAAGACAATTGGTTGTGTTATTTGAGAAGGATTTGTTATTCATGCTACTTAGGAAATATTACAAATTTGTCTAATGTGTGAAATTATAGGAAAATATTTTGTATTGCATGCATAATAGCTACTGAGTTAGATAACGTTTGGATAAATAATAATTAGTGTGTTAGATTCCTTGGAAAATAAATATATATGTTTGTATGCAAGGAAGTATTTTTTTTGTTATAACTTTTCAAAAAGAAGAGAAGACAAAAAAATGTCCCTGTATATGATTATTAAATTAGATTCTTGGAGATGAAAACTGGTAATCACATGCTTTGTTGTGTTAATATTCCTTTGGAAGATTCTTTAGAGAAACATATACACTTGCATGCGTGGAAAAATATAGTTTTGGTATTCGATTTCTGGCAAAAAGGAAGGTGCAATCGCATAATACTAATAGTGTTATCCTTCCTTTGGGAAAATTAATATGCATTTGCACACCTAAATCGATTAGCTATTAGATTAGTTTTCTTTTGGGAGAAGATTATGTATTGTTATTGGGCTAGATATTTTGGTAAGAGGAAAATGTTTCTTTGCATGTATGAATGAATAATTATTATGCATTTCATCCCTTGGAAAATAAATTCTTTTATTTTTCCACAAAAGATTTAGTTAGTTTCCTTTCGAAAGGAATATATGTTTCACATGCAAGAAGAACAAGCTATCTTGTTATTTTCTGTTAGAGAGGACAAGTAGTTGCATGCAATAAATTATAAATATTGTGTTAACCTTGTTTGGAATAAAGCTTGCATTTTAATACGCAATAGCCATTATGAATAGCTCTCTCGTGGAAAATATTTTTTTGGAAAAGAACATGCATTGACATGCATACGTATGGAATCTATTGCGTTAATCCCTTTGGAAAATAAAAAATGATAGTAGAAACAAAAAAAATTGCTTGTTGGGCTAATTCTCTTGAAATCTTGTTATAAATTTGCATGCACAAGAATAATATCTAGTATGTTATCTTTTCTTTGGAAAGAATATCGAAAGTGCATCCAAGATTATGTTAGCATTTGGTTGGAAAGATGACACTTTATAATGGTTTTCATATTACTAATGCATGTGCAATGATGTTAAATAAGGAATTTCCTGACATTCTATTTATGTTTTATGCATCCACACGAATAAATATTGAAGTGACACTAATAAATATTGGTTATTGGTTAGTTAATATTTTATGTTTTATCTAATCACGATATCAAGTGTCTTGATGACAGAAACGACAAGAAAGGATGGTGACTTATGAAAAGTATAATTCACATTTAACATTGTGGCAAATAAATATTAGTTGTCCCATTCATATGTAGGAATGCCAATTGTTGGATGATCCACTGATGAGAAGAACTAGGTTGAAAATACTTAATGTTCATGGCTTCATGGGTAAATGATATCATGGTTATTGTAATAACTTATAACTAGTTATGTTTCAATTTAGATGATAATTCTTTGTACTATTTTATGGCAATGGTTAAGGGATAGATTCCCTTACAATACATTGAGTGAGGGGTGAACACCCTCACGAGCATTTAATAATAAATTAAACGGTTTTTGGTTTTCACCCTATGGGGTTTCTTGGGTGTATTGGTGTCTAATGATGTGTGTAATATCCCAAAATAGGAAAAGGTAGTAATACAAAACACAATACCTGGAAACTACAACAATATGGAAATAAAATGTAAACACCATAAAAATAGACAGAACAACTGAGTCATTTTATTAATAAGGAGGTGGAATACAAGTACAATAGTGCTAAAAAATAGAAATAGTCAAGCCGACAAAGATGGCTAGAGTGGCCCTCAAGTCCTCTCACTAAGAAAACTGCGTAACTACTCCTATGTTGGAGACCCTACTGCATTGTCCCTACTGGAAATGTTGGAAATATAGTTGTTGGCTGAAAAGGGGTGCGTAGATAAGGCTGTTCTGGGGCTCAGAAAATGTTGGGATTTGGAATCCGAACTCTATGATGAAAACCCAGAATAACCCAGAAATAATTTCCGGACTGGCTCACCTCGGAAAATAACCCTCCTAGGGCTTGCAAACATAACTAATGGGTATGAAAATATACATAATGAACTGAAGACAACACTCAATCAACTCAATGCTTAAAGGGTTGGCCCCTTATCCTAATTCCCAAGCTAGAAGCTTGATATCTAGATCCTCCTCTCAAGTTCTAACTGCTAAACTGCACAACTTTTGGAAGTGACTGCACTGTCAAGAGGGATGAAGTTGTAGCCTACAACTAGATGATGCAATATTGCTCACAGCTGATGGAAATAATCTCACCAAATTGAGGGGATGATCCCTCATAGGATTCCAAGTTGAAATAATTGGAACTTCACTCCTTCTCTGACCCTGTACTGTTGGAATGCATAATTCTTGTAGGAACTGCTACTGCATAGAGGAGTATAATGATGGCCTGATGTCAAATGTAGAAATGCTGCTCTCAGAAGACTAAAATGGATGCACAAGGTGAAGGGTTGATACCTCCACAGGTTTCCCAATTGAAATACTAAGAACTACCTTCCTCCTCTCAAACCCTAAGCTAGGAATGCATAATTCCTGAAGTTGTAAGCGTTGAAGAGAGGGGTTGAATGTGGAACAGTCAGATTATGAATGGCCGATCAAAGAAACCTTCCTACAATAGGCACTTGAAGTCCCTCATGAATAAGGGTGGGATCTCCACTTAGAGACACCCATGTGCTAAACATCACAACGGACTTAGCTAAATAGCTGAAGCGTGCAAAGAAATGTCGTAACGACAATATAAGATATAAATCTAGAATGCCTTCTATGGCTTCCCTCACCTTCCTTTTATGCTTGTGAGCCTTCCCTAGCCTTGGCCGACCTCATTACTTCACTGCACATGTCACCACTAGCCTCCATGAAGACTGTGTTTTCCTCCATGATATCCATCATCTTTGCATTTACTCTCCACTCCCTCCATCATGTGTGCATTTAATGCACCACTTCCTCCTTAACTTCATCATTATTTCTCTATGATATTACTTTTATTCCTCCACTGTCTCCATCATCTTTCTCATTATTGCTCTATGATCTCCACTCTTCCTTCATCAATAAGCTGCTCCACTACTCCATAATGTTGATCCACTACCTAAATAACCCACATTCACACAACATAAGTGGATTTTATTCAACTATTGGATTTATGGGTCCCTCCACCATTTTATTTAGTTAACTAATTAAGAAAATTAAGAACTCTAATATTCCAATTAACTAATGGAAAATTTGGAATATTACAGTTCTCCCTGCCAAAATGTTTCTTGTCCTCGAGAAACTGCAAAAGTGAACGCTACTGCAACCATCTCCCTCCCAAGTGGAATCCTCATATAGAAGGTATCCCCACTTGCTCCAATGTGTTATGAATGCCCAGCTCCATAGCTACCTCTCTGGAATGTATAGAATGGCTTCTAGCTATGTAGCTAGATGTCTTTCCTCATTAATGAGTCCCCAAGTGGCAACCATCTAGTGTCTAACTGCCTCTTCTCTACATGAGATATATGAAGTGTTGTTGGCTCGAGGGGTGCTGACCCAGGTTCAAAGTTCAAGGTTTTCCAACAAAACCCTATACTACTGGCCCTTTCGGCAGTGACCCGCTTGTGCAGGTCAAAGTCTCACCCGAAGTAGTATGGGTGGGTGCTGGAACTAGGTTTCCGCACATTGAGAAAGGGTAGGTAAGGCAACCAGAGCTATGTTCGGCCCTCTGATGCCCATATCGCCTCTTTCGGAGCAGGATCTATAGGTATCTTTTCACATCCATGTGCGCAAGGTCAAATATATTACAGTTTTTAATAATTATATACTTCTATGATAGTAGCACAGTATTTCATAAAATAGAACAAAACAGATCCAGATGCAGTAAACACACTTACACAGAACGTTCGCAGCTAAATATAGAATACAACAATTCGCATAAACAATACACATAGATTCAGTTCTCAAACAATATTTCTTATTCATCAACTCCTTTTTACAATACCCGTCCCAGCCTGTGCACACAGCAGCACGGTCGGTACACAGCAGGACTCTGGATCTCCACGCACACAGCCAACAAGAGTCCTTTCCCCAAAAACCCAAAAAAATATACTAAAACATAATTCACATCAATAGCTCATCATCGTCTTGCCTACCTACAATCCAAAATGTCCCTCTATTTATAACAATATTTTCTAATTGTTCCTATGGTCTGCAAACCGTGGTTTTCGGACCCTAGGTCTACCTTTTCACCCATTACAATGCTTTTGGGGCTTTGTCCCACCCCAAAACCCATGCGCTAGACTAATTATAATCAAAAGTATACAAAATCAAACCAGTTTCACAGCTTGTAGGGAACCCTGTTCCAACAGTCCCCCAACACAATCTTCTGACTTGTCCCGAGTCACTATGGTGGTGTGGTCTCTACCTGCTCGCGTAGGGAATTGATGGCTGCGACCAGCAGAGGTAACACTTCTTGACTTTGATTAGCAGCACTCTGTGCAAGGTCTACAAGCTTCTGGGAGGTTGGTCCTTCAGTTACCGCGGTGACACTCTCGAGGGTCTAAGTTAGTCGCTTCATTGTGCCATCAATATCCTGCGAAAGTTGGAGGGCTGTGGTAGCCCAAGGCTTGAAACGTTCCGCCATGATGTGCTGTTTACACTGAAGTTTCTCAATCTCGTCCTGGAGATCATTTTTGGTCCTTAAATGTGCCAAGTGTTGTGTAGGTACCAAGCTAGGCAGCGTAGCATTGACTTGCTCGAAATCTTCTTCCTTCTATCGTAAGTTTTGATTGATTTCATGGAGGACCGGATTGTGCTGGACCTTAGTCCAGAGTTGTATGGGTGATTCTAGCAACTAGGCACCTTAGGAAATCTGCCCCAAAATAACATTTTTTGTGTCGGTTACTAAGGCAGCGCGCTGGGCGCGGACTTTCGGAGGCGTTTCGGGCTGCAATTTGGCCTGTAATTCAGTGATTTGTTGTTCCAGTTGTTTCTTGATAGTGTGTATTTCCATCCTAGACGCTTACAGTGTCGCAACCAATTTTTCCACTTTAGCCCGAGGTGTGTCTGCAGTCGGGATCTCATCTGTAACCTTAGTGTAGAGCTGGTGGATCACTATTTTGAGCTCCGCCTGCTGTGAAACGACGAGGAGAAAATCAGCAGCCAACTACATGATGGTGTGCTCCGTCATACCAAGTTATTGGTGTACTTGCTGGTCGCGATGGCTAATCTCCTGGAATACAGTATTGTGGAGGCCCTGTAAGGCTTCCTGGGGTAGCTTAGCCAAGTCCAGCTGGGTTCCTGTTTCTGCTTGGAGCTGAGTTCCTACCAGGGCAGCGCTAGGTATATTCCAGAGATGACTTTCCTCCATGAATAGCATTGAACTGCTAGGGACCGAAGGGGTTCGTGCCTGGCCAACATTGGTCTGCAGTGTATCCATTTTTAATTGGAGGGTGCGGAGCTCAACCTAGAGAGTGTCGAGGGTGGCCTTCTGCTGCTCCCCTATGGATGTCCACTTGTATTTTGTACCCATTGTGACTGCGTCCGTGATTTTCTCTAGGTCACCATCAGTCAGTGTGACCGTCGCATTATATTGTGTGTGGTGGGCGTGCTGTTTCTTTCAGGATCCTGGTGCCGCCTCACCTGATCACTTCGTACCGGGGGGAGGGGTGGTATCTTTGTCAGACGCTACCTGAGCTTTGGCCACGGTGGTCTGCGATGGCTATGTATCCCTGTTCTTGGCCATGTCTGAGCTTAGCCAAGTTCAGTTGGGTTCCTGTTTCTTCTTGGAGCTGAGTTCCTACCAGGGAAGCCCTAGGTACAGTCCATAGATGACTTTCCTCCGTGAATTGTGCTGAACTGTTAGGGACCAAAGGGGTTCGTGCCTGGCCAATTCTGGTCTGCAGGGTATCCATTTTTAACTGGAGGGTGAAAATCTCAACCTGGAGAGTGTCAAGCGCGACCTTTTGTTATTGCCATATGGATGCCCACTTGTCTTTTGTAGCCATTGTGACTGCGTCTGCAATTTTCTCGAGGTCACTGTCAGTCAGTGTGACCGTCGCATTATATTGTGTGCAGTGGGCACGTTGTTTCTTTCAGGATCCTGGTGCTGGCTCACCTGACTGCTTCGTACCGGGGGGAGGGGTGGTATCTCTGTCAGACCCTACCTGAGCTTTGGCCATGGTGGTCTGTGGTGGCTATGTATCCCTGTTCTTGGCCATGTCTGAGCCTGTCTGGCTGGGCTCCGAAGTCTCCCCACGAGTGTTTGTGAAGCCTTTCTTCCAGGCAGGGGGCCATAGCGTGATCATCAGGTCAATCTCTTCATCTGCTACCATATATGGAAGTGTCGTCCATGTCTTATTATTGAGGCTACGGATATGAATATGTTGCATGGTAACTTGGAACGCTGCAACACTTTTTTATTTGTCATATATCGTCGGGGACAGCTGGGGTCAGGAATTTATGGTGGCTGCCACACTGCTCTGGAAGAGGATCCAAAAAACTTTGTTATCCTCGACACGTTGCGCATCCTTAGAGTCCCATAAATGAGCATACTAAGCTCCTTCACACATCCCAGGAGGAAGCTCAGGGAGGACCGACTCCTTGGGAGTGTCCCAGGTGACTAGCGTTATCAGGAGTAATAACCATGAATAAAATAAAAACGTCCCCTACTCCTGGGATTCGCGGACATTAGCGAAAAATTCATCGCATAAGTATTGAGCACAATTGAAGGAGACACCCTTCACACACCAACTGGCCAACTCAATAACATAGGCAGGGATGGTCACAACTTGGCACTTCCTCCTTAGCTTGCAGGCTAAGAGCCTAGTACCCATATGTGTAGCAGGATCATTGATAGTCTGGATCACAAACCCTCACTTATTTTGACTTACCTTGTAGGTCTTCCACATAAATGTAGCAGTAGTTGTATCGTACTTCTTGCCTACCCACTCCAGAGGGTGTGGCCTGTAATCTTGTGGATCAACATAGCATCAATAGGGACCCTATCTCGAATCCATAAGTATCCATCGTGAATTAGGGCAAGAAACTGGCGAGCCAACCGATCTGTGATGTTTTAATGGCCAAAATGGGGCATCCGGAGCAGATTCAAGAGTCCAGATCCGGCCAAGCCACATACCCAGCGCTGAGGCACCACCATGCCTTCATAATTTCCACGGATTATATCGAAGTACAATGCAGGGGCCAATTCAGTGAGGGTTTCAAATTCCGCCAAGTCGTGATCATCAAACTTGACCTTGTGGAGTTGTCTACAAGGATCACTGATGACAGGGACTTCTCCCGGAGTTAGGGGATTTTGCAGATAGGTGACCAAGCCATCCAAGTTTTTTGGCATTCGCATACATGTTATATGTGGGTGAATGAAGGGAGGTAACCAATTGATCGGGTTAGCAGGCAGAGCACCCTCCTGCGCGTCTTGACCTAGAGGTGATGCCAGCGGAGACCTGGTGTGCCTTGGAGAAGTCCTAGGCTTCCCGGTAGCCCATCTTGTAGCTTTTGGAGCTTTTCCCGAGCCTTGTGCCTTTATTTTTCCTTTCCTTGTGACCAGCGTAGAGGGAACTTCTCCCAGTTCAGACTCAACTTCCACTATTTCCTCAACGTCAGGCCCTGTCGTGGCCGAAGGTTCGGCAGGGTTAGTGGCCGACATCCTTGCGCGAAAAATGAATCCCAGCCTGGGATGACTACTATCAGATGGAGTAGGTTGAGCAGACATGAGAGGGATAGTGCAGATAAGAGAAATCTGATTGCTCAAGTTCTTCCAAGAGAAGAATGATGAGTGCAAGCTGTGCACGTGAAATGTCACCTATGGCTGAACTATCTTGCTCCTTTTATAGTACCCCCAAGCATGCAATGGTAAGGTAAACTTTATCTGAGAAGGGTCCCCCAGGAAATGGTAAAAAATCCCCAAAATTAATTTCATTAAATGCCCGGAGGGCGCTCCTTCCAATGGTAATTTTTGCTTTTTACCAATGGTTATTGTTTCAATGGTTATTTTTCATATCACCTGTGGGCTTGGCCTATCTAGTACGCTAGGGTCAACCATCTACATCTTCTGCACGTCCCCCACCAGCACAAGCTTGCTTCCTAGGAAACTCGTGACCAATGAAAAAGAGAACCTTACCATCTATGTAAGTGAGGTTTTAAGAGGAGTTGTAGTCAGAGCGTCTTGTCTTAAACACCGTTGTTTTTTCGTAGAGGCAGCCGGATGGATGAGAGATCTAATTTCTGAACCTATGGCTGGTGTAGAGTGCATTTTAATGTTACTTGCTCAAGGGTCAGCCTGAGCTTTTTCTGGGGTTGGGCCACTGTAGTCGATTATTCTTGGTCCATTCAAGGCCCTTACTTCTGAGGAAACACAGCAAAAGTTTTTTGTGATCCGAAGACAATGCAGTGTAGAGACATCATGTAACCGGTTCTGCCAATTCTCTATTTCCTCATCGAGATCAGATAAGCATTCAGTATCCCCCTCCCAGCAAAGCACTTCGTCCTCTATTGGGTTGTCCGCGTCCTGCTTAGTTAGCTTATAGATATAGTCCACATCTTCCTCCTTGGGTATTCGTTTAGTGTAGCATTTACCTTCTGTAGGTTCTAATGGTACTATCACCCTTTGGCCGTTATTTTCGAACACCATGCTTCCTTTTTTCAAGTTAATGATACCTCCCATGTCAATGGCCCAATCCAATCCCAGTAGTGCAGGGTAGGGATCTGCATCCTCGATGATTTGAATGACTTCAAAGTCAGCTCGGACCTTAACCCCTACGATATCTACCATAATCCCTGATAGTCTCCCCAACGGTACAATATTCTATTGATTAGCCATGCGTAGCTGGATAGTAGACCATTCCAACTTTCGTTCACTCATTTGTTGCCACGTTTTTTTAGTTAATACATCGACATCTGATCTGAGGTCTAAAATAACCCGGTCCATCTCATAATTGCCGATTTGGGCCATCCACCGCACCTTCCTCCCAGTGCGTTTTTGATATCTATATAATTTGTGCACATCCTTAATATCAGGAGACACGGTGGAGCGCATTGCGCAGCTATTTATTACAGCCTATAGATTTTGCACCGCCTTTGGGTTACGCAACAATTTCATACATGCCTGCAAGAAGGGTTTGACCTCTTCATCTACCTTAAGATTCCCAGGGGGTAGGGACGTGGATGCCTCGGTCCCGATGAAGTCCATTCGAGCTTATATAAACGTTTCTCTTGCTTTGTCTAGGTCCAACCCTTATTTTTTTCTAACCGCCTTGGGGATCAACATTTCAATTTCAACATTCTCCTCAATCCCTCTAGTAGCCACTCCACTGCGCGTAAAAAAATTTACACTTGGATCCTTATCCCATAACTCAGTCTTAACCCTCTGCACCTTTGGTGTATATGGTAGCTACTTCTCCCGTATTCTTGCTATTAAGACTGGACAGTATTCAAGCATATTTTCCAACTGTCTACAATACCTGCAGGACTGTCTTGTAGGGTTCGAGAAATCCCTCGCAAAGTGCCCTATGTCTCCACAGTTATAGCAGATCAATTTCCCCCGACTCCAACCTGCGCTTCCACTTTGAACTCCTCCCCTGCTTCCAGAGGGGGAGCCACTCATGCCTGTGGGGGTTTTTGGCGAGGCTGGGTCTGACAGTACCTTATACAAGTTCCCTCGATCTATCACTAGATCATAGGTCCGAGAGTTCTGCTCATCATGCCCTACTGACCGATAGAACTGGAACCATTGTTGCTTCTGCTCTGGGACGTGGCCACCCTAACGGGAGCAGTGGTTGGCATCATGCACCCCAACTACGTGGAAATCCTCACACCATAACACAGATCCACTTAGGCCCAATTGTACTGGGCTGGGTCCCTTGCTTGATCCAGGGCACATTGGGCTAGGTTCTCCTGTTCATAGGTAGTCTGGGCACAGATCCTTCGTATGCCCTGATACTCGACATCATAGGCACCATAGATTTGCGCCAGCTTCCCTTCCTCATTCCTTTCATAGGTCCTAAATCTCCAAGTGCATTGCCCCGAGCTGCTCCTAGATTAGTTGTACTCCTAACGAAGCATCTTCCCTGGGTGTAGCTTCTAGTTTCATAGCGGCTTCCAAAGCTTTGTCCTATGATTCAAAATTCTGGTGACCCATAAGTACGCATAGGTGAGGTAGTAGCATAGTGATGAACCACTCCATATGTTGTCTGTCATCATACTTAAATTCTCCTTCTCTGATAGCTTTCCTTAGGCGTTGATCAGCCTCACAAACAGACTTAGTTGTTCCTTGCTTGAAGGCTTTCACATCTACTACCAACTAAGAGTATGATTTTGGCTTCCTGAATTGTTGCTTCAGAGCATCCTTAACATATTGAATTGATGCACTCCCGTTTTGAGAGATGTATCACATATACCAGTCCAACGCTCTTTCTTTGAACACCAGGGACAGTTGCGCCCTCTTCACCGTATCGTTTGTCACATTTTGCGCAGTCCATACAGAATCTACAACCAACCAAAATCAGTCCATATCCTCATCCCCCACACCTTTAAAGGTAGGTAATTTCAAGTATGCTACCATATCTTCTTCTGGTGGGACTTCAAGCGAGGTTTTACCCTTACGCGGTTCTGGAGGCGGTGTAGCTGGCGGGTTTTGCGCAGCTGCTCCTTGCAGTGGGCTATAGACGGATCTATCCCTTTCTTGATTGGTTTGACAGTACTTACCGCTCTGCATTGTACTTTCGTCCAGATTGGAAATCATTCAATTGTACCTGCTCTTCCTTGTCAGGCCTTCAATACTTCTCTTGGCATTACCCGATCCCCTTCTCAACATGCTCTTGGTCTCGGTAATGGAACCATTTGTTGGCTCGAGGGGTCCTTACCCAGGTTCAGATTTCAAGGTTTACCAAAAACCCCTATACTAATGGCCCTTTCGGCAGTGACCCGCTTACGCAGGTCAAAGTCTCACCCGAAGTAGTATGGGTGGGTGTTGCAACCAGGTTTCCACACCGTGAGAAAGGGTATATAAGGTAAGTAAAGCTGTGTTTGGCCCTGTGATGCCTAGATCACCTCTTTCGAAGAAGGATCTATAGGTCTCTTTTCGCGTCCACGTGCGCAAGGTCAACTATACTACGGTGTTTAATAATTATATACTTCTATGACAGTCGCACAGTATTGCATAAAATAGAACAAAACAAATCCAGATGAAGTAAACACACTTACACAGAACGTTCGTAGCTCAATACAAAATACAACAATTTTCATAAACAGTACACATAGATTCAGTTCTCAAACAACCTTTCTTATTCATTAATTCATCAATTCCCTCTTACAATACCTGTCCCAGCCTGTGCACATAGCAGCAGGGTTCACACATAGCAGGACTCTGGATCTTCGCGCACACAGCCAGCAAGATTCCTTTCCCCAAAAACCCAAATAGATCTACTAAGCCACAATTCGCATCAATAGCTCATCATCGTCTTGCCTACCTACAATCGAAAATGTCCCTCTATTTATAAAAATCTTTCCTAACCTTTCCTATGGTCTGCAAATCGTGGTTTTCGGACCCCAGGTCTACCCTTTAACCCATTACAATTCTTTTAGGGATTTTTCCCACCCCAAAACCGCTGTGCTACACTAATTATAATCAAAAGTATACAAAATCAGACTAGTTTCACAGCCTGTAGGGGATCGTGTTCCAACAAGTGTACTGGTTCCTTCCGCAAGTGGAAAGTCCCAACTCAGACACTATCTCTCCAACCCATGCTACTAGAGTAGGTTGTGTCTCTCCATGCTGCAATCCTTGGCCCCGTTGTTCGTGCTTCCTATAAGAATCATCTCAACACTATGCAAAGTAGGAAATATAGACATATGGGTTGACATGTGAAATGTCAGACCATACTCTCCCAATAGAAACCACCACAACAATGCCTCTTGATGTCATTCCACCTCATCATCATACTAATTATGGTGGCCATACTCTCCTAATAGAAGCTAACACATCAAGGCCTATTCTTGCCATCCTACATCATCATCATGCAAGGTATAGGAGAATGTCAACCCATATTCTCCCAAGAGTAACCAGAGTAGCAATGACCCTTTTTGCCACCTCACATCATCATAATGTGAAGCATGAAGTAATGATATACTGATTGACATGTATAATGTCACACCGGTCCAACATAATCGGACTTCCTACTGCCACATCATATGAGTGCCATGAAATGTCCCACACAATAATACATCCATTTACATGTGACATGTCATGTGATGGCCAAACTCTCTCAAAACTAACCAGCACATCCATGCCTCCTAATGTTGCATCAAATCAGTTCTATGAAAGGCATGGATCATACAAATGTGAAATTTTGGATGGTAACCATACTCACCCAAGAGCATCCATGGTTCCTGCTGCCCAGTGTCATAGATTTGCAAGTAGCTTTTCAACCACTTTCTCAGCATTCCCATCCATCCATCCAACCGTGGGTGATGACTCGCATCATGCTCCTTCTCGGTATCCACCCAATGGAGAATACCACCCTCCACAATATTATGACAATATTTGCACTCCATGATATGTCGAAGTGCATCCTCCTTGAGGTCTCTCCATGAGAACCTCTGATGCTGCAAAACAAGTTCCCACTTTAAATTTTAGTATAGAAAAATTATTCAATTTTACTAAATCCCAAATTCACTCTCCACATATGATTGAGTTCAAGCTTTATCTTTCAGTAAATGCGCAGCATCCATTTTTTTAAACCATCACAAATCATAGAGCCAATGATTTATATTTATCAATCTTGGTGAGTCATAGTTGCATCTACAACTTCACTATTTGAAAATGCCATCCCATTATGAACGTCCACACCACAATTATATTTTATTTAGTTCCGACCAATTTAAAACATAGAACAATGATACTTATAGTCTAGCTCTAGAAGTTGTAATTTCCTTTGTGACTGCACTAATTCTCAATGTAATTATCATTCTATTGTAATGTCAATATAACCAGTAATGTAAGACGTCAGCACAAAGAAGATAAAATGTCGTACGACATTTCTCTGCATTACTTGAAATATTTGCCAAATAAAAACCATTGTAATTAAACACAGTATGCCTTTCCTTTGCATTACGGTTGGTGTAATCACTCTTACACCACTGTTAGAGTTACCCACTACCAACACACTCTTTGACCGGAGTGCCAACACTGTTCTGCCATGAATGCTAGCTCTAGCTTTACAACGTAACCCAGCTGCTCCAACATCTGCGTCTAACCTGCAACTTCTCCACTCTAACATGCATCCCAACTTATGCACTTGTTGTCTTCAGTTTCAACTTCAATTGAAATTATATATGCACTCCAATCAGTCTGAGGTTACTTCTGCCAATATCGTTGTTCCAAATACACAACTATTCCTACATTCACACATTCATATACAGTACATATATAATTTTCGGATTCAACAAAAAAACATATAATGCCAACCACATACTATATTACTAACGCATGGACTAAATATTTCATTAATCGCCCCTTTGTGTTTGCAATCTACACACTGGAAACCTTGGTTTTTCCTCCCTACTTCCCTCTTATTTATGCTTGAAATATGAAACTGTTCCTCTTAGAATAGGTTTCTTCTCTAATTTTCTCAACAAATCAATATCTCCCTATTTTTAAGTGCTTATCCCTATGTTGTCTCTATTTCCACGCAGGGAAAGAAACCAATTCCTAATTTTATTCCTAATTAATTAAAAATACAAAACAAAATAACTATTCTCATAAATAATAATAATAATAATAAAATAAAATAAAATACTAATATTGATGTTTATTCCTTTTGGATTAGCCACAACATGTGAACAAAACATCGCATTGCTGGCTAAGTCCAGACGGTCCTGCATCAGACTCCCGGGGAAGAAAACTGATCTTGTAATGCTTCAGAATCTACTCCCAACTTCTATAGCTCTGCTGCAGGCATCCAACTGGCGTCTTCCACTGGTTGTCCTTTCCATTTGACTAAATAGTAATAATAGGTTTGGCTCCTAGTTTTCTTTGATACTCTCTTCTCCAAAATGGCTTCGACTTCCTTCTTTCCTATTTTGGGCATCTTCTCTTCCCAATTTACTGTTGGGTTTTCTTCTACTGTGGAGTTCCCTTGTGGTTCTTCTTCTAGTTCTCAGTATAGATACAAATTTGCAACATTGAATATTGGCGATATCCCAATTCCTGTTGGAAATTTAACTTCATATGCATTTGAAGAAAATTTCCATACAATTTTACATGGCCCTATCTTCTTTAGTTTATTTTTATATAAGTTTTAACAGGAAATCTTTCTTTTCTTAAATATACCATGACTAAATCGCCCACTTGGAATTCCTTTTCTCGCCTCCTCATATCTGCTCTTTTCTTGTATTTGCTACTTCTTTCCTGCAATTTGTTTTTGACATCTTCCTATAGTTCCTGGATCTGTTCTGCAAATTCTTCAGCCTTTGGGCTCCTTACCTCCTGTTTTCCCAGATATCCGAGTTCATACACACCTCTTAGATGCATTCCAAAAACAATCTGGAATGGACTCATACAAGTACTTCGATTTGGAGTATCGTTGTAAGCAAACTTAGCCTGAGCAAGGGCTAAATCCCATTGTTTAGGATTTTTATACGCCAAGCTTCTCAATATGTTTCCCAGACTGCTATTGACTACCTTGGTGTGTCCATCCGTTTGAGGATGATAGGTTAAACTGAAACTAAGGTTGGTACCTATTTTCTTCCACATAGTTCTCCAAAAATGTCCCACAAACTTGGTATCCCTGTCAGACACAATGCTTACAGGTAATCCATGTAATCTTACAACTTATGAAAAAAACAGATTAGTAATATGTGTTGCATCACTTGTTTTCTTTCATGCAATAAAATGAGCCATTTTAGAAAATCTATCCACAACAACATAAATGGAATCATTTCCCCTTTGAGTTTTTGGCAAACCCAAAACAAAATCCATACTAACTGCATCCCATGGTCGGTCGGGTATTGGTAATGGCTGATACAATCCTATATTCTGACTTTTTCCCTTAGCATGATGACAAATCCTGCATTTTTCCACAAACCATTTAACATCAGTTTGCATCTTCGGCTAGTAATAAAAAGTATTTACCTGAGCAAAGGTTTTGTCCTATCCAAAATGTCAGGATAGGCCTCCACTATGCTTCTCCTTAATTATGTTTCCCCTCATAGAACATTTAGGAATACATAACTTATTACTTTTGAATAGTAATCCCCCTTTGATAAGATAATCCAACCACTGGCTTCTATTATGGACTGCTGGATTTTCTACAGCTGCATAAATTTCTTTAAACTTTGCATCGTCTTTATACATTTCAACCATTTCCTCGAACCCTACAACACCAACTTGTAATTCTTGCATAATTAAGTTCACCCTGCTCAAAGCATCAGCAACTTTATTCAATTTACCACTCGTATGTTTGATTACAAAAATGAAACTCTACAAATATTCTACCCATTTGGCATGTTTCTGATTTAATTTTGGTTGGTTTTTTATAAACTGTAATTCTTGATTATCAGAATATAACACAAACTCTTTTGGTAACAAATAATGTCTCCATTTTTTTAAATCCTATACAACAGCATAAAATTCCTTGTCATAAGATGAATATTTCTTCTTTGTTGCATTTAAATTTTCACTGAAGTATGCTATTGGTTTATGATCTTGACTCAAAACTGCTCCAATCGTAATTCCACTAGCATCAGTTTCAACATGGAAAAATTTCTCAAATTTTTGTAAAGCCAAGACTAGTTTTTCAGTAATTTTTTTCTTTAGAAATTTAAAGTTTCGATCTACTGCTTCTATCCATTTGAATGGTTGATTATTTTCTCTGATTGTTTCAATAATGGGTGCATAAATCTGACTAAAGTTTCGAATAAAATTTTTGTAGAAACTTGCAAGACCATGGAAGCTTCTTACCTCAAATATGCTTCTAGGAGTTGGCCAATTCACGATTTCTTGGATTTTCTCTCGATCCATTTTCAACCCTTCCCTAGAGACTACAAACCCCAAATAAATTATTTCTTCCTTCATAAAGCCGCACTTCTTCAAATTTATTAGCAGTTTTTCTTTTTGCAAAGTTTTTATTACTAATTTAAGGTGTTCTAGATGCTCCTCTTTGCTTCGACTGAAAATGAGAACATCATCAAGATAAACAATTACAAATTTACCCGCATATTCCTTCAAAAATTCATTCATCAACATCATGAATGTACTAGGTGCATTAGTAAGTCCAAAAGGCATTACTAACCATTCATAACCATTCATACAAACCACTGTTTGTTTTGAATGCATTTTTCCACTCATCCCCTTCTCGAAACATTATCTGATGATGCCCACTCTTCAAATATATCTTAGAAAAATAAATCAATCCACTCAAACAATCCATTAAATCATCCATTCATGGTAAAGGAAAACGATACCTGATGGTGATTTTATTTATGGTTCTAGAATCTATGCACATGCGCCATTCACCTCCTTTCTTTGGACTGAGTATTGTTGGTACAACACATGGACTGATGCTTTCTCTGATTAACCCTTTATCCATTAACTATTGCACTTTTCTTCCCACTTCGGCATTTTCCTATGGCATTAACCTGTACGCTACTTTATTCAGAAAACTGGCTCCAACGATTAGATCAATGTGGTGACTAATACTCCTTATGGGTAGTAACTCATTTGGAAACTCATCCACAATAATGTCAGCAAAATCATTCAACATATTTTGAATTTCTTCAGGTAAATCTTCTAAATTTGTAGAAGTTAAAATTACCTTGGGTCTCCCTACAATAGCAAAATGCATCTCCTCGCCTTTCTCGACTTCTTGCAATAGGGTTTTTCCGCTCATCAACATAATGTTGTTTCCAGGTGCTTCCTCGTTAGCTTCATCTTTAAATGGCAGCAGTGTATGCTTGTTCCCATCTTTCTCAAGAGTGTAAGTGTTTTTTTTGCCATCATGTATGGCTTTTCGATCAAACTTCCAGGGCCTTCCTAACAATATGTGACATACATCCATCGGCATTACATCACATACAATAACATTCTTATAAGTACCAATCTGGATTTTGACTTTACATTGCTCAATTACAATAATTTGATGGCATTTTTGGAGCCACGATACTTTATAAGGAGTGGGGTGTATTGTTTTGTCTAACTTCAATTTGTCCACCATTTCTGTAGAAACAAGGTTATCAGTACTTTCGCTATCAATTACCAATTTGCAACACCTACCTTTTGACATACATATAGTTCTGAATGGATTCTTTCTCTGAGCTAGTTCTTTGGCTTCCTTAGCTACTTTAAGCAATATCCTTTTCAACAACAAGGATTCTCCACCTTCAGGTGGTTCCTCTTTGGCTGCAGTCTGAGGAATTTCTTCCTTTATTTCAGCAATGTTCACATTTCGGTGGGTTGCTGGTCTATTGTGAGGACAATCCCATTGCACATGTCCCCACTCACCACATGTAAAGCACCGAATATCTCTTCCTCAGCCTCTACCTCTGGGCATAAACCTTCCGCGACCGGAGTCTCCTCTTTGTGGTGATCTATTACTTGAACTCCCTTCTTCATTCTAGGAGTGTTGAAATCTGGACTTAAATTTTCCTCTTCCTTTTGCTGGAATCTTGCCTATATTCCTTCGATTTTGTTTGCGCAACATTTTCTCCTCTGCCCTCAAAGTTGCTTGATAGGCATCTTCAATCGTCTTCAGATTTAATAAGCTGATATCATCCTATATTTCATATCTCAAACCATTTATATATCTAGCTACCTTCTCTATGTCATATTCAATATGTCCTGCTCTAATACTCATCTTATAAAATTATTTAGTATATTCTTTGATAGTCATCCATTTTTTCTTTAAGTTTTGCAATTGTCTAAAAATATTTAATCGATAATATTTATGCATGAACTTACCTTTCAATTTACTCACCATCTTATCCCATTTCTTGATTTTGGGTTTCCCTTTTTGTTCCCTGGACAACTGCAATTCATCCCACCACAGGGCTGCATGACCTTTCAATCTTGTGCCTGCAAACTTCACTTTATTCTTATCATCAACTTCTTCATAGTCAAAATATTTGTCTAATGAACTGATCTATTCCATTAGTACTTCCACACTAATATTTCCATCGTATAAAGGTACTTCTACCTTTCGTCTACTACTGGCTTTTTCTAGCATCTTCATAACTTTAGCTTCCTCGCTTTCTTCCTCTCTTTCTTCTTCAGTGGTGACTTCTTCATCGGCATTGGCAATTCCATCATTTGTCGGCCTCCTTTGAATAGTTTCCATTGTGTCCATCCTTGTACAAAAGTGTTGGATTTCGTTTAGCAGAACTGCATTTTCTATAGGTCTCCCTTGACCTATTCTAGCTCCTCTTATGGGCGGCATTCTTTGCAATTCTTAAGAACAACTCAACGAATTCGATACCAAAAATTAATGCAGCAAAACAAGTTCCCGCTTTAAATTTTAGTATAGAAAAATTATTCAATTTTACTAAGTCCCAAATTCACTCTCCACATATGATTGAGTTCAAGCTTTATCTTTCAGTAAATGTGCAACAACCATTTTTTTTAAACAATAAAAAATCATAGAGGTGAAGATTTATATTTATCAAGCTTGGTGAGTCACAGTTGCATCTGCAACTTCACTATTTGAAAATGCCATCCCATTATGAATGTCCACACCACAATTATATTATATTTAGTTCCAACCAATTTAAAACATATAACAATGATACTTATAGTCCAGCTCTACTAGTCGTAATTTCCTTTGTGACTGAACTAATTCTCAATGTAATTATCATTCCATTGTAATGTCAATATAACCAGTAATGTAAGAAGCTAGCACAAAGAAGAGAAAATTCCATACGGCATTTCTCTGCATTACTTGAAATCTTTGCCAAGTAAAAACCATCGTAATTCAACACAGTATACCTTTCCTTTGCGTTACGGTTGGTGTAATCGCTCTTACACCACTGTTAGAGTTACCCACTACCAACACACTCTTCGACCAGAGTGCTAACATTGTTCTGTCGTGAATGCCAGCTCTAGCTTTACAGCGTAACCCAACTGCTCCAACATCTGTGTCTAACCTCTAACTTCTCCACTCTAACATCCATCCCAACTTACGCGATGGCTGTCTTCAGTTTCGACTTCATTGGAAATTATATATGCACTCCAACCGGTCTGAGGTTACTTCTGCCAACATCGTTGTTCCATATACACAACTATTCCTGCATTCACACATTCCTGTACAGTACATATATCATTTGTAGATTAAAAAAAAAACATATAATGCCAACCACAAACTATATTACTAATGCATGGACTAAATATTTCATTAATCGCCCCTTTGCTTTTGTAATATACACACTGGCAATCTTGGTTTTTCCTCCCTACTTCCTTCTTATTTATACTTGAAATATGAAATTGTTCCTCTTATAATAGGTTTCTTCTCGAATTTTCTCAACAAATCAATACCTCCCTATTTTTAAGTGCTTATCCCTATGTTGGCTCTATTTCCACGCAGGGAAAGAAACCAATTCCTAATTTTATTCCTAATTAATTAAAAATACAAAACAAACTAACTATTCTCATAAATAAATAATAATAATAATAATAATAATAATAATAATAAAATACTAATACTAATGTCTATTCATTTTGGATTAGCCACAACATGTGAACAAAACATCACATTGTTGGCTAAGTCCAGATGCTCCTGCATCAACCTCTCACTGATGGCTCGGTAGAACCTATGAGGTTCTGAATATGCTGTATGTAGAAACTTCTCTTTGAGTCGTTTGATATTCATCAATAAGGCTCTATCTTGATAATGGAAAATGTTATCCATCAGAATTTGTTTATCATCTACCATCTACCCATCCAATGCTTCATAAGTGAAGCGGTTATCGGGATGCTCAAAGAATAACTGGGCCCCCAAATCATCACTGCTCCTTAGTGACAGTGCTATTGATCTCCATGATAGTGCACCTACTGTCTCATGGTCCTCTCCATACAGAATGTTGAACTCATAGTCTTGCATTGTACTGGTCCACTGTTGTTGCCTCTTCTGGAGTTTTTGTTCCTCCTCAAAAAGATGTCGGAGACTATGGTGGTTGGTCTTGACCCGAAATCTACTGTCAATAAAAAACTGTCAGAATTTGACCAATGCAGGCATAATGGCCAATATCCCTTTGTCATAATTAGAATATGGCAGTTCATGGGATAGTAACCTTCAACTTTAAGAAGCTATTGTATGAATTCCCTGCATTAGGACTATGCTCATCCCATCCTCTGAAGCTCCAAACTCCAACACAAAGTGTTGTGTGCAACTCAACAATGTAAAACTGGGATGGCTATACATATCCTCCTTGAACAAGTCAATGGTCCTTTGCGCAATGATAGTCTGCTACTCCAAATTAGAAGGTGCTCTAACTCTTGGTTGTGCAATTGCCCTGATGGCATGACCCCACAAATCTCAATCTGAGGTGTTGAAATAATATGGGGTGGAATTGTTTGCAAATCTTGGATTAGTGATACTTGGGAACATCTTGCAAAGCTACAAGAGTTCCTCCGGCCGGTGCAATCGCTTCTCCAACTGCTAGTGATGGTGATGGTTTCTCCTCTACTGCTCCTCCTCATGCATAATGCCTATGAATCTCAATGTGAAATGCTCAGGACCATCTTGCAAAGATGCAAGTGATCCTCACACTGATGCAAGTACTTCTACTGTAGCTGGTGGTGGTGATTATTTCTCTTCTCCCAGAGTAACAGTGTTGATATCTTCCTTTTTCTCCTCATATACTTCCTCATCAATGTTGGAAGATTTCTCCATGGGAAGTGCCTTTGGTTTTCTTTTGTCAAACCTCTCTACCAAACTTTGAGTGAAGTTTGTATACACCGTCACTCTTGCATGCTCCATATAGTTGAACCACCAATCATTTTCTTCACCCTCAAGGTGCAGCGCTACAATCTCAATGGTCTCCCTTTTCGCTACTGCGTGTAGCTCGAAGAAATCATCTAACTCCTTCATCTAAGATTTTTCTTTGCTTGTGGATGACCCATCAAATGTAGGCAGGAAGAATATATTCTGTATGTGCCCTCTTCTTCTATTGTTGTTGTGGGGTCTCCGGTTCTCTTTTATCTAGAGAAATTGTTGGAGAGTCAGATTCTCTTTGAATCTTATATATTGATATTTGTACTCTGAAATATAATCACTCAGAGTCTCATACTCCAAATATCCTCCATATCCATGCCATTCATATCCTTCTACAAGGAAAGTGGACATAGTAGAGTGTTGAGGAACTTTCTGCATTATCAGTTGCTTATGCTCCTAATAGGAAGTGCTTGGACCTTCCTCATTCTGAAAGCCTCTTGAGGTTTCTCTTTTCCTTTCCCTTCTCATTTCTTTAATATCGATGGAGAGGTCCTACATAGATCTGAAGAGAAGTCTGGAAAAACTCAATCCCTTCGCAATTGTAGATCTCTTATTTTTTTCTTCTTCTTTTGATGTCATGAAATGTAGTGCCCACAAGCTGAGCCAAAGATCATGCTCTGATACCACTGTAATATCCCAAATAGGAAAAGGTGATAATACAAAACAAAATAATTGGAAACTACAACAATATGGAAATAAAATGTAAACACCATAAAATAGATAGAACAACTGAGTCATTTTATTAATCAAGAGGTGGAATACAAGTACAACAATGCTCAAAAATAGCAACAATCAAGCTGACAAAGATGGTTAGAGTGAACCTCAAGACCTCTCACTGAACATTGTGTAACTGCTACTCTAATGGAGACCCTAATGCGTTGTCCCTGCTAGAAATGTTGGAAATATAACTGCTAGCTGAAAAGAGGTGCGTAGATAAGGTTTTTCCAGAGCTGAGAAAATGTCGGGATTTGGAATCCGAACTCTATGATGAAAACCCAAAATAACCCATAAAGGATTTCCAGATTGGCTCACCTCGGAAAATTGCCCTCCTAGGGCTTGCAATACATAATTGTTGGGTATGCAGATCTATGGCATGAAATGAAGATAAGATAGCTGCAATGAAACTCAATCAGCTCAATTCTTGAAGGTATGTCCCCTTCTCCTAATTCCCAAGCTAGAAGCTTGAGATTTAGCTCCTCTTTTCAAGTTGTAGCTGATGAACTGGACAACTGCTGGAAGTGACTACGCTGTCAAGAGGGCTGGAGTTGTGGCCTATTTCTAGATGATGTATTACTTCTCACAGCTGATGGAAATAATATCACCAAAGTGAGGGGATGATCCCTCACAGGATTCCTAGCTGAAATACTTGGAACTTCCCTCCTCCTCTAACCCTGCACTACTGGAATGTGTAATTCCTATAGGAACTGCTGCTGCATAGAGGAGTAGAATGATGGCTTGATGCCAGATGTAGAAATGCTTCTCTCGGAAGACTGAAATGGATGCACAAGGTGAAGGGTTGATCCCTCCACATGTTTCCCAACTGAAATACTGAGAAATACCTTCCTCCTCTCAAACCCTAAGGCAGGAATGTGTAATTCCTGAAGCTGTAAGTGCTCAAGAGAGGGGTTGAATGTGGCACAATTGCCGAATGATGAATGGCTACAAAAATAAACCTTTCCAAAGTAGGCACTCGAATTCCCCCATGGATAAGGGTGGGATCTTTGATCGGAGACACTCGTGTGATAAACAACACAACAAACTTAGCTAAACAACTTAAGCGTGCAAAGAAATGTTGTAACGACAATACAAGATCTAAATCTAGAATTCCTTCTATGGCTACCCTCACCTTCCTTTTATGCTTGTGAGCCTTCTCTAGCCTTGGCTGACCTCATTACTGTGCTGCACATGTGGCCACTAGCCTCCATGATCTCCATCATCTTTGCATTTACTCTCCACTCCCTCCATCATGTGTGCATTTAATGCACCACTTCCTCCATCACTTCATCATTATTTCTCTATGATATTAATTTTATTCCTCCATTATCTCCATCACCTTTCTCATTATTTCTCTATGATCTCCACTCTTCCTTCATCAATAAGCTTCCCCACTACTCCATAATGTTGATCCACTACCTAACTAACCCACATTCACACAACATAGGTGGATTTTATTCATCTATTGGGTTTATGGGTCCCTCCACCATTTTATTTTACTAACTAACTAAGAAAAGTAAGAACTCTAATATTCCAATTAACTGATGGAAAATTTGGAATATTACAATGTGATTGTTCGTTGTGCCATTTTTATGGTTTTAATTTCTTTCATGAGGTGATTTTTAGATTATCGAGTATGTGATTCACTAACTTAGTTAAAAGAATCATGGAATCGATTCATAGTTGGAATCCAAATTTTCAATATTGAGTCCCACTTGTAAGAATGGTCCTATGAGTTAATTCCTCCACTTTCCCAACTGTGAAAGCATCGATATGGATGACAAAAAATACCATGATACAATTCAAATTAGACTATTATCCCTTTGATTGAATTATGAGGGCTTCCACGGTCTCTAAAAAATAATGTGTATGTTTCCTTGATTACAAAATGATTATATCCCCATCCTCCCCACGTTTAACACTTTTACTAATTCCTCTCATGGTGTAGTTCTCAGATTATGGATTTCTTGAAACCTATCACAACTTATCATCTTTTCTCATTCCTTACCTCCCATTTCCATGGATTTTTCTCTTGTGAAATAAAGATATTCGCAGAAATAATATCTTATGCCATGATCTCTAGTGGACCGAAGGAATAATCCACCAAATTTTCTCCTCTCTGACTTCTTTATTTTCCTCTGAAAGTGCAACAAAACATACCCTGCAAAGAAACATTTACTGAGATAAACCCACATGAGAGAGGTGATAGGGTGTCATTAGAGGAATTTTGGAAGCCATGGTATAGCAAAAGAAAGGGAATAATTCAAACTTGAAAACTTGATGGGTCTTGATCTAATCCTCTAGATCATAGAAACAACTAATATCTATTAAACTACGTAGAGTTTGAAAACCGACTTCGAAATCTTTAAGGGCCATCCAACCCTCTTTAACTCCATTTAATGTCACAAATAATCTGTGTGAAAGAGAGAGATATTTTGGAAGCCATGGCATAAGAAAAACAAAAGAAGAGTGCAAACTCAAAAAACTAAATATATTTTCACTCAACTAAACAAATTTTAAACCCCACTCACAAATCTCTCACAGTCAACCAATTTTCCTTAACCCCATTCAACATCGCTCACACACAACTATAACGTTAACTATAACTATACCATATTTTAAATACTTATTTCTCATTTTCATTTATTTTATATTTACAAATAAATATTATTATATTATATATTTGCTTTCATATTCTATATTTAGAATCGATTATTATATTTATAATATATTAATTATATACACATTTATCAATACAATTTATAAAATTCACTAATATATGATCAACTTCTAATAAATTTATAAAATTAATAAATTACATCAACTATATATTATATTATAATATATAAAATAATCATAGCAATTTTGACTTACCGTCCACTCACGTTACTTCATAAGTAAAATAGCGATATTTAAGTGGAAGTGTCGACAATCAATACATTTTGATCCGGGAGATTTCAATATTTATGAACTCCATCATTACGTGTATTATTGATACAACTTTTTTAAAATTTTTCTTTTTTGTCATGGAATGGATTGGATTTAATTTATTTGTACCATTGATACAACTTTGTTTGTCATGGCATGGCTTGGATTTTTCTTAGCAATACTTTATAAGCAAGAAAAGAAATTACGTCCCATCTATCAATTCATAGCAACTTTTCTTGAATACTACTCATATCCACTTTGGGAAATGGAATTTTTTCTTCTGTTAATCCCGCAAAGAGAGTAATAAGGTAAAAATACATCCACGCTCTTTAAAAGTCTACAGTCCCCATCAACAGATACCCCGTTACGTTCATTATAAAAACCTAGTGCACTAGCCCCATGTTTAATGCACAACACATTCTTGAAATTAAGAGAAAAACAAATCATCTCATGTTAAGAGTTGAGCAATCAAATCCTAGGCCCTTTTAGGTTTAAGAATTTGCAAGTATTTTTTTCCTTTTGGAAATGGAGGTGAATATGGAATTTTATATATATAATAAATTAATATTGATTAAATTAATATGAATATTTTATATATTAATATAGATCTAGTCTTGATCTAACATGAGTATTGATCTAACATGAGTGGAGAGGGGTTAAATTTTTTTTGTTGCAAATTTATTTAGAGTGGAAAAAATAATGTGTAATTTCTTACTCCTTAAATTGCATTTTTGAATGTTATAAAGATTACATAACATGTGTATTGATTCATTTTATATTAATTTATGTTAAAATCTTTTATTCATAACTCATATTGGATGTTTTATCTCTGTAAAGTTATATTATTTAAGATAGACATCTAAATATTGTATTTATTACTTGAAGAGTGAAAGTGAAATATGAGTTAATTGTTTTGTTAATAGATTGTTAATTGTTTTTTTATATGGTTATTTAATTTTTGTATTTTTTGTTTAGCCAACATGAGAAAAAAATATTTTCTACTATTTTTTTGATGACATGACATAATTACACATGTCCTTGTAGAATAAGCCTCTTGGGTCAATAATAATATTTAAAAGAATAATATAGAATACATTAATATAAATTTATTGTAAATTCATATTTAGCAAATATAAAGAGGAATTACATTAATTAAAATGTAAATTTCCTTTATCATTAAATGTTAAAAATCTACATAAATTTATTATATTGAGATGTGCATTCTACCACCTAAGATCAGTACAACCCAATTCAATATCAAGGCTATATGTAAGTGTTTAGCATGGAGTTGACATGTGTGTTTAAAATAAAAATAAAATATTCTCTTAATAAAAAACAATATAATGTCAACTATGTATATATTATATATTGTTTAAAAAAATTTGTATTTATCATATAAAGAAGTTGAAGAAAAATATATTTTTACTGTTAAAATGTTTGAAGTAGTGTCACTATTTAACATTTTGGTCCTTTTCAAGGGTTTTTTTATTTCTTTGCTCAATTTTCCATGAAATCCAGCTAAATTTTTGGGACTTACAAGTTTAAGTTATGTACTCTATACAACATTCAAAAATACAATTTAAACAATGAAAAATTATACACACCCAATACATAACCACTACATATTCATTGAATCTATCTAAAAGATGAGAAAAATGCATTTTGTTTTTCAAATTTTGTAATCTAAAAAAAATTGCCATAAAAAAAGATTTGATTCATGTGAATACATGTTAGATCTATGCTTAAGATAAATTTTAATGGTGTATATTTACACATAAACATAAAAATATGTAGTATAATATAAAATGAATAACTAATACATATCTATATTAAATTTTAGATTTATAATATGAAATGAATAAACTAACGTATTTACATATTAAATTTAAATTTGTTAAATATTTGAAGAGATCAAACTTGTGAACTCAAATTTATGAGATTCATAATGTTTAGAGAAATAGTCCTTAAAGATCACTCACATACATAGTATTAATATATAATTTTCTGGTTTCTTTATATTTAAAAATATAAAATCATAATATAAAATTAAATGAAATTTAAAATGAATTGAGTTTCATTGAATGTTTCTTTTGATAAACATATGTATTTATTTTTATTATTAATATATAATTTTATTCACTTCTTTATATTTAAAAATATAAAATTATAATTTAAAATGAATTGATATTGGTTGATTTTTTCTTTTCATAACATATGTATTTATTTTATAGATAAATGTCTTTAGTATCTTTGTTGGGATTCTTGTTGTATTAAGTCTTTATAAGTTATTTTTTTGGTTATATTTCCATTCTATTTCTCTTTTTTCTTCCTTTCATTGTTTATTATTAATTTTTTTTTCCATCCTTATTCCTATATCTTTACTATTTATTATTTTTTTTTTTAAGACTTTACTTTATTCTTTCTCTTTTCCTAATAACCCTTTTTATGATGTATCCATTCATACTAGATCGATTATCTTTTCCACCTTGTCATGAAGATGAATCATATTAGCTCGTTAGACCAAGTCCTAATGATATGATTAATCCGAAAGGAATTTACCTACATTGTGGACCACAAAAATCTTAGATATAATGTGTATTTATTTTTTAGTTTTGTATTATGTAAATAGAAAATATTTAAATGATGTAATTAATCCGAAATATATTTATCTATCTACATTATGGATCACAAAAGTATTAGATCATATTTATATTATCTATTTAGAAACTTCGACCAAGTCCTAATGATGTGATTAATCTCAAATACATTTATCTATAGAAATTAGTATACACTAAGCATGCATACATCTAGATTCCCCTGATCTCACAATATTTAACTTCTTGCAAAATACAGAATCATTCCACTGTTAATATTTTGCAGAAAATTAATTACAAACACATGTGAAGCATAAATAAAAACAATCGCACATAACACAGTTGTTTAACGGGAAAGCTTGAAGCTGAAAACTCCAACTATCATATATTATGTATCATGAAGATTATGTAACAAACTCATACAAAGCTTAGTACATCAAGCTCTCAGTACAATCAATCGTCACACACTAACCTAGAATAAATCTGCAAATCCATACACTAATCTCTACCCTCCTGCTAGCCTGCCTCCACTGCGCAATCCCTGCTGAAGAAAAGCTCTGAATGAATTCAAATTACCCTTGCCTTGATTGCGCAATCCTCATTGGAAACTCCAATATGTGTGTGGTGCAATCAATGCATCACTATAGTCACAACAGATAGTTCATCTTGCCCTTTCACCTATCTCTCCACTGGGTCTCCACTGGAACTGACATGCACTATACTTAATTGTTGTATTGTTCAGTTAATTAATGAGTTATTATTTTTGAAATAATTAACTAATTAATTCACTCCACTCTCACTAATGTATCATTCAGTTAGACTAGATACAACTAGCTCAACTAAGTCTAACTGAGTTAAACTGAATACAACTCCATGAACTACTCTTCCAACTCTATCATAACTTAGCCACTTCAATTCTAACTGAGTCCTTCATGCATGAACCACCAGTAAACCCTAGGAATTGCTTAATTCCTTCACCCCAATGATTTTCCAAATATGTATACTGAAATGAAGTGCTCCAAGAGAATAAGTTGCTATTTATTGTCAGATTATTATTAAGAGCTAATAATAATTGACACTTCTATTTTTAGATCAGTGATCTATAAATAGACTTCGACCAATATTCTAAAAATAGAATTTCATCTATTTTTCCAACTTGACCAACCATCTGGAAATAGCATCCTGCAACTTCTGAAATATGATCACCATGTCTAAAAATAGACATAGTGTAAAAATAGACTTGCGCCAAAAATAGCCTCTGGGCCCACTTAGTGAAGGTGACTCTTTTCACTAAGCTCATCATCTTGTTGAATCTCAACACTCCCTCTCAACAATATAGGGATTATCCTTCACCCCAATCCTACCTCTATGGTATTCGAATTTTCTCCTGGTGAGCGCCTTCGTCAGAATATCTGCATCCTGATCTTCCGTAGGAATGTACTGAAGCAACATGATCTTCTACTACACACAATCTATGATATGATGATACCGGATATCAATATGTTTAGATCTATCATGAAACACAGGATTAACAGAGAGTTTAATGCGACTCTGATTATCACAATGTATCACTGTGGGATCTAAATGTGAAACGAATAAACCAACCAGAATCTTACTCATCCAGATAGCCTCACATGCAACTTGAATTGCTGCCATGTATTTTGGTTCTGCTGAACTGAGTGCCATGGATCTTTGTTTCTTGCTGTATCAAGAAACTGACGTAGATATGATACTGAAAATCCCTCCTAATGTGCTCTTTCTGTCTATTAGGCTGCCTACCCAATCTACATCCGTGAATCCATGCAAATTCACCTCATCCGTCTATCTGTACCATAAACCATACTCATATATTCCCCTGAGATGTCTCAGGACATGCTTGCCTACCTTCCAAAAGAGCTTGGTAGGCTTAACCATCGCTTGTGAAAGCTGGTTCACCGCATAGCATATGTTTGGTCTTGTATTAACTAAATACATGATAAACCTACCAACTGTCGATAAACAGTGGCATCCACTACCTCTACCGATGTAGCATCCTCTTTCCTCCAATTTCTTGGAAGAGGAGTGTCGATAGGCTTGTAGCCTTGCATGTGAAAATTCTCCAGTATCTCCCGAGCATACTTGCCTTGAGACACAAACAGTTCACCTTCCCACTGCCATATTTCCAATCCAAGGAAATAATGAAGGAGGCCCAAATCCTTCATCTCAAAATCCTTTGCAAGATCTGCCTTACATGAGTGTATCAACTGCTCATCACCCATTAGTATTAAATCATCAACATAAAGAAAAATGATTAAAAGCTTACCCTCCACCACAATTTGGTACAGGTTTGCATCCGCCTCACTCTTGGTGAAGCCAAGTCCAGTGAAATAGTTGTCGATCCGAGTGTACCAAGCACATGGTGCTTGCTTCAGCCCATACAACGCTCTTTTGAGCTTGCACACATGTGACTCGCTGCTGAAGATCTCAAATCCTTCGTGCTTCTTAATGTGCACCTCTTCCTCAATGATCCCTTTAAGCAACGCAGTCTTCACATCCATCTGATGAATGTGCCAACCCATCTATGCTGAGAGAGCAAGGATGGTCTGTATGGAAGAATACCATGCGACAGGTGCAAAGGTTTCTCCATAACCAATCCCCTCGATCTGTGAGAAGCCCTAGGAAAAAAATATTTCCTTATACTTCTCAACGCTCCCATCAGAAGCTTGCTTTACCTTGTAGATCCATCTTGATCCTACAACTGATTTTCCCACCGACCTTGGAACAATCTCCCAAGCACTTTTTCTGACAATGGAGTCATACTCCTTCACCATGGCATCTACCCATGTGGGCTCCTGCACTGCTTCTTCGAAAGAAGATGGCTCTGTCATCATACACTTGCTGATAAGAGCCATGTATCCAGTAAATCGGTCAGGTGACTGTCTCTGTCTGTGCTATGATATAGGGACTCCTACATTCTATGCTGCATTAAGCTTCAGTCTCTCAGCTTCTGTGGCATGCTTTCTGCCTTGTCTGATTTTTTGTTCTACATGAGTGGACTCCTCCACTCCATGAATTTCCTCTTATGGCTGATCCACATCTAGAGGCTCATATTTGGGAACAAGAAGTTCTTCCTCTGCATACAAGTGTATCTCCCTCTCAAGCGACAACTTCATGGCTTTCACCTCACTGAATTTTATATCCCGTCGCACCACAGTCATCCGACTATTTGGAAAATACGCATGATAATTATGGGGTGTTTCTTTGTACCCCATAAATATCCCAACTTCTGCAGTTGGCTCCAGCTTCTTCCTGGCATCCTTTGTCATATGAATGTAAATAGATGAGCCAAAAATCTTCAAATGAGAAATACCAAGCTTCTTAACAGTAAAAGCTTCTTCAGGTGTACTCATGCCAAGTACTCTATGAGGACAACGGTTTTGCACATAAACCACAGTGTTGCATGCTTCCACCCACAAGTGCATCGGTAGGCCCTGATCATGCAGCATCGCTTGTGCAGCACCCATGATCATTTTTTTCTTCCTCTCAGTGACCCCATTTGGCTATGGGTTATGAGGCACTCTCAGTTCTCTTCGAATTTTTTCTTTGCTACATAATTCTTTGAATTCGCCCAAGATTTATTCACCACTATTATTGCTCCATAGAGCTTTCACTTGCTTCCCCGACTCCTTCTACACCAATGCTTTGAACTCACAGAACTTTGAGAAAGTTTTGATCTTCTTCTGCATGAAGAAGATCCAGCATCTATGAGAATAGTCATCAACAAATATAACATAATACCTATGTTTTTTTGTTGAAGCAACCGAGAGAGGTCCACACACGTCTGTGTGAATTCTCTCTAGGATCATTGAACCACGGTTCTCCTTCTCATGAAAGGTGGTCTTCACAAACTTACCCATAGTACATCCCTTGCACTGATCTGACTACACAAGAGTACCCTTGGTAATTCCAGTAGAAATCTGCTGCAAAATATTCAAAGCGCCATGGTGAAGATGGCCCAATCTCCTGTGCCATAATTCGCCCTCATCCCAGCTCACCACTTCTTCTGCTTTGCCCACCATTGCAGTGCAGCCATCTACCTCCAGCTTATAGATATTCTTAACTCAAATCCCTATCTTCTTCATTTGACCCGTTGTTTTATGTCGAAGGAAAGATTTTCCCTCACTAAAAACAACATCATAACCTTTGTCTTCCAACATTGCGACTGAGACCAAGTTCTTCTTCAGACCTAGAACACGCATAACATCCTTCAACAAGAATGGATTACCTGACTCCTTCTCAAAGGTAATGTTCCCAATGCCGGTCGTACTGTATCGACCATCGTCACCCATCTCTATATGAATCTGGAGGTCCTTCTCCTCCAAGTCACTAAAAAACTCCTTGTCTCCCGTCATATGGAAAGACGCACCACTATCAAGATACCACACCGATCCCATATAGCTTGAAACCAAGCATGTGATCAAAGAGAAATTAAGTTCAAATTACGAGGCTAAGGCCTCTCCAGCTACAGCTCTAGTAGCCTTCTTATTCTTCTTCTTCTATGGGCAGTTAGTGGTGAACTTCCCATGTTCGTGACAGTGAAAACACTTCACCTTGGACAAATCCTACTTCTTGCCTTTAGCATCGGATTTTGAAGGAAATTTCTTCCCCTTCCCTTTCCTTTATTTGGAAGCCAAAACAAAATTCTCTTCATCTTCATTCTTCAATGAAGAGCAATCCCTAGTACCCCGCCTTATCTCCTCCTGCACAAGATCCGACCAAAGTCGCTCCCATCCCAACAGTTTCTCCCGTCCATTGACAGAGTCTTCGTAGCTATGCCAACACTTCGGAAGCCCAAGGAGAGCCAAGCTCACCAAGTCTTCATCATCAACAGTAACCCCCACACTTCCCAGTTCATCCTTGCAGTGGACAAACTTTGTGAGATATTTTGGAATACTATCGCCCTTCTCTATTTTTATTTTTCTGAGCTTGTCTTTAAGCGCCAACTTCCTCTCGTCGCTTCTTCTTTGGAAAAAATCTATCAAAGCCTTCCACATTAAGAATGGAGTGGCTTTCTCGTGAAGGTTGGACACAATATGGTCCTTCACACCTTCCAACAGAATTCTTCTTGTCTTTGCTATCTTCTTTTTCCATGCATCAAGTAATGCAGCATCGCTAGATCCTGGCTTAGGAACATCGCTATCGATGAACTCCTTCAGTCTATTATCCTCGAGCACCACATCCATCCTATCCTTCCAAGCTATGTAATTCGAGCTCCCATCAAGGGCATACTCCAATCGCAACCCATTGAAAGACATTTCAATGTGTACTCAACTTCTGCACCAAGAATTTTCTGTAGAAAATTCGAATTGTCCACCAGCACAAACTCAAAAATTCTTCACAATTTGCAATCTTCAAGAATTAACACTGCTCTGATACCATGTAGAAATTAGTATACACTAAGCATGCATACATCCAGATTCCCCTGATCTCACAATATTTAACTTCTTTCAAAATACAAAACCATTCCACTGTTAATATTTTGCAAAAAATTAATTACAAACACATGTGAAGCATAAATAAAAACAATCACACATAACACAGTTGTTTAACGGGAAAATCCTGAAGCTGAAAACCCCAACTATTATAAATTATGTATCATGGAGATCATGTAACAATCTCATACAAAGCTTAGTATATCAAGTTCTCAGTACAATCAATCATCATACACTAACATAGAAGAAATCTGCAAATCAATGCACCGATCTCTGCCCTCCTGCTAGCCTGCCTCCACTGCACAATCCCTGCTGAAGAAAAGCTCTGAATGAATTCAAATTACCCTTGCCTTGACTCCGCAATCCTCATTGGAAACTCCAATGTGCGTGTGGTACAATCAATGCATCACTATAGTCACAACAAATAGTCCATCTTGCCCTTTCACCTATCTCTCCAGTGGGTCTCCATTGGAATTGACATGCAGTGTAGTTAACTGTTGTATTGTTTAGTTTATTAATGAGTTATTGTTTTTGAATTAATTAACTAATTAATTCACTCCACTCTCACTAGTGTATCATTCAGTTAGACTAGATACAACTAGCTCAACTGAGTCTAACTGAGTTAAACTAAATACAACTCCATGAACTACTCTTCCAACTCTGTCATAACTTATCCACTTCAGTTCTAACTGAGTTCTCCATGCATGAACCACCAGTAAACCCTAGGAATTGCGTAATTCCTTCAGCCCACTAATTTTCCAAATCTGTATACTAAAATTAAGTGCTCCAAGAGAATAAGTTGTTGTTTATTGTCGGATTATTATTAAGAGCTAATAAAAATCGACACTTCTATTTTTAGATCAGCGATCTATAAATAGCCTTTGCCCAATATTCTAAAAATAGAATTTCATCTATTTTTCCAACTTGACCAACCATCCACAATAGCATCCTGCAACTTCTGAAATATGATTACCATGTCTAAAAATAGATATAGTCTAAAAATAGACTTGGGCCAAAAATAGTCTGTGGGCCCACTTAGTGAAGACGACTCTTTTCACTAAGCTCATCATCTTGTTGAATCTCAACATTATCTACATTATGAATCACAAAAATCTTAAATCTAATACATTTTTATTTTTTATTTAATTTATTTTTATATTATTTAAATAGAAAATATTTATATTTTTTATTTTTAAATATAATGCTACTCCCACCAAATTTGTGAGATACATTCTAAAATATAATACATTTTGAATATATATATATATATATATATATATATATATATATATATATATATATATGTCATTTTTATGTTGAGAACAAAATTATACATTTATTAAAACATATTTACTAATAAAATAACTTATTTTATATTATATATATATATATATATATGAGATGATGATGATGGTCACTCTCTTGTGAGACTAATGTTGTCTATGGGACCTGAAGAGAAGAGAAAGAATCTAAGTTTAATTATTCAAAATCTTGGTTTTATGGTCAAAGAGAAGGGAAATAAGTGCTCCAAAATCACTATAGGTGGGTTGACTTAATAGGTCAAAAAGATTGGAAGTGTGACACATGGTAGGGAATTGAGAGCTAATGTGAGTAAGACTCGGGTAGTCTAAAAGGAAGTGTTTTCCATCTTCCACCTACTTAGAATGGCAGATTCCACAAATTCTATATTCCAAGGAGTTTTGGAAATAAAGCATCACCAAATCTCACTCCAAGGCTCGTGGGATTTTAAAAATATTATTTATGAAAATTATATTAAATAAAAAAAAAAATTATATATAAAAACAATTAAAGTAAAAATTTATATTAAAATAATTAGAGTAAATAACCTTTTGCTGCATTACAAAACCTATATATATATACGTATATTAAGTAACCACATAAATAAATAATAAGTTTATAAAATATATGAAAGATTCCGAAAATATAAACACTGTAATGCACTCCCAATCCAAGAAATTAGTGATTGCTATTATTATCATTGACACCCACGTAATCATGGATCAAGCCCAAACGTAACCCTAATGAGTTTCTATTTCGACTCATATGTCGACAGAGGGAAGGATCTAGATGGCTTTATTATAAAGCCATCAGACGTAGCAATGAATATTGAGGAATGAGCACATCAACGATAAAGATCGTTATGATCTAAAGCTCTGAAATTGCAACCAAAGAAAGTAAGCATCTTTGATTTTGCAGCCAAAGAAAGCAAGCATCTTTATCATAAAATATATTAGGTCGGAGCTCAAAACTATTTTATAAAAAGATTGGATGTCCCAGCTACCGAAGAGGTACACTCGAACTCACGCGCAGAGGACAAAGAAAAGAGAGAGCACATGATCATCTTCGGTTGGTATTGAGGGAAAGGGGAGACATAAAATATTTATGGCGATATATGTGTCAACTGGACATGCATGGGATCCGATGAAACTCTTGAGTTTGTCAACTGCCCATTATAAAAAAATCAAGGACAAAAGTAAGCTGGGCAGGGAGGCCGAGGTTTTTGAATATTGCACCGCAGGTGTCCACCCTACCCGCGATATGGAAGTACAATCCAATGCAGATTGTCATCTGATTTGAGACATTTAGGGGGATACCAACTTAAACTCGTTCGTCTCTAGGGATGGGGCAGGCCGTGCACACCGGGAAACGGACTGCAGGAGTCAACTCCATGTCTACTCTGTAATAAAAATTAAGGCCCAAAAGCTCTGTGACTGCCTTCCTACCCCACCCAGGGAATGAATGGAAAGATGGCCTACTTTGGTCATTGAAAAGAATAGTATAAATGGTTGGTTCGATCACCGATGGGCATGAATCCATGAATCCTTTTTGTGCCGCTATGTGTTTCTATGGAGCCGGCATGCCCAAGTGGAGCCTCGGATTTCTACCACGGATTGCCGGCCACACCTCACATTCCTCTTTATACATTTTGTTTTGGGTTTCCTAAGGAGGTGATAATTTTGACAATTTTGGGGATGAATTTTTAGTTGAAAAATTTCAATAAATTTGATACAGGGAGCGAATTTTTTTTAATGGTAAAAATGAATGTAATGTAATCAATTTTTTTATTTTTATTTTTTAAGAAATTTGATTTCTTGAGTGTTTAAATCATTCTTTTAATAGTGAAAATGAATTCACCATGATAAAAGAACCCCAAATTTTGATGCATTATTTATTTTAATAATGGAAATGAATTCACTATGATCAAAGAATCCAAAATCCAATCATGATATCCAAAAATTTCTATTAAATTTCATCAAAATTATGTAACACTTTAGCCACCTTAGACTACTTTTTTTTGCTTCTTACTTTTTTTGTTTCTTGTTTTTTTATCTAGACCTATTCAAAATTCTAAAGCTTTTTCTAACAAGTCATATTTGAGATGGGGAGAGATTGTTGGACATTGGGTTCATCTCTACCAGTGTATTTAGCCACATGGACTAACCTTCTCAACTCACGTGGCTGGCCACATGGACTAATGTTCGAAACCAAAGCTACATGGATTAACCTTTGAAACTCACTTGGCTGGCTACATGGACTAATGTTCTAAATCCACATGGACTGACTTTCAAAACTCATGTGGCTGGCAACATGGACTAGTGCTCCCTACATAAACTAATGTTAGAAACTGATGTGGCTCGGGTCATTGTTGGACATTGAGTTCAGCTCTCCACGTCTACTAATGTTCCAAACACGTAGTTCTAAACTCACCTTCCTCACAAAATTTTACAAATGTTATAACCCTAATTTCCAAAAATTTCTATCAAATTTCATCCAAATTTGCCAAATTTTCTATTCTTTTCACGGCTAAAACTTCACCTACTTAAACTGCTCTTTCTTTTTGTTTCTGGCCCTTTTTCATCTCCTCATCCCTTAATGCCCAGCCTCCAGGGTTGGGACGTTAAAGGGAGGACTCAGTGGGACGCCAGACATTTCAGGTTCTCCTTTGCACCTGAATGACTCACCCAGATAAAAGTTACCAGTGACAACACGGACTGAAAGGCCGGACCATCCCTCATCTCTATTGATCCCTACAAGAAAACCCACCTGCCTCAATTTATCCTCTTATTCATTCTTCAATCTGCCTCCTTCAATGATGGTGCAGAGTTTTGCATGAGGGTTAGCACGCAGTTCGAGTTCAGAGTACCATTTTTAATTTTAAACTGATCCAAGACTTTGGATCGGGCCCTCTAGTGGCGGTGTTGGCTGCTGTGGATCAGTTTCCTGTCATCGAGCCCTAAAAAGCCTAAGCAATCGTGTGAAATTTCTGGAGGCCTCCTCCCAATGAAGCTAATTTCCGGATGCAATGATCTCCAAATACAGTATTTCAGCGGCGTCATGATAAGTTTGCATGTGACACATTTTATTCCTCTGACGGCACTCATTTCTCCGACGGCTTTCATTGCAGGCGTGCCAAACACAATGATCGAGCCGTATTTCAGTCCACTAGTACAGACGCAGAAAGAGCCTCGTTCCAGTAATATCGAATATTGTGCGCAGGCCAACGGGGACTTCCCTACCTAAACCTAAATTGGGTATTAAGTATTTACTCGCAGCTGATGTGCATAATATTTTTCTGTAGCTCAGAACCTAAATCGAATCATATATTTTGCATGTTTCTTGTGATGGTGCGAGTCATATTTCCATGATATGCCCTCAGATTTGTTCATCTCGGAGATGTTCGCAAGTCCAGAGGTATATATATACTATATATCTATAGATCATAGATGATTTTTCATTTATTTTTTCTTGTCAATTTAAACACTTTCCTCTCTTGATCTTACGATCAGTTATGCCAAACCTAGTAAAATCAAGAGAGAAAGATTACACTGCGGGGAATCAAGTGAGATGGTCCGACTTAGGGTTAGGATTATTGCGTTATTGTGGAAGATATATATACATACTATATAATAATGGTATACACAGATGTAAGAGATGCGTTCACAGTTTCAGCTCATGGTGGTTCCAGCAATGAACATTACAGTGGATCGAATTCGCTGCAGAGGAATTGACCTAAGCTGGTAAGAAGGTAGTTCACTATGATTTGTTATCATCTGGTTTGCTGCTACACAGGTTTAAGCTATTATATACTGTAATGGCATGAACAATGCATCAGTTTTACATATATTAATGCATTTTCTTTATACATTTCCATAAAGTTTCTGATGTGCCTGGAGTTTTAGCAGTGCTTCAGACGTGTGTAGAGCTTTAGCAATGAATCGTTACTTTAACTTTGTCTGTTGCAGAAAACCTAAATAGTAGAGTGTTGGCTGACTTGATTGAATATATAAATGTGTAATTTTGCTTTTGCAATTCAGAATCGCCAGACAGTGAAGGGAGGGAATGAAATTTCTTAGTTTCCATGATACTGATCACTTTAAGACTCATGGTTTTTACATAGGTATTGCATCAATCGGATTTATAAACTTATATACCCTCTATATCTCTAAAACCTTGTTTAGCCTTCAGGACTGAATGGTTAACCTAAACCAGGACACTTGTTTTTTTTTTCCTGGGGTGAGAGTGTGATTTCAAGTTGGAAGCATAAAACATTACTTTGGAATTTCCTGACATTATGATCTAATCCATAATGGAAACATAATATTGGTATATATAGTTTAACAGGAAAACATAATACGATCCACATCACTGTAACTCAACAGGGTGAACAATATGCGGTTGTGATCAATATTAGAGGTTGATGAAGATCTTACCCTTATGTTGTTATGTTAAACTGCACATTTCTATGGACCTATTCTTCAAAGTGTCTTTCATTTTATAGCCAGGCTACTGGTTAACTCTAAAATAGAGAGATGACAAGCAGTTTCGACTGTAAATTTTCTTCCATTATTATTAGTTTTCCATAAGCACTGTTACCTCACTTTACTACAATCTACATCGATTATGGGTTCTTAAGAAATTGGGATCCAATGAACTTTTATCTTATATGCCCTATGATGTTCTCTGACACCTAAATTTAGTGTTACTTCTCAGGTCTTTTACGTTGATATTTCATTTATAAATATCAAACTAAGGTCCATTTAACATTCTCGTCCCAACCCTAAAACGGCCTCCCCAACACAGAGTTGAGTTACGTAGTTCACATATTTTATTTAATGCATACATTGACCTAAACTCTTTGTACATAGTTAAAAAATAGTGCCACCTCCCACTGAAAACCAGCCAGTGATACTCTAAGTGCTGCCCGTGCAATGTACAGAAACATGAAAGTACAAAGGCGTGCATAAACATGGCAAGCAAACGTGAAATTCCTCTGCGCTGCGTATTGAGTCTAGCCACTAATTGTGGTTTTCTGTCACCAAAAAGTACACAAGAATTTGTACAGGAAGAGAATGTCACCACCATTTTCATTTGTGTTTGTACAATCTTTTTGCTTTCACATCCACCATGGTTAACCTAATGCCGGATTTGTTTTTAACAATACCATTAATGTTTTTCAGTTTTAAGTCCTCTATGTGTGGAATTACGATTATTTAAGTATTTTAGGTTGGGAATTTGGGAATTACGATTGTTTAAACCAAAACCCACAAATGTTAATAAATGTTTTCATTGTCACTCATAAGAATTCTTAAAAAACTGTTAGCCCACTTCACAAAAACATTAGAAACCCTTGTTTGTTGAATGAGAAGCCTTGTTTATTCAATATCCACTGTAATAGGTCCTCTGCACAGTGCTTCCAAATTCATTACAGAAATACTCGAAAATATATCTACATAACAAGTTTATATATTTTAGTGTTTGTACATATTGAATTCAAACCTTATACATTGACAAGTGAAAGATGATGTACTGACTGTGAACTGTTTGACAAAAACGGATTTGACGGTCTTTCTTCTGTAGCTATGTGTTAAAAATAAATGATTTAACAAACATTTCTTGTCATGGAATATTATGGACATGGTTTTGGGATGTTAACCATTCAGATTTTACTGTGTTGTCAATGTCAATGGATCATGGGTGTGAGATGGCAATACAGCTGTTTGAACAAGTTTTGTTAAGCACCAAATTATTCAAGGCCTTTGTTATTGGTATTGGTAATGAAAATTTATTAATAAGTCAGTAAAAACTTTTTAAATGATTGATAATGAGAAATAAATTTATGTTTAATCTTATTGCCATTGTATTTGTTCAATCTTATTTAAGGTATTGAGGAAAAATATGACTATACAATTGGAACCCACGTATTGAGGAAAAATATGACCATGCAATTGGAACCCATGATTACACACAGTCGGATATAGCGTCAGTTTACAGTAAAATGCTCTACTTTTAAGCCATCTTATTTATCGCTGGTATCCTTAACGCCTATTGTGTTTGTGTCTTATGGTTTTGTGATTTATCCAGAGGATATGGCAAACCTTACCTCGCGTACATTGCCGTTCTTTTAGTTCAGCCACACCTCTTATAGAGCACAACTAGTTATAGTCCAGAAGAAATGAACCGTAATTGAATTCCACGCAACCTTCACAACGCATAGACTATACCTAATAATAGTTATCGGGCCCAAAGAATAAACTCAACAGATGTTGACAACAAATTTGGTTTTATACTTAGAGTTGAAAATGTTTTCCTGATATTATATTTTTAAATTATTTAGAATAAGTATATTATAAATCTCATTTATATCATTGATAGGTTATATAATGTAAATGGTTGTTTATCAACTTTAATAGTTATATATATATATATATATATATATATATAGTGATATGTTATTGTAAAAGTCAAATAAAATTGAAAATCAAAATTTAAAAGATAATAGATAAAAATAAATATAACCATTGTAATGGACATTACAAATTTGTTTAATTATATATACTTATAATGTATTAGATGAATAAGGAAATCCTCATTCTAGTTTCATTACATCTCCGCTGAATATTTCATTCATTCGTATTTCACTTTTCATTCGTACCATGTTATATTAACATATATTTGTCTACATGTATATTCCGTTATGTATTAGTGCATTGTCATGGCATACCAATTAGTCTAGCCAAACTCATGTGTCAAAATTGTGTGGAGAAATAATGTTTCAAAACAAAATTGTTTAATTAATGATTGTTATATTTTTCAACATTATATTTCTATTTATTATAGTGGTCCGACGGAATTGTTGTATAGAGTGAATTGTTAGTTATTATTTTTTTAACAAAATTATATATATATATATATATATATATATATATAATTTTACATAAAATATAGATTTTTTTTTAGTTAAATTGAGATAACTTAGGTTTTGTAGCTTTCATGACATTTATAGAATGTGGATAATTATTATAAAGTACAATTCATATGGTTATTTGGTTCTTGGCTACTGTATAATTTAATTTAATGACTAATTCAAGTCTTTTCATGAGAACACAGAAATGATTTAAATACTTTTTATTTATTCAAAATGTGTCGTTACATAAAAGAATGCAAATATGAGAGCAGAGTTCTTAGAGAGATTGAAATTCCTATGATGTTAAACTGCAACACCACACACAGCAACTAGACACCCTCGCTAACTCGTACATCAGCTAGTCGCACTATCTAAAAATCGTGTAATAACCAGACCAACAACAATAGCCCAAGAGCTAGGAGCCCGAACAAGCTAGCAAAAAACCAATAGAAAAAAAAAATTAAAAGCCCCTTTTCTTTCGTGTTCATGCAATTTACCCTCACGTTGTTGACCTCTACGTATTCCCTTGAAACAAATTGTTTCACCTATCGTTGATTGCTTTTCCTTCCAAAACTGAGTCAATTTGCTTCCGAATATGTGGACAAAACAAATTTGTAACCTTCGTCTCATTCTCACAACACTTCCTGTAGTGGTTTTCTCGTGGCAGCACAACTAAACAACTACTGATTTTTTATGTGTCGGCACTCCACACAGCGGGAGTATCATCACACAATCCTAGGAGTGTGTGTAACTCTAGAGCGGTCCTCGCTTTTATAAAATGTAACTAAAGGAGTAGTAGCAAATACTAGTGGTGTATCAATAACCAATATGATAGGTGTATAAGCAATTTAAAACACATGGAAGTAAAAAAACTTATTATGAACTCAATAGAAACTTTTTTTTAGTTGATGAGGATTGCCCAAGAAAAAGGATTCCCGTGCATCAATCACCCTTGGCAAGAAAAGATGAGCTACCAGCTCATGTGGTTTTTCCTTCAAAGATTAAACATCCTTGTATGCGTGTTAGCTCTTGTTCATTTACCCATGACACATCTTCAGATCCTTTTTTTCCTTTTGAAAAAATACTCCATATACTCCTTGCGGTGAGTCTTCTTTCTAACCTTGGTGGCTAGAATTTCTTCCACTTCTTCAACAAGTTTGACTCGTAACTATTCCTTCCACTCAATAGGCGTACCTATCTCTTCGATACTTTCTCTTTAACATAACTCATATATATTAGATACATTGAATATCAAAGAGATATGAAAGTCTCTCAATAGCTCCATTTGGTAGTCATTTAAAAAATAGATCGAAGAATTTTGCATGGGACTATTTTCTTATATTTTAACTTGTTGTAAGTAACCCTCAGAAATCTCTCTTTCCACATATATTCCCTTACTAGTTCTCCTTCAGTGAAAACCTCTTCTTTCTTTTTTCAAATTTTTCTTCTCCTTCTACTTATTATTACTCTGCTACAATCGCTTCTTCACATGTTCATGTATCAATTGCAAGCTATTTACAAAATCACTTGCATCAACATTCTTCCTTTCCTCAAAATATGTCTATTGTATCATGTCCACAATACCTTTCGATGAATTCTCCTAAACAATCTGAAATGGACTCTTACTTGTGGATCTATTCACTGAGTCATTATATGCGAACTCTTCTTGTGACAAAACGATATCCCACTAATTGGGATCTTCACTACTTGATCTGTAAACTATCGTGGATATTGCACTAGACAGTTCGTCACAATAGATTTGATAATAATATGTTAAAAAACTTAAATTTTACATTATTACAGTTTTATTAAAATTCTAGATTTGCAAATTTAACTATAATTAGTGCATGCATGTAAATGGAAATTATGTAAAAAGTAGAGAACAAAAAAATAAGCTCACACACACACACACACACACACACACACAAGACACAAGATATGCTCTTTGGGAAACCCATTCGGGAGAAAACCCAACTGGAAGGTGAGGTCATTTCTCTTTCTTTCTCTACCTAGAAATATTTGTTGCACGTACAAAGAAGTAATGCTTCTGTCCTGTGGGCTATGACAATGCACACATCCTCTCTTTGTGCTCTAACTCCTATCTCTCGTTGCTATCTTTGCTTAAATTTGGAACAAAATTCTCTTGAAATAATGGAATGCCTCTTCCTCCTAGTGGTCTAGTTACAACACAACCCGATAGCCTACTAGTGGTTAATTCTGACTACATCAAATCTTATCTAGAGTTACACCATAGAATATTCTATAGTCTTTTACATCATAATCACTTCGTTGGCCCATTTTCCATGAATAATGGGGACTAGCGTGGCATCCTCCCAAACTATAGGTGTGAGAACAGGAATGTCAACTTCTAAGTGGCATAACTTTTGCATACGTACTCTAATTGACATGCTTCTTGCAACGTTGGAAAGATATATGTGTGTAGAATAGAATCAATGATATTATGCTAAAGTGAAAAAAAAAATCACCCCTAAAAATGTATTTTTATGCCTCAAAACGCTTCTGAAAGGTTTCAGACCCCATTTTTCCAAACTAGGTCTTGTCGGTAAAATGGTCCCGTGAGCTGATTCCTCCACTTTTTCCACTCCAAATGCATCAAGATGGATGAAAAAAATATAATGATCCAATCCATTTCACTACTCAAGATTATATCAAATTCCCAACACTCGTGTTCACTACTTCAGTCTATCCATTTTTCCGTGGATGATAGGTTGAACTGTATAACATTTTAGATCCCATTTTCTTGCACAACATACTCCAGAAGTGACCCATAAATCTTGTATATTTATTTAAAGTAATAGTTCTTGGAAGCACATGAAGTCTCACTACTTCTTTGAAGAATAAAACAACCACGTTAGTAACATCACTTGTTCTCTTGCATGTTATGAAATGTGCCATCTTCGAAAACCTATCAATAACAACCATCGTTGAATCATGCTTCCTTTGTTTCCTTGGTACTCCCAAGACAAAGTCCATGCTCACATATTCCCAAGGGATTTTTGGTAATGGAAATGAAGTATACAATCTCGTATGCTGACTTCTACCTTTTGCCAGTTGGCAAACTTTACAACACTCAACAAAATTTCTGACGTTTCTGTTGATGCTAGGAAATAAACACCTCTCCTTCACCAATGTTACTATCTTATCCATGCCAAAATTTCTACCTAGACCTACACCATATAGCTCCTTAATAAGATTCAACATCATTTACACTTGAGGAATGCGCAGTTGTTGATTTTTAAATAAAAACCCTTCTTGGATATGGTAACCTAAGAACATGGTTTTGTCCACACTCCAAGGTGATTTAAAACATGTCCAATTTTCTCCAAAATCAACATATTTTGTATACAACTCCTTCATTCTTTCCAACCTACAACTTTTACTAATAAAGCGTTAAGTAATAGCACTCTCGTACTAAAGGAATACACAACTTCGTTTGACTTTTGAGACTTGTGCTTCAAAACAAATATATAACTCTACAAGAATTCAACCCATTTAGAATGCCTTTGATTCAATGTACCTTTACTATTGATATATTATAATGCCTAAACAACTCAAGTTAATTGGGTAGTAAATAGTGTCTCCACTGCTTCATAGCCTACACAATAGCATAAAATTCCTAATCATATACATAATATTTATGCTTAGCATCACTCAATTTCTCATTGAATAATCTTATTGGTATGCCTTATTGACTTAAAACTGCTCCAGTTATTGTCCCACTTGCATCACAATCAACTTGGAATACTTTATCAAAGTTCAGAAGCACTAAAATTGGTTTCTATGTCTCCCTCATTCTCATATCTGTAGATTCCTTCCCTATTTTTGTTGTCTATTTAAAATCCCCCTTTTTCATGCACCCAGTGAGAGGTGAAAAAATAAAGCTGAAATTTCTAATAAATTTCTAGTAGAAGTTTGTCAATCCATGAAATCTCCTCAGCTAAAAAGTAGACTAAGGTGTTGGCCATTCTAAGATAGCATTCAACTTCTCATAATCCATCTTCAAACCTTCCTTGGAAATCACAAATCTCAATTATAATAACACATATTGAGGTATACTACCACAAATTTTCACAATAATGGCTTTAAGACCTCATTCATGAGCCTCATGAATGAGTTAGGGGAATATTCCGGCCTAAATGGCACAACCAACCATTCAAAGAATCAATTCTTTGACTTAAACTCAATCTTCCACTCTTCACCTTCCCTTATCCGGATTTTATGATAACCATTATTTAATTATATCATTGTGAAATATGTAGCTCCCCTTAAACAACCCATAATATCCTCCATCCTTGGCAATGGAAATCAATACTTGATAATTATCCTATTAATGGTTTGAGAATTCATACATATTCTCCATTCACTTGTCTTCTTTCGAGTTAATACAGTTGGTACAACACATGGACTTAAAATTTATATTATCAATCCTCAATCAAGAGGCTTTTGTACTCGCTTATTCACTTCCTCATTCTCTACTAGCCTCATCGTCTAAGGTGCCTTGTTTGGTAAGTTAGATCTAGGATTAAAGTCAATTTGATGAGAAATACTTCTCATGGTAGGTAGTACTTCTGTAAATTCATCAACAACAATATCCTTGAATTCATCTAACAAGAATTTAATTTATATAAGGATGGTTCCTAATTTCACTTCCTCTGATACAGCCTTTGGAATCACTGTTAAACAAAATTTCATCTTTCATTCCTCATGTAAAAACTCCTTGGTTGAAAAAAACATGATCTTGTAGTTACACGTGTTAGTACTTCAACAACTTCATGTTGTTACAGTTGTATTTTCTAGCATTAGGGTGAGATTTTACTACTGTCCATATTTCCTGAATTCATATTTATTTTCTAAACCATCATGGTGAACTTTCTTATCAAATAGCCATGGAATTCCCAGAATTATGTGGTAGGTTTCCATGTCAACCACATCATGTAGTACATTTTGCTAAAGGTTGCCAATTTGAAAATTCAACAAACATTGTAACTATGATACTTTGAAAGGGTTAAAATGGACTAGACTCTTGAGTTTTAACTTGTCCATGAATTTAGTGGACACTAAATTATTTGTACTTCCATAACCTATAACCAGGTTACAACACTTTCCTTGGACCTTACATTTAGTTTTGAAAGCTTTCCTTCTTTTCTCTTGTTCTTCCACTATCTTTTTCTTAGGCTTGAGAAAGACTCTATGAAACATCAAATTTTCTCAATGTTCTTGTTTCAACAACAAAACCTTCATCAAATTGTATAACGTGTATTATGGCTTCACCTCTTCTCCCTAAAATTTTTCCTTTTGAGCACTTATATTTCTTATGTCCTTCAAATCCATATCAATAAAAAGTAATTACATACTTTCCCTTTCCTCTTATGAGACTTCCTTTGCCTCTTCTAACATTTTTTCCACCTTGACCACTTGTGGATTATTCTTCCTTTTCACTGCCTCTAGTAGTCCCCACCTTACCTCTTACTTTGTCTTCATAAGTGGAAATTTCAACCTGAAAGTGCACATGAAATTTTCATGTACTTTCCATGTCATAATATGTAAAATAGTCAAAATTATTTAAATTTAAAAAGAGGTACATGTAAATATTTTGTAGGTAAAGAAGAAAAAATACTTTTTTTTTAATTGTATTTTTCGCTTATCTTCGTATAGGTTTACTCAAATTTCAAGTTTAGACACTCATGAGATGCATGGTTAAATTCCACATCTAACGAGTAGCCATTATGCATACTTTTAAGAAGATCCATCTTGATGAAAATTGCAGATACATTAAAAAAACGTATTTTAATACGTTTTTAATGTATCTGCAAATTTTATCAGTGTGGGTCCTCTCAAAAGTAAGCATAATGGCTACTTGTTGGATGTGGAATTAAATTCTCCATCTAATGAGTGTATAAACTTGAAATATGAGTAAACCTATAAGGAGATAAGCCGAAAATACAATTAAAAAAAGAATTTTTTTTGTTTTCCCTCCAAAATTCATAACTCTTTTTTTATTATTTTAACTATTATTTTATTATTATCCCTTAGGAGGCCCCTTTTAGGCTGAAATTTCCTCTAACGTTTGTTGTGTTTTCATATTCAAATTTTCCTCTATTTTCAAAGCAATGTGTTAGTCTTCATCAATAGTTCAAAAAAAATCCATACTCATTTCATATTGAATCAACTATTTCAGTCCATTCACATACCTTACAACTCTTTAAGTTTATGGTTCCCTTATACCAAATCAAAGTGACAGTCTAAACAATTCCTTGTTGTACTCACAAAAAAGGTTTCCTTTTGTCTTATATTCTTGATTTGTCTATACAAATTCTGTTCGTAATCAACAAGCATAAATTTCTCCTTGATCTTCGTGACCATCTTCTTCCAAGTCCTCATCTTCTTTAGCTAATTATCTAGTTTTTATTTCTGTAGCATATCCCACCACAGTGCATGATGACCCTTCAACATTGTCATAGAAAATTTTATTCGATTTGGATCCTAAACATTTTCATACTCAATGTATCTTTCGAGTTCTACAATCTAATTGATGAGCATGTCAGTTCTCAAATTCCCATCATAATGGGAAACTTTAACTCTTTCACTACATCTATTTCTCAAATATGAAATCAACCTCATTGTTGGGTCTCTCTCCTCACAATAATGTTCTTCAATGATTTCTTCTTCGGGTTCTGAATCTACTTTTGCATCTCCATTTCTTCTATGCTCCACCTCTTCTATTCTTTTATCTTAACTCTTCTAGCTCTCAATTTCTTGCAGCTCCTCACATTACTCCTCTTATCCTTAGTGGCATCCTTATAATTTGTAAATGTCTCACCAACATCCATAAACCTCAACCCAAGTTCTATGACCCAACTAGTGCCTTTAGCAATCCTATTGTGCAACCATGAAACAAGGTTTTCCAGTATCATGTTACACAAAGAAAATCCAAGGTGAAAATCCCATAATGAAAATCGTTGCGATACCACTTGACACAACCCATGTTCTATAGCTTTCATGACACATATGGAATTTGGATCACTATTACAGAGTGCGCAACCAAGGCCATTTAGTTCTTGGCTACTATATAATTTAATTTATTGACTAAATCACACAACACAAATAGAGAGTAATTAAATTATGCTCACGAGAACACAAAGGATTTAAATACTTTTTATTTATTAAAAATTTTCTCTTACAATCAAAAACGAAAATATAAGGGTGGAGTTCTGAGAGTGAGTGAAATTCCTATGTTGTTACACCATAATGCCATACATGAAAACTAGAAACCCTCACCTACTCAAACAACAACTAATCACACTCTCTGAAAATTGCACAACTACCAAACCAATGCCGATATCCCAAGAGCCAAGATCCCAGCTAACCAGCAAAAAACCAACAGAAAAAAAAAAGTAAAATACCCCTTTTCTTTCATGGTCATGCAATGTATCCTCGCACTGCTGACATATTCGTATTCCATTGAAACAAATAGTTTCCCCTGCAGTTGATTGTTTTTCCTTCCAAAAATGAGTCAATTCACTTCATATTAATATGCAGGCAAACCAAATTTTTAACCTCCATGTCATTCTCACAGTGTGTCTCATAGTGGTTGTCTCGTAGCAATGCAACTAAAAAACTGTCGATTTTGGATGTTTCGAGACTCCATGCAATAAGAGTATCAACACATAATCCTAGGAGAGTTTGTAACTTGAGAGAATTTGTTTCTTTTATAAATTTTAGCTCCAGGATTTACAACAACTACTTTTTGGGTGTGTCAACAACTAATATGATAGGTGTATCAACAACTTAAAACACATGGAAGTAACAACATTTATTACATACTCAACAGAAACTTGTTTTTGGTTTATGAGTATTTCCCGAGGCCAAGGTTGCTCCTGCATTATAAATCTATAACACTTTCCTTGTCACAATGAACTAACAATCCTCCATGTTTGAATCTAGTTTCATTATATTACCTTTTTAATGATTTTACTTCCTTGAAATCCTTTGTAGCAACTAGCTATTCGACTTCAATACTAGATGATATAAAAATGGATTTCCTTTTCCTTGTCTAATTGATTACTACTCCAAAAAGAGTAAATACATAGGAACTAATAAAAAATTTATATCATGACACACACCTTCCTGACTTGCATCCACAAACCCATGCAAATCTTAAACTTTTACTTTAACACCCTTGTTTCTTCAGTAACATGTCCCAAAACCATGAAATTACATAGGTATCTCACAGTTCTCTTTACAACAATATAATAGCAACCTTTTAGATATACCATGAGCCTAAATACCACTCCCACTACTTATGTAATGTCTAATCTAATGCATATAAAAAAAAACATAAGTGATATTATTACCCTAGCAAATGGTTTCCTTTCCCTCTCTTCCTCATCTTTAGCGATCTTAAGACACATGTAATTTGAGAACTTGACTCTCACTCAAAAATGAGTTCCCATACAATTACAATCCATCATACCAAACTCTTGAATTACCAATGAATATACATATTTAAACTAAACCAAAGTTTTATACTTGATTATTACATTTTATCTTTAATGACAAGCATGTAATGGACATATCTTAGGTCTTTAATATCAAAATCTATATTCAATTGTTTGTCTTTGAATATATAACTCATATAAACTATAATTATTCCTATTCCCAAGAGATTTCGCCTCCTCCGTTGTTATCCTCCAATGATTAATTTCATCATCATTGAGGGTTTCTTCAATATTTATAAGCTTCTCTTCTATCGAACATAAATAAATGTGCCAAAATTCCTCAAAAAGGGTATGCATAGTTGTTTGGTCTTCTTCTTTGTCGAAAGTCCCTCCTTAACTATTTATTAGAATGATTATTTATGAGATGATTTCCCTCTTCTATATGAACTTTTTAGTGCTACTATTTCATGCACACGTGCATCCTGGTGTGAAAGTGTGTTTTATTTACTTATATGTTTTAATTTTTATTTATGTGTTTTTTAATCCCTAAAATTATATTCTTGTTATATTTATCAATTCATCAAAATTAATTTACAACATTTCGAGTATATAGGTGATATTCGCAAAGTTGTGTAGTGTAATGGTATAAAATATCACACCAAACAATTGGATGATATGAAGAAAACCCATGACGGTGAGATAATTATATTTTTTCAAGTTATTAATATTTTCCATTTGGGTGACGAATATTCAGTCACATTTAATTTGAGATAGTATAGCTATCTAGAAGATGTGCTCAACGTAGATATTAAATCCTTCAAAGTGGTTGTTGGCTTCAAGGGTCTTGACCCAGGTTCGGAGTTAAGGTTTGCCAACAAACCCCTATACTATTGGCCCTTTCGGAAAATACCTACTTTCGCAGGCCAAGGTCTCACTCGAAGTAGTATGGGTGGGTGCTAGAACCAGGTTTTTGCGCCCTGGGAGAGAGTAGGTAATTAAGGCAAATCTCATTGAGTTCTATTAGGTTCGCACAAAAACAAGCCTATTATTGAGCCCTTAAAATTATACTTAGCATGTAACCATATAGAAAGCTACTATTATTAACAGATCTGATCAACACATTCTCATCCACGTGCGCATCAACAATTTTCACCATAGAACATTACAATCGAAGATAATTCATATATCGTAGACACAATCGCAACTTATTCAATTAACACAGAGGCACTTCAGTAATAAGCACAATGAGTTCAGATAGCATAAATATACTTCAATAGGTTCTGCATTCATTAATATCCAAAAACCAAATTAAAAACCCAAGCCACAGCCCGCACACACAACCAACGGGGTCTGCACACAGCAGGACTGAGGATCTCCACGCACACAGATAGCAAGAGTCCTTACCCAAAACAACCCAAAAAATATTTCAACAGTTCTTACGTAGCATCAATGTTACTTTCTTTTCCTTTCTAGACCCAACTATCTATCTATTTATATCATCGTAGCCTTTGTTATCCTATGGTCTGCAAACTGTGGTTTTCAGACTCTAGGTCTACCCTTTGACCCATTACAAAACATTGGGGGCTTTGACCCACCCCAAATCCCTTGCGCAAGACTAATTAGTATAAAATTATATAAAAAACGTAGCTCAGGGAACCCCGTTCCAACAGGCCCTTAACACAATCTTCTACCTCGTCTCGAGTCACAATGGTCATGGGGTTTGCATCTTAGCCTGGAGCTGCCTAATGGAATCGACCAGAGGGGGTAACACTCCTTCGCTCTGCGTGGCAGTGTTTTGTGTAATATCCACCAACTTCTGCGAAATTGGGTCTTCAGTAGCAGTAGTGACACTTTCCAGGGTCTAATTCAACTATTTGGCTACAACACCCACTTCCTGAGATAGCTTGAGGGCTTCATCGGCCCACGGCTTGAGGTTGTCACTTGGAACCTTATTCTTGTGGCGAAGCTCTTCCAGCTCATCTTTGAGCGCATGGTTGGCTTGCAGACATGCCATGTGTTGAGTGGGGATTAGAGTGGGCATAGTAACTTCCAGTTGCTCAAATTCTTCTTCCTTCTGGCACAGTTCTTGAGTAAATTCGCATAGAAGATGGTTGCACTACACCTTAGACCACAACTGCATAGTTGTATCAATAAATTATGCGCCCTGAGCGATATGAACTGTAATGATATTTGTGGCTTCTATGACCAACGCAGCTTGCTAGGCTCATACCTCAAGCAGAGTTTCTGCCTGCAATTAGGTCTACAACGCAACAATCTGCTGCTCCATCTCAGTCTTGACATTCTAGATCTCGGTCCTAGAAGCCTTCAGGGTCGCGACAAGTCCCTCAATCTTGGCCTGGGGGGTGGCAGAGGTCGGGATATCTTCAGTCACATTTGCGCATAGACTACTGATTAAACGTTCCAACACGGTCTGCTGTGTGGTGGCAAGGATGCACGCAGCCTACGCCTAGGACGCCTTGGTGATTTTTTCAACGATTTTCTGCTTAGCTGTACTGAGCTGCTGCTGCACCCAGTGATCTCTGTGATAGATTTCCTCAAAGAGGGATGAATCGAGGACCTGCAGTGGTTCATGCAGAAGCCTGGCCAAATCCAAATGTACTTTTGCGCAGGCCTAGACTTGCGCAACTGAGGTAGGCAGAATCAAGGTGAGTGTTGCGCCTGCCAGAGGTAGAGGTGGCTCTCAGTCGTGACGATCATCTCAGTGCTGGTTGCTGGAGGCAACCTCGCTTGAACCATGCTCATCTATAGGGTATCAGCCTTGAGCTGTAGAGCTTAGAGATCAGACTGTAATGCGGTGATCATGGCCTTCTGCTGCTCTTCCAAAGCAAGCCATCTGTCTTCTAAGGCGAGGGTGACCGCATCTGCGATTTGCTCCAAGTCTTCCTCTGTCAAGGTAACTTCAGTCTCCCTATAGGGCCTCGTAGCCCGCCGCTTTGTTCGTTGGCCCTTGAGAGGTTTTTCTGTCAATTTTGTGCCACGCAGTTGTTAACACTGGAAAATCGTATAGAAGAAGACGACATCAATTGATGTCAAGCCCAAGGATTTACAGGACAGGAATACATTATGGAATAAAGAAGTATTTAAAATCTCTAAGGTTTTGAGAAAATCAGATTTGAACTAGTCATAAATGCTCAAATGTGCACTTTATCCTTTGAGAAGAGTTCCTTCTGCGTGCCTTTTTGCCCGATAAGCGCGCATTCCTGGAAATGGAAAAAAGTCACTTTCCGGGGCCACACCAAGTAAAGGCTAGTTACTCCTTATGTGAAATTTTCCTAAGGGCAGCCACCAGCGCCTCCTTAGACCTTATATGAGCACACAAAGGAATATTTGAGCACACAATGGAATCACACCTCTCCCTTGGGTCACCATCCATCATGTACCAACGGAGGGAAGAAGGATTTGAAGCTCACTTATATAAACCCACCAAGAGATGAAGAAATGGTGATCACAATTTTATGTTGGCCAATGTTGCCCAAGAAACACCAGCATTGTGTGTGACCCGGAGCTGGAGCTAAATAGGACTCGATAGTTGGCCACCCAAAATCTTATTCCACCATAGCACAGAGAGAGAGAGAGAGTGAGACTGCATCAGAGGCAGAGCTTGGAAGGCAATATCCTTGCATCGAGACCTAGAGCCATTGCCTAGGGACCCTTTGGCAAGTGGGTAAAATTTCTTCTCCATTTCAAACGTTTAATAAGAAGAGGCCATCGAGCCATCCTTTGCATTATTATTGTTTGGAACTCTCTATATAGCTTCTGTATATTTGTGTTTTTAGTTTTAGTTTAACAAGAGCATACTTCAGCATACTATTTGCATTAAGTTTTATGCTTTTGAGTTCCCCCACTTTCTGCCTATTACCAAGAGTTTAGAGAGTAGACCACACTCTCTAAGCTTGTGCGATTTCGTACACCCATGCGACTAATCCACAAAAACAGGATTGGCGACTCCATTGACGTGTTCCAAGTTTATGTGGTTGTGCCATCTTTTGCAGGAGACCCTTTGTCTATGCTAGAGTGGAGCTAACAGTCCTCTGACCCATCTTGCAGTCCCTAGACTCACTGAATTGATAGACTGAAGAAGGTAGCTCCTAATCTTTTACTTGCAGGATTTTTGTGCACATTTTTTCCACACAGAAGCATATTGCGCACATTCAGGACTGACATGCATGCAGGAAGGCGCACCTATCAAGGGCTTTTGTGCGCAAATTGCAGAGAGATTTTTTTTCTCCCTATTTTTTACATATTTTCTTCTTGTAAGTGTGTTGGGCAACCCCTAATGTATCTTCCAACACTTGTGTTGATACCCCACAGCTTTGGAGAACTCACTTTTTGCTGCTTTCTGTAGGCATTTAGTTAGTTTTCATGTAAGTTGGTTTTTGGAAAAAGTGTTCACATAGTTTAAGTAGGGGGCAAATTAACCATTTCTTTCTGAACAATTTATGTTTTTTGCACATTCTGGTATGCACACTTAGTTTAACTAGTCCAAGTAAGTGGCTGAAGACCACATATGCATAAGCCAGTGTAGAAATTGTTTAGTTTAAATTCAATTTTTGCATTTAGAAAATTGCGGGACTAGGATTGAATCATTAATTAGAGAAAGTAATCTTTGTTGTCTTTGCACCATTTGGTGACCCTAGAAAAGCATAAGAACGCTCTACATTTGTGATTCGCCATCTCCCTTTAGTCACTCACATATACTAACTAGGGAGATTTGGAAGCGGCCCATTATCTGCAAATTCTTTCCATTTGAGCAAGGAAAAACATCACATAGTTTAACTAGGGGAATTTTGTAAAGGATCATTGATATCCATATGTTCAAATTATGAGATTTTTCACCATATGCTCACACACATCACCCACTAAGAAAATAAAGCCACCTAAAATTAACTTAAACCAACTCACTAAATTCTCCCCACAGGGGCCACAAGAGAATTTATAGATTAAGTTAGGATCAAGGGGGTACGCATCCAGTAAGCTGCCTTGACCACACTTCACATTGAAACATAGAAGTTGTGTATTTATGGAGCTTTAAAATATACCTATCCTCCCATGGAAAAGAAAACTCGAGCGCGGCAGAGACCCGATTCAGAGGGTCTTAGGCTTATGCATAGTGCGTGCAGTATCAGTTGGGGCTACCTGACCCGGCTGATACTCGGTATTGTTAGCTAACTACCAAGAATCCCAAGACTCAAATGCTCACATGGGATGGTGGTTCTTAGTGGCCAAAACTAGGGCATCCTTTACCCTATAGGTGACGGTGCAGGCAAGTGCCAGACCCTCTACCCTTACCTTGGTTCATTCTCTTCGGCTAACTGGGGGCATCGCTAGCTCGTACGAGACATTGTGCCAACACTCACAAGAAATCCTCTCAAGGCCAAGTTACTTTTTAGTGTGTGAGGACATAGTAGGTCTTCTAGGATTTTGAGTATCTCGCGCAAACAAACCAAACCATTTTTTTCTTGATTGATCACATAGACTAATTTAAAGAGAAAATTCATCCAATTTTCAATTTGTTTTATGTATGTGGCCATAAATTTTTCGTGATCATAGACTCAATCCCCTCAAAAATTTTCCAAAACCTAACTTGGTCGACAGTCAAATGGTTCCAACGGAACCTCATCTGCCCAAGCATCCTTTGGACCTCCCCCCATTACCGGGAGGGGTTCCAGCTCTTTCACTGTTTAGGCATCAAAGATGAAACATTGTAACATTAGTTGGTTCCTCCTTTCTTGGAGAAACCTTAATTGGGAACCCTAATTGGTCTCTCAACACCACACCGCACACCATTCCCCACTCATCCCCTGGGGGGTAGAGGAGCGCATCCCATATGGGAGGCCAGCTGAATTCACAACAGGGTACGTCACATACTAACCCTCGTTCTAACCAGAACTTCATGTCTTCACACGTTGCCATGGTGTCAACCTCCCAGTCACCCTTCTTAGTAGTGTTGAATCTACCATATTTGATCAAGCTCACCAATGACCCCATCACACATGACCCCAATTGGCCTCCCATACCCACGAAGCTCCCTTCGGACATACACAAGTTTGAAGGCAAGCAAGCAGAAGACCCATGAAATCATATAATGACCTTTCACTTGTGGTGCTCATCGAATAGCATCATCGATGATACTATTCGGTTGAGGCTATTTCAACGCACTCTCATAGGAGTGGCCACGAAGTGGTACGTGGAGCAACCCCCTGCTTCACATGGAACCTTTAACATCCTCGATATTTCATTCCTCACACACTTTCAGTTGCCCATTCACCATGATTCAGGAATGGAGTTACTGACTCATTTGAGACAATCCCCATCTACCCATATTTCAGAGCATCTCCATGAATGGAGGTGGTGTCGCAGTTTATGCAAAGAAAAACTCGACGACCGAGTCCTTTTAGATTTATTCTTGAAAACTCTGACGATGCAGATTTCAAAGGATGTGGTGCAACGTAACCCCACATCCAAAGAGGACGCAATCAGTAAAGCCCAGCAACTTGAATTGATCTACACACAGTCAGGATACGTATATAATATCCTACCCAATGCCCTGTGCCTGCAATCTTATCAAGAATTCCCGACACGTATAACTATGTAGACGGACTTATTGGGTCAATGACCTAAGGGTATTTAGGCAACAGCAGTCAGAATCCTGGTTACACACATGGGTCTACCCAAAACATGTCTCAATCCAAATTTCAAAGTCATCACATGTAGCAGCAAAATTTGACTAATAGGGTGCTAGCTTATCACCAAGGAGGACCTTATCCTCCAGCTGAGGGAACCTAGTATGTAGGAAGAGAGACTGATGAAAGAACCCCCCCCCCCAACGTCCAGGTGAAAACATGAACAAAAATACGCTCAGTCCCAAGCACACAACCCAACTACGGAAAACAATGCACAGGTGAACTTTGTGCAGCTGACCCAAAATCAACCACACCAGTATGATCAGGAGAACTACCCTCCTAATGTGGTTAAGAAAAAGGAAAAAATAAAGCCCAAAGGGAACCCTAGACACGGGGGCAGCAACCAACAGTGCCCACTGCGATCCCAGGTTGGAGGTAACTCCAACAAGAATCAGAACCAAGAGCCAAGCAATGCCCAAAGGCAAGGCAAAAGGCCACCTCTACGAACAAACCATTCTTGTTCAATATGTGGTGAGTACGGGCACTATACTCACCACTGTCTTAAACTCCCTGAGCTTAAAAAGCTTCAGAGTAATCGAGGACAAGGAGGATCATCCCATACAACTACGGTTATGCAAGAACCCTTCCCCCATCAAGGAATGGTCAGCACTCAGCAGCAAAACCAAGATGATTCCGGGAAAAATGACCATGAAATTTACATGGATGGGGAATAATTTTTTTTTCCAAACTTGAAATCGCAGCTACGACACCCCACCAGACACCAATATATTAGGGGCTAGTACAAGCACGCCGACTACACCTTTAACCATTCCAAAGATTCCTTTGGAGCCATTTCCAAAAATGCTAAAAGGGCCTAATAGGCGAGCAGGTAACTACTCCAAAGTGGCCCACAATTATAGCATTGTAGACGATTTAACTCAATCACCTGCTGCTATGTCTGCATTGGAAGTACTCGAGTCATGCCCAAAACAATGGAAATCCCTACTTTCTACATTAGGCGCTGTCGACCCTGCCGACACGCGCATGATGGCTTTTGACTTAGATAAAGCCACCCCTAGGCTTCCCTCCATGGTCGCCTTCTAGATACCAGTATCAGTACATAATATCACTATTCACCGATGTGTCATTGATGAGGGTGCATCCACATGCATCATGTCAAAGAATGTATGGTAGAAGTTAGGAACCCATGAACTCAAACCTTCCATCATCACACTCAGAGCATACGACGGTCATCCCTCGACCCCCGTCAGTCTCTTCCAAAATGTACCGGTTTGCTTAGCCGGCAAGATGGTCCTCATAGACATCGAAGTCTTGGATGCTCACTTGGATTAGAATATAATCCTTGGGTGGAGTTACATGTACGCCATGTCTTCCATAGCATCCTCTATCTTCCACATCATGATGTTCCCCCATAAGGATCGAATCATCACAGTAGACTAGCTCACGCATAGTGAAAAGAATCCCTTGACCAACACGGATATGGTTCTACCCTATGTAGATACAGCCATAGATGGTCTTTCACGGTGTCAAGAATATGGCCATGGCCAATTCAAACTATCATCCGTCCTAGGGTCATTCATAGGATATCCTCCCATTATCCCTGAGGTATCACCCGATGCCACAGGGGCCCCGGTATGCATGATGTCCACATGAAGCATCGAGGTTATTTAGGACACATAATCAAGCAGTAATGACATCGACTCATCATCCATGGCAACCACCCTAGTCTACGCCGCCTCCCAAACCCCTTTCCTCTACCCACCTCCTGGCTTCACCTCCCAGCAGGTTTTGGCAACATTGGTGTTACCCAACATATCGTTGTCATTTCCAGTTTCGTACCTCATTCCCCCTTCAGGAATAGCAGCTACCAACTTTAATGCATTTGGGTTAAATTCCCCCGGTCCCAAGGAGCCCCAACCTACCCAAGCAACAGTCAAAATTTCCCCTACAAGGGAAATTCCCATTGCAAAACCGGTGACCACGACCAAGAAAATAACCAAGAAAGGAAAGAAAGCGGTGGCCCCCACCATGCAAAGGGAGTCATCAACCTACGCTATATGTGATGTCATAGGACACCCGACCCATATATGTCCAGAGTTGGACGAATTAAAACCACTCCTCAGCTGCAAGGCAGGCACCTCGACACGACATTCCCACAAAAAGGAACTTGCCACCAAAAGTACAAGAAAAATGTTGCATACCAATCACGCATGCGCTCTCTGTGACACCTATGGGCATTATACCCACCATTGTCTATAAATGCCATGGTATAGAGACATCTTACACGTGATCGAGCGATCCTATCAAGAGGATCCCTCCATCTAGTCTATTAATGATGAGCCGCATACCATCCTATACTTACAAGAGGAGCATAGATTCGTAGAAGGACCCCCGATAATTCCCATTATACGTTGTACGCTATGCAATGAACGTGGCCACTACCTAGAAGAATGTGCCGTATTGGAACTCATTCATAGATGGTATCCAATTGGAAGGGTTTACTATGTAGGACTACAGGCAATGCAATTCACATGCCCACTATGCGCCGATAATCACCTATTGGAAGATTGTCACTACATACCTCACTTTCGGCTAGCCCTTACTAGCCTCTGCTCAGCCATAGTTCATCTTTCCCAAGAAAATGATATGGATTCCAAGTCCATCGGTAGCTCCATGACCCAAGCAGAAGAGATGAGTGGGTCTATAATGTTCTTATCAGCCAAAGAACAGCCTAGCAGGAAACCCTTAGTTACCCCCAACGGCACTTCACGAAACCCACCCGCATGCACGTTATGCAAGAAGATGGACCATATGGTCGTCCACTGCCTTGAATTAGCAACGTTACGATGTTGGTTCCCTTCTTGGCCTCAGATGACACACGATGGGCCCCCATATCACGGATATTTTTCATAATATGTTAGGGTAATCATTATGACCGACATTGTACTTACGTCTCACGAATCCTTCCCACTATCGACATGATTAATGTCATAGAAAAGAGAATAGGTGATCTCCAAGAATGGCTTAAAAGATACATCGTCGGCTCAACGTCCCCACCACCGCAGTGGTGTGTCAAGCCTAATAAGACCACACACCAAGAACATATACCCCAGGCCAAGCCTAGGATAACCTGTGGCCTATGTGACCTGAACAATCACTGAGTCAACCAATGTAGAGAACTCAAACCCCTTGCAAACAGTCTCCGCATAGTCTCGCCTCTCCCTCAAAAACTTCTCTCTAATCAAGAGAAGATCACACACACTTATTGCCGAATTTGCTCACACTTTCATCATACGTTTAAGTGTACACATCTCCCCAAGATGAGAGCAGGTAGATCAACATTAAGTCAGCCACCCACCAAAGGGGAAGGAAAGTCTGAACCTACAACGAAAAAATGGAAGCATAAGACGTCCTCATCCGCAACCGACCCTTTCCAAGTGTCCACATTAGGAACATTGAGTAGCGTAGAATCTCACACTATATACTCTGTTAGCACTGTGATACCATGCACCATTTGCACCGGTCATGATCACGCGCTGGAGGTATGCCTACTGCTAAAAGCTTTCAGGCACGTCTGTGATAAAAAAAAACTTCCACCTACCAGAAATTGACTATCCTAGTAGGAAATCTTCGCTGCCAGGAAGCAGCCACCGGCAGATCCCCCCCCCCTCATTATGCCGTTGACACACCCGAAACATACGACTTGTATCATCGCACACCCAAGATAAGATTTCAACCACCTCCTCGTCACAAGAATACCACTTTATTCCTGTCGCAAAAGACCAAGGCACCTTACGCTTTTGCATAGATTTCCGCAAGATCAAAAACTTGCATGCCGCCATCGAACTCCTTGATGACACCTAGCCTTTAGAACAATGCCTAGTACAACTACAGCTAGTTGACGAAAGCCGACGACAATCGCTGCAACACAATGAGGCCCATAAGAAAAGGGTAAAAGCATCATTCGATCGCCACATCACCCCTCTCTCATTTACCAACAGAGAGTTAGTCCTTCACTATGATGTCACAAAATAAGCCTTAGGGCTAGGAAAGTTTGAAACCTTGTGGAAAGGACCCTATATCATCAAACATTGTCTCTGACAGGGGGCATACATTTTGACGGAACCGGACGGGACCTAGCTCACTAACCTCGTCAATGGCCTTTACCTCGAGAATTTCTACCCATAAGGGCCCCAGTAGCCCTTATCCCCTAGAGTTAGGGTACACAAAAATCCCAACACCAAAATATTTTTGACCCAAAAACCTAAACGCGCTCAAAGTGCCACCATGGATCACCAACTTGAACCCTCTTTTGGATTTACTAATGGAGCATCGCGATGGTCTCAAAACTTAGCTGCAGCTGCCTGGGTCATCTACCACCCTGACCGATCACCAGTGTGTTCAAACGGCGTGTGCATCGGATCAAAAACCAACAATCAGGCAGAATATGACGTCGTTATCGGACTTATGTGCAAGGCCCTCTGTCAGGGAATTTTCCATATGCTTGTCTACCTCAATTCCCAGTTAGTGGTATCACAGTTAAACCAAAAATTTGAAACCAGAGACGCAAACCTATTTAGAAAAAAATTGTGTGCCAAAAGAATAAGCAGACAATTTGATTACATTACATTTTCACATGTATGAAGGAATCAAAACCAAGCAGCTAATTGCATAGCTAATAATATCCTAGACTGGAATGAATCGTGAATAAACTACCATTCATAAAAAAACAAAAACATACATATCCATCAGCATAACACAAAACACATAAACTGAAATAGATAACACACCATGTAGAGCCGCAAAAAGATCTATCATATATATATCAAAAATATGTGTATCTGAGTACAAAAATAGTATCACTGGCCCATTGGATAGGCCAAAAATACAAGGGTCATCAAAAATAAGGGAAGCATCCTCATAGCAGTTTCTTTCCCTGTGTACAAAACTACTCTAGAGGGGTGCCCCCTCAAGAGGAGCACCTGGGCCCACCACTGCTCCTGGGGCCCCCACTAGAGCTACTATCACCACTGCGATAGCTACCCGTCATAGAGTGGGCCAGTAATCCCTCTCGCGGGCCATCACTGTCTCTAGCCAAACCTCCTCAAGGTCATCCATAAATCCTTAGGCAGGCATCCCTTAGGTCAAACGGTCTGCTCGACCCCAGAAATCCTCTAGAGTAGCCACCTAAACCGTAAGTACTGTGATGTACGCCTAAGCCGCATCTGCACGAGCTCGCTCGACCACTACCTCAGCTACAACCGAGCTTCTACCCTCACCAGAAGGGCCAACACCATCCCTGCCAGGTCCACCGGCACCACCCGGTCCACCTGCGGCACCTCCTCCCCGACCACCCTGCAATCATGGCAGAGAATCATGACACACCAGTCGGGCCACTGGGCATCCCACCTTGCCAAAATCTGAACGAGTAACCAAAAGAACATTAGTGTCAATAAAAAAAACACAAGTACGTAAAAACTCGAACAAATGCAAAAAAATAGCACATACCTACGAGACCCCAAACATAATCGAAAGGGAGACCAATATCTGGATCACCCTGAAAGTCCATCCCCTCATACAGGTATGGCAAGAACATCTACGTATTGGCCTCGAACCAGGCCTCCATCGTGTCATTCCAATAACGACCCACCATGCCACTGCTGCCACGTGGCATCACCGGAGCCCACCTCTTCATGCATGGATCCCTCATCCCCCCAATAGGCACTACCACAACGGGCCTTAGTAGCACCACCCTCTCATACATAATGCTGCACAAGATGCTAGCATACATAAATGATTTCGATCAACATTGGACCCTATTCAGTTGTGACACCATACCATCATAACATAAGCAGGCAAAATAAAAAAAATGCCCATTCCTCAAATGGCATAAAACTCCCACCTGTGGGCTCGATGCCCAATGTGGAGCAAATGACCCCGCCAGTCTCACAATAATGGCCAGAGCACACCACTCGGCCACATCTGTCACTGATGGAATATTGATTCACCCCTCAGTAAGAGGTGCACCACCGCAATGCCTCCTCTGGAACCTGTCCATGTTCACTCTCCTAGTAGGGAGTGGATACCTCATTGCCTCACCCTGAGGCAGTAACCCGGTCACAAAGTATATATCCGTCTCTAGAAGGATAATCAAGTTCATCACCCTCAGCACGAACATATTGTGTCTCCTGCACCAATGATGTATAATATAATGTAATAATCGGTCCTTTGACCGAAGGAACTCGTTCTCAGCAAATTTTGGAAGGCCCCATGCGGCCAACTAACGGCGCGCCCCAGCATCAGCAGCCAGAGCAGTCCAGATCTCGGGCTAGTCTCGCTCTCTGCACACCAACCTGCCAAGCAATAGGTACCCATCAGTACAGAGAAAAACATCCAAAGGGACAAAAACCAAAGTTTTTACAAGAACCCTGCCATTTGCGCGCCTGTTTCGTTCACAGACGTGCTATTGCATGCAAAAAGGAGGGAATAGTGCACCCTTGCCCACCTCTCCCTCAAAGATAAGCGCAAGAGGGGCACCTCTTTGCCTAGATCACCCACACGATCAAGGACAAAAAGTCCCTTTAAGTCCATACAAACCCAATTTTTATGACCCCCGGCATCATCAAACTGAAAAAATTGAAATACAGGACATCATGGAAGTTACCGCAACATAATATCGCTATTCCTCAGTACATAGGCTGATCGCAATGACAGGAAAGACTCTGCAATCACCTCTGCTCTCCTAAAACTCAACAAGTACAAATGAAAAGGATTAAGGCCATAATCCCATATTTATCACCCTTTTCTAGAACTACGAAGGTCCATAACAAGAGATCAGAAGGTCCATTCCACAAACCGTAAGTTGCACCATCATCAGTATGCCATGACGAACGAAAGTGATGCCCCTCATTCCCTTTTCGAAAAAATATTTTTTTTCAGCACCAGCAGGTATGCACCCTCCCATATTCATTTCCAAAATTCATGTTTTTCAATAATATTGGATGAAAATATGATGCTTTCACTTGAGGTAGTGTTTTTTTGCAGGAAGAACCCGCAAACCCTTCACAACACCATTCACTGAAAGTTCTGGAGCAGGTATCATTCTACCCTCAGCATGATAGAGTCCCAGAGAAATTTGCATATCCTGACACAATTTCTCCATTAGAAATAAACCATAGGGTCCTCATACCCGACCACTTTTATCATCACCTAACCCTGCATATGATAAAAGCCTGTGATGGTCAGTAGAGCCCCCCCTCCATGGCGATCGTCATCCAAAGTAGACCATACATCACCCCAAAAGTGATGCCATGGCCATACCATTTTAGTCTGGGAAGCACCTCATGCCCATCCATATATCATGCATAAGGTCAAGTTCACCATTCAAACTCAACCCCCTTCCCGGACGATCAGGTTGTACAAGCAGATTGAAAGCACACCTCCTCGCACCGCATTTGGCCCGCCATACCTTCATCATCATAATCCCATCTGCGACATCTTCCGATTCATCAACCCCACACATGAGACCAACCAATGGGAACCCTATCCCCCAGCAAAACACCATCCTCTGACCTGCAGTAAGCGACCCTCTTCCATGTTTTGGGGTACCCTTCTTTGTGTTTTGTACAAACCAAACCCCATTATTTTATTCTTTTGGTAAGTGTACAAAGACCACAAACAATGCCCTTCACCACTTCGCCCTCATATTTCACCTTTTCTCTCATGGCAACAGTCCCTCATTCCCCTTGATCAAAGTATCTCACTCACGTCATGCACGCACCATCCTAACATTCATAGCCAGTTCTACCTGCCTTGGAAGTCCTACCGACTCTAGGAAATTTTCCCTTCCGAAATAGCTATGACTATCGCCAAGTTGCTCAAGTATACTTCGAACTCGGGCCACTGAATCCCATCATTCGTTTTCAGTCATGTCTCACCAAAATTCCTATGTTAAACCCATCATATCTCAATCCCCAACCCCTCAGGTCGGCGACTCATGGTTCAGTGAAGGGTTCCTTTTTGTCAACCTCAACACCTCTTTTCTAAAAATGAAGCAGTACCTTGCATAACCCCTCCCCATGCGAAGGATTATCCTCGGGTGGCACTATGGGAGACATCATTGTCGACAGATGTCATCGATCCTCCTGATATTCTACCACAACAAAAGCTTTCATGTCACGATGGTATCGTACCTTACAACCATTGCACTTTGATCATATTTGTCGAAGACCCGTGCCTCCATAAGCGTCTCTGACAAAAAATGCTTACACAGAAAGGTCCCAGGCAGTACATATGTGTACATTGTGCAATGATATGCCATACCAAGACTATGCATATGGGTAACACATTCCACTTATCGTCAAAGAAAATATGCCCCTGAGGGCATCAGCAGTCGTCGTCAACAAACACCAGCATCACTACCACAGTAGTGGCACATACATCACATGTATATGTCCATTTTTTTTTAACTAGCCATAGCATCACGAGCATGGGACATGCTCACCTCGTTGAAATTTTATAAATATGGTGTATATTTTGTCTGCTTGCAGGGGGTCCCTTAGGTCATGGTTATCTCAGAAATGGTGCAAGGTGTTGTCAATTCCAAAATACATGCAGACCTCTCTCTCTCTCTCTCTCTCTCTCTCTCTCTCTCTCTCTCTCTCTCCCTCTCTCTCTGCGTACGATACAAAAAATAAACTATAATGTATTTTAGCTATACAATTCTTCCTAGACCTCACACATTAGGGGGCAACTGTTAACACTGGAAAATTATACAACAGAAGACGACATCAATTAATGTCAAGCCCAAGGATTTACAAGACAGGAATACATTATGGAATCAACAAGTATTTAAAATCTCTAAGGTTTTGAGAAAATCAGATTTGAACTAGTCATGAATGCTCAAATGTGTGCTTTATCCTTTGAGAAGAGCACCTTCTGCATGCCTTTTTGCCTGATAAGCACGCATTCTTGGAAATGGAAAAAATTCACTTTCCGGGACCACACCAAGCAAAGAACAGTTACTCCTTATGTGAAATTTGCCTAAGGACAACCACTAGCGCCTCCTTAGACATTATGTGAGCACACAAAAGAATTTTTGAGCACACAATGGAATCACACCTCTCCCTTGGGTCACCATCCATCATGTACCAAGGGAGGGAAGGAGGATTTGAAACTTACCTATATAAACCCACCAAGAGATGAAGAAATGGTGATCACAATGTTATGCTGGCTAAATTTGCCCAAGCAACACCAGAATTTTGGGTGACCTGGACCTGGAGCTAAAGAGGAATCGATAGTTCGCCACCCAACATCTTAGTCCACCGTAGCAGAGAGAGAGTGAGACTGCATCAGAGGCAGATCTTGGAAGGAAACATCCTTGAATCGGGACCTAGAGCCATTGCCTAGGGGTCCTTTGGCAAGTGGGTAAAATTTCTTCTCCATTTCGAACGTTTAATAAGAAGAGGCCATCGAGCCATCGTTTGCATTATTATCGTTTGGAACTCTCTATACAGATTTTGTATGTTTGTGTTTCTAGTTTTTATTTAACCAGAGCATACTTCAGCATACTATTTTGAGTAAGTTTTATTCTTTTGAGCTCCCCCACTTTCTGCCTGTTACCAATAGTTTAGAGAATAGACCACACTCTCTAAGATTGTGTGATTTCATACACCCATGCGACTAATCCACAACAACATAGGGAATCAGCACCCTACGCATCCAAACCCTCTGTGTCCATGTCCTGCTATGATTCCTACTCCACACCCTTCACTACGTCATTTGTCTTCGGAAAGTCTTATGGGCCATGTCCTTCTGCATTCTTGGTGGTATCATGCAGGGTGGTCTTCGGGGCTGTGTTTGTACCTGCAGTGTTAGTTGCACCTAATTTGAATCCCAATCTCTAATGTGGTGGCCAAGCGGCAATGAGCCGGTCGATTTCCTCGTCGGCAACAATGTATGGCAGCGATACCCAAGCAGGATCCTTACGACCCTGGATCTGCACATTGTGCATCGTAACCTGGAATGCTGTGATCCTCTTGTACTTTTTTTAGACCGTCGACGACAAGCGTGGTCGAGAGTTAATTGATGCTGCGAACGTGCTCTAGAACAAGACCCAAAAGACTTCGTTATCCTTAATGTGCTACTCATCCTTCGAATCCCACAAATTTGTGTATCGTGCCCCCTCGTACATGTCTAGTTCGAGCTCAAGGAGGACCGAGTATTTAGGGGATTCCCCTGTGACCAACAAAATTAGGAGCAGTAGCCAAGAGTTGCAGAATGCCCTTCCATGATCCTAGGCCTCGTGCACGTTCTCCAAAAATTCATTGCAAAGGAACTATGACTAGTTGAAGCAGACCCCATTTTCGCAACGACGAGCCAACTGAATTACATAGGTAGGGATAGTCATGGCCTGGCACTTGTGCATCATCTTACAAGCTAGCAGCAGGGTACCCATACGCACTGCTGAGTGAGCAATGGTGTTGATCAAGAATCCCCTAGTATTCCACTCAACATGGTAGTCTTCTTGCACCTTGTCGGTGATCCGTTGCTCATACTTCTTGCCGAAACACTCCATGGGATTCGGCTCCTCCATGGGGAGACCAGTAATGTAGTGAATTAGGGTGGCATTAATGGGAATGCGGTCCTAGATGCATAAGTTTTCATCATGGATCAGGGCTAGCAGCTGTCGCACAACTCGATCGGCTATATTATATCATCCAAATTGAGCTATCCATGGTAAGTTTAGTAAACCAGATTTTTCTAGCCCACCCACCCACGACATTGGTATGACCCTTAGCACGTCGTCCTCTAGTACTCTTTCGAGGTACATCTCAGGTGCAAATTCTGGGAAGGCCTCCAGGTTGGCAAGGTCGTGGTCATCGAACTTAATTGAGGCAACCTTGCCATGCACTTCTCCAACTATGGGGACTTCGCCCGGAATTAGTGGAATTTGAAAATAGGTGTGCATACCTTCGAGGTTCTTAGGTGTGCGCACCGAGGGACTGCGAGGCCGAACATAGGGTGGCAGTCAAGTGATTGGTTTAGTAATCTGAGCCTCTTCTTGAGCAGAGAGAGGTTGCTTCGTTGGGTTAGTTGAGCATGCCTAGGGCACCATTCGAGGGGATTTTATATTCTAAGGGGAGGTGCGTGGCTTCCCTCCAACCCACTTCGCATCCCTCCCCTACCCTTGCTCCTGGCCTATCCGCTTACTCATCTTTTTCTCCACCTACTTCCCCTTGGTTGGTGTGGATACAACCTCTTCAACTTTAGGGCTTACCTCCAATACTTCATCAGTATAGGCCATGGTCTGCAACAATTCAGCAGGATTGGTCGCAGTCATTCTCGCTCGGAAGACGAACTCAAGATTGATACTATCAGAGGGGGTAGCCCACCCTTACATTAACATAGCACAATAGTTACGGAAATTTTCAAGGCATAAGATTTTCAGAATGCACGGAACCCACTTCTTATCTACCCTCCTAATTTTATAGCTTTGGATAGTGACCAATGGTTGGATGAGGCTTATCTAAAACTTACCATCAAGAAAACGTTAAAAATCTTTAGAAATCACCTCATTAATTACCGACTGCTCGCTTATTCCAACGGTAAAATTTTCTTTTTACCCAATTTTACTATTCCAACTGCTAGTTTTTGCAGCTGTGGATTACCCTTGCACTCCCAGCGCACCTTCGTAGGCTTCCAGACCTTTGGTCGACCCCTGCACTCCCAGCGCACCTCCCTGGGATTCCTGACCTGCAGTCGACCCTTGTGCGTATAACAGGCATGCCTACATTTTTCCTCTTGCCTGCGTGTATTCCTCCCAATATAGCTACTCTAGCCATATAGTCATTTGATCCAGTATGGTTTGAGATGGATTCCATTAACATATCCCAGTATAATATCACTGCTCAACGTAGCTAACCGAAAATCTCCTCCGTCAGTGATTTCCTTTACCATATAGGGGCCTAGCCAACGCTGAAGGAACTTCCCCAGGTGTTTCAGAAACTAGCTATCATATAGCAGGACCAATTCCCCTTCCAAAAAGACCTGCTGAATATGTCTATCATGCCATGCTTTTTCCCTGGCCTTCTGAACCTACTGATGAAAGTTAGCAATGAATTGATCTTCCTCCAAGGCGACTAGATGTGCTAAGCATTCCTCCATGATATCAGGCTCCACCATGTTCATAAAAGCTGCGATGCACAAGCTAGGAACAATATATTCCATGGCCATAATGGCCTCCTTTCCATAAACCATCCAAAATGATGTTTTCCCAGTCAATTTCTTGCATGTGGTTTGATAGGCCCAAAGGACCGATGGGATGCGCACGTCCCAATTGCTTCGACCAACATTACAGATATTACTCAGTGCCTTCTCTAGGATTTTATTAAAATATTCTACCGTTGCATTGGCCTGTGGGTGATATGGGGTGCTTTCTGTATGGTGGATTTGAAATTCTTCAGTCAAATCTTGTATTGTTTCATTAACGAAGTGCATACCTCTATCGCTCATCAAGATATTTGGATAGCCAAACATGGTTAGAATATGTTCAAAAATAAAGTGCGTAGTGGTGTCTGTAGTACAATCCTTCACAGCTTGCGCTTCAACCCATCTGGTTACATAATCAGTTGCAGTGATGATGTAGCGAGCATTTGTCTTCTTCCCTGGTGTGTTGATGGGCCCAACGAAGTCTATGGCCCATTTGTCAAACACTTGCAGGAACATCTGTGATTGCAAGGGAATTTCGTCCTTGCGTGACAATCTTCCTGTCCTTTGGCATGTATCACAGGCTTTGCAATAGACATAAGAGTCACTATGAAGTGTGGGCCACCATAGCCCAACTCTTAAGATCTTCTACGTTGTTGCTTTTCCTGCATAGTGACCTCCTGTTACGCCTCCATGGGCTTCTGCTAATATGGCCTGTCTTTCATGCTCCAAAACGTATCTTCAAAGTACCTCATCAGCTTCCAGCTTATACAAGTGGCCCGCTATGATGGTAAAGTCCGATGCGTGGGTTACCAGCTCTTTTTTCTATTGTACTGAATATTTTGCAGGTTCCATCACCGTAGTTAAGAAGTGAATGATATCAGTGAAGTGTGCATCAACCACTTTAATAGCAAATAGTTGTGCATCGGGCAATCCTTACTCTAGGTTGGTTGGTTCTTCACCACTCTCAATTTGGGACAAGTGGTCCGGCCCAGAATTTAGTTTCCCTGGCTTCACGATGATCTAAAAATCATATTCTTGAAATAGCATTAGCCATTGGCAAATCTTCCCCCCCAACACAGGCTTATTCACTAGGTAGTTCAAAGCTAAGTGATCCATGAACATCTTGAAGTGCCCTCCCAAAAGATAATGATGGTATTTCTGCAAGGCATATACCATGGCCAACCCCTCGTACTTAGTAGTGGAGTAGTTACACTCCACACTAGAGAGTTTTCTACTAGGAAATGCAACTAGGTGGTCAATTTAACCTTCCCTGGGCTGTGTAAGGATAGCTCCCAGAGCGATCCCTGAAGCATCTACATGGACATGGAAAACCTTCACCTAGTCAGGAAATATGAAGATAGGTGTAGAGATCATCTTTTCCTTGAGTAGCTAAAAGCTCTTCTGACACTCCACATCCCAAAAAAATGAAACGTCCTTCTTTAGCAAGTTCTCCATGGGTGTCGTGATCAGTGAGTACCCTTGAATGAACTTCCAGTATTAGCCCGTGTGCCCAAGGATGGAGCGCAGTTGTTTCTCAGTTGTAGGGATTTCTAGGTTGATGATAACTGCTACCTTGGCAGGGGCAACCATCAGTCCCTGCCGACAGACTATGTGGCCTAACAAGATCCCAAAAGGTACACAAAATATGCACTTCTTAATATTTAGGGAAATTGGGTGCTTTCTACAAGCGTCCAACATCATGTGCAGGTTTGAGAAATGCTTCTTTACCAACCTAAATACTGTCCAATCATCAAAATATACCTCTAACAACTTGTGGATGAACTCCTTGAATACTGCAACCACTACCTACGAAAATATGGTAGGGGCATTCTTGAGCCCAAATGACACGACGGTGTACTGGAAGGATCCCCATTTAGTGGCGAATGTAGTTTTGCTGCGATCTTCAAGTGCGATCCTGATCTAATGGTAGCTTGAAAACCCGTCAGTGAACGAGTATGCTTCCTGCCCTCCCAAATTATCAAGAATTTAATCAGAGAATGGCATAGGGAAGGGATCATGTACATAGGCATCATTCAGTTTGCGCAGGTCAACACAGATTCTTATTTCTCCTTTAGTATTTTTCTCTTGGACCACCATAGGGCTTACCCAATCGGACTATTCTACTAGTTCGATGATACCTGCAACTATCATTTTTTCAATTTCTTCCCCGAATTTCTGCTTATACTTGGAGTTAAATCGGTAAGGTGGCTTCTTAACAGGGTGCACATCTGGTTTTAAAGTGATTCGCATGACCCCCAGGTCCACTGTAATACCCTTGAGTTTTGAGAATTTTGCAGGAAACAGGTCCTGGTACTCCGTGAGAAGCTCCGCGACTTTCCCAACAATATCATCATCCCAGTAGTCCCCAATCTTAGCTAGCTTAGGTTATTATTTTGTTCCAATGTTGACTTCCCTTAGCTTAAGAGGCTTGGTCACATCGACGGTCTACAGTGGGGGTCCAGCAACTCCGCGTTCACCCTCCGATTCTGGGATAATGATATTTCACGGGTCTTCATCAGATTCCTCCATTGATATATTATGGCAGTTAATAATATCTTACATCTGCATATCCCAAGCTGGTGCCCTGTACTCCACACGAGGGCGTGATTCATCAAATACTAGGGCATCTATATCTTGCAGGGCTTCGTCTAATTCCTCAGTTCTGTCTATCAACCTGAACATCCCCAAAAAAATTTCCTTCATGGTCTCCCAGTGGAGGGTACGCTGATGTAGCTCTGCATCGAGATACCATGCAGTGGGGATTGGCCCCAAGGCATGAATGAATAGGTGGAACCATTCATCCTTGGTCCTTTCACACCATACCTCCATCCATGTGGCCACGTGCTTGTGCAGGTCTCCTTGACCAAGGAAACTCTCCACGCATATGTGAATCATAGGTTCAAATCGTAGGATCATCATCTTGCAACATTCCTCCCAATCCTGGAACACCCCCTAATGAGTTTCCCACCACCGCGCAGGGGTCGCACGCATAGTTAGGTTAAGTGCCCACATTCTTCGCTCCCTTGGGACTTCTGCTTTAAATGTTCTTAGAAAATCCCTAATACTACCAGAACCATCAAATTAAGGAAACTCTATTACCTTCGAGAAGATACAATGAAAGCTCCTCGTGATCCTAAGACATCATCGCGTAGATACATCATGTAATCGATTCTACCAATTTTAAATCTCCCCATCGGAGTTAGAGAGGCATTCACTATCTTTCTACCAGAAAAGCACGCCATCAGTTGTAGGATTAATCCAATCCTCATCCCGGGCAGTTAGCTTATAGATATGATCCACATAGTCTTCCTCATGCACTGGTTCTGTATACTGTTCTCCTTTCGCTAGGTCTAGAGGGACTACCACTCTCGTACCCTCATTCTGAAAAACCATGATCCTTTTATTCAAGTTGATAATTCCTCCCATGTCTATAGCCCAATCTAGTTAGAAGAGTGCAAGATAAGGGTCTGCATCTTCCATAATCTGAATTACCTCAAAATCCGCGCGTACCTTCACCCTTGCGATAGCGACCATAATATTTGACAGTATACCCAATGGTATAATCTTCTATTGGTTAGCCATGCATAGCTGTATAGTAGACCATTCCAACATAGGTTCTACCATCTTCTGCCACATCAATTTGGGCAGGACATTCACATCGGATCCCACATCCAAGATGACCTTATCCATTTCATAATCGCCAATCTACGCCATTATCCACATTTCCGGACAAGTGTGTTTCTTATGCTTGTACAATTTGTGAAAATATTTAACTTTTGTGGGAGGGTCAATTCTGTCTGCGCAGCTATCTATCAGTGCTTGAATATTTTCTACTACCTTCTGGTTGTGTAGTAGCTTCATACATGCCTGTAGGAATGGTTTAACTTCATCATCCGCTTTTAGATTTGTTGGAGCCCTGTAAGTAGATGACTCATACTTGGTAAAGTCTTTGCGAGCTTCATTGAAGGTTTATTTCTCCTTCTGTAGGTCCAATATTTCATGTTTGATAGCAGCTTTTCGGATAAGGGGTTCAGCAGTAGCTCTCTTCTTAGCTCCTCCAGTAGCCATTCCGCTACGTGCTATGACATTAATACTGGATCCCTCATCACGCGGTTTTTCCTTAACCCTTTGCACATTCTGCATTGGTGTATGTTTTTTTTCCTACATTTTTGCTATCAGTACTAGACAATATTCGATCACATGATCCAATTGTCTACAATATCGGCAAGATTTTCGTGCAGGGTTCAGATAGTCCCTTGTGAAGTGCCCTACTTCTCCACAGTTATAACAAATCAATTTCCCTCTTCCCCAACATGTGCTTCCACCTCTCCTCCCCTGGCCTCTAGTAGGGGAGCCTCCTCGTCCCAAGGGAGATAATGGTGAAAAAGGGCCAGCCTATACCCTGTACATGTTTCCTCGGTCTATCATTAAGTCATATGTCTGGCAGTTGTATTCATCATGTCCTACAGATGCGAAAAATTGGCACCATTGTTGCTTCAAATCTGGAACATAAGCACCAATATGGGGGCAATGGTTGGTATCATCTAACCCAGCTACGTGACAGTAAGTGCACCATAACGTTGGATCGCTTAGTCCCGCACCTCTTTAGGGCACAATGGGTTGGGTCCCCCAGCCTGCATGTAGTCCACCAGCAGAGGGCACTGATCCTTGGAGTGGCCTAACACCCTGCATATTATTCACCATACGTTTGGGCCAACTTCTTTTCCTTGCTCTTTCTATAAATTCTAGATTTTGAGGTGCATTTCCTACAACTGTCCTTGGATGTACTGCACCCCGAACTGGGCATCGTCTCTTGGCACAGCTTCTAGCTTCATAGAAATATCCAAGGCTTTCTCTTGTGTCTCAATCACTTGCTGACCCATAGATCTGCGCAGGTGAGGTAATAGCATGGAGACGAACCATTTCTTGTGTTGTTTATCATCATACTGAATTTGTTGGCTTCAGGGGTCCTAAAATCTGGCAACGGAACCATTTTTTGGCTTCAAGGGTCCTAACGCAGGTTCGAAGTTAAGGCTTGCCAACAAACCCCTATACTACTGGCCCTTTCTTCAATGACCTACTTTTGCAGACCAAGGTCTCACCCGAAGTAGTATGGGTGGGTGCTAGAACTAGGTTTCCACACCCTGGGAGAGAGTAGGTAATTAACGTAGATATCATTGAGTTCTATCAGGTTCGCATAGAAACAAGCCTATTATCGAGCCCTTAACAATATAATCAACATGTAACCATAAACAAATCTACTATTATTAATAGATCTTATCAACACATTCACATCCACATGCGCATCAACAATTATCACCATAGAACATTACAATCGCAGCTAATTCATATATCGCAGACACAATCTCATATTATTCAATTAACAAAGAGGCACTTAAGTAATAAACACAACCAGTTCAAATAGCATAAAGATACTTCAATAGATCCTTCATTCATTAATATCCAAAAACCCAATTACAAACCCAAGTCACAGCCCGCGCACATAGCCATTGGGTTCCTCACACAGCACGATTGAGGATCTCCACGCACACAGCCAGCAGGATTCCTTACCCAAAACAACCCAAAATAGATCTCAACGGTTCGCATGTAGCATCAATCTTACTTACTTCTTCCTTTCTAGACCCAAATATCTATCTATTTATATTATCGTAGCCTTTGATAACCTATGGTCCGCAAACCATGGTTTGCGGACTCTAGGTCTACCCTTTGACCCATAACAAAACATTGGGGGCTTTGACCTGCCCCAAAGTCCCTGCGCAAGACCAATTACTACAAAATTATATCAAAAAATGCAACTTAGGGAACCACGTTCCAAAAGTGGTTATATTTGAGGTCAAGTAGTATAGATTGTTGTTACAAAGTGATGAAATGGCTATTATTCATCATGGCAATAGAGTTAAAATGACTAATAATAGTATGTTTGTGAGTTGAGTACAAATACCTGTGTCCTTATAACTCAATGTGAGAAAGTAATTTATTCACAAACACCAAGTAGAGTAGTTTTATCATTTGCTGTTATATTTGATCTAAGAGGAAGGCTTATATTGTATGTGCCAAAATAATATGTTCATGCAGGAGATATAGGAGATAAAGAAGAAGTTTCAAACCAAGGGGTCCATGAACTTGAACATCTATTTATTGTCACATCCAATGCATCATGTTGTTAATGATGATTATATCCATACATAACTTACTATTGACATCAAAGATGTGGTTATGCATAATATTTTCAATGATTTTGAAGTATTGGATAAAAATTCTTATCTTAATGAGTTAGATATTGAATTGATGAAGTATAATATCATGATGAGTAAAATATGTAATAAATATTATTAATAAATTCATCTAGTTTAAATTTATTACTCTTGATGTTTAGAATCTCAAAATGCTTTAGCTCCTTTTAAATTTTGCAAAAATAATGGAGGAATCATAAAATTGATCACCAAAAAAGGTGGCATATTGTATAGTCTAGGGTTTAACATGCAATTGGTTTTTTTAAATATAATAGAAAGTATAATGTACCAGGAATATTATTGAGGGATTGTGTATTTATTTTGAAGCATTGTCAAATTTGAATAATTTAGTTTTATTCAAAAATTATATGTTCTACATAACATAGTCTATGAAGAGACCCATATATGGTACATTCTAAGCTCATTAAAAAAACTTTTCCTTTATTAGAAATCCTTATTGGCTATAAATGGCTTAATTAATGGTGATTGGCTCATTAAATTGTAGTGGATTATTTATTGGTTATTTTCCCATTCACAATTATGATTTTAGTGTATATTTGGATGTGTTATTTCTCATCTTTCTATAAATTGGGTTTTATAATAAGTGTGCTAAGGAATAAAATTATTGAAGTACCTAAAAATGAAAAACGATAAATTGAAATTCTCTTCCTTCAATTTTAACTATGTCTCGAGAGGCATGTTGAAAATAACTAGGCATCAAATCAATCAAGAAACATGTGGGATTTATCACTCAAAACAACTCCTGAAATATATCACGCTAATTTTGGGAAGAATGTAACCATTCATTTATTTTCCTCAATATTAAATGGTAGTCACAACCACTGTGTGAACATTTTCATTCTCTAATTCATTTCTTTACGTAACTTTCCATGCACATGGTGTAATCTCCAACTATATAGGCATATCCTCCTCAATCTATGAACCAAGTTGTTGGGTAATTTAATTGACCATAAATTACTTCATTAATTGTCACCCAAGGTTTGTGTACTTATGAAGTGTATGTGCACCATATATGCAAGGAATTATATATTTGGATTATTGGTCACGCATTAGAAAGAAACAAAGTATTATATTAATTCGGAACAAAATTTTCAAAATATTAGAAATGAAGCACAACTTAACTTAACTTAGCTATGTTTTTGGTTTCGCCTCATGAATTTTATACAATCCTTTGTCAAACTAATATAAGCGTCTTCTGCTGATAGGAGATTAGACTAATCTTCCATCTAAGAAGTGAACTTGAATTAAAATTATATATCCACATGATTTTCTACTAGAAGAGAAAATCACTATGGATTATTCTTGAATCATATCTTCTCGATCAAACAAGTCTTCTCCATGCTTGCTTGATTTTTTCATGATTTCATGTCGAAGTTTTCTTAACTGTTGCATATTCAAAACTAGAGTTTTAATTTAGTTTTGACTCTTAGATATTTCGATCTCTGTAAATTCCTAGATCATGCCGAAAGGTGGACATCCATGTGGGGAAAAGTTGTCATCTGCAGATACCTTTCATCCTTTATTGGTTCTTTGCAACCTGTCTAGTCATGGAGATGGTTCCAAAATTCAATATTAGTTATGGAATGATCATGATTATGTATTTGTAGATATTTTTTAATTATATTTCACAAAGAAGTAATAGATTCTAATACATGGATTATTAATAACTTTTATAGCTCGAGTAAGTTTGGCATGACCTTGATTAGGCTGAAACTGCTACAAATAGTGACAAAAGATAAAGGAGAGGGAAAAAGATAGTAAAAAAAGAAATAATTTCATACTTCAGCACTAGTTATAACCAAATTAATATCCGATGGTATGGAACCAATTTGGAAATAACTTAAGCTCTGGAGCTTGTTCCTTTTTATGAATGTTCCAAGGATCCAAGGGGAACTTTTTGTTGAGCATTAAAACTAATTTGAGATTGATACATATTGTATTACTATTATTTTATTTAAGTTGTTCTAAATATGGCATATAAACTCAATATGTATACACATGTAACTCAAGAACAATAGAATGAGATAGAGAGAGAAAATAATATAGATTATGAAACAAAAGATTGTGAGATAGAGTTGTAAAAATGACTTGAATTTATTTTATCAATGAAATATAGAGTTTGGGCCAACCTAAGACTCTTGTAATTTTATTTTTGTAAGTGTTTAGGAAACTTGAACCTATGGAGTCAAATGCCACTCCACAAGTACCAAATGCCTCTTTTATATATGTGTAAATATATTTATTTTGAATATGTGTTATAGTTTTGTTTACTAGTGATTTCCAACATTACTTTGTAGCTTAAATTTGTGATTTGGTATTGTGTTTATGGGTATTACATTATTAGTTTAGCTTATTTTATGAATTTATTATATGAGTAGCTCAATAAATTAAGCATTATGACAAATCAAGGAACTCATTTTACTATTGTTACAAGGGATATGTTAATGAGCATAGTGTTTTCATTGATGTGATGGAGTAGTCATTGATGTCAACGAGTATCAAGTTCAAGGGGAGTGTTGACGTTGCAATGAACACCTTCCAAAAATTTTCCTACACTTGAATTTTAGATCCTATTGAGGATCTATTACACGTCATTCTATCGAAATTAATCAAATGACCCCAAATACGAATCTCTCTCTATCCGAAGAACCCTTCTCAGCAATAACCTACGAAGTTAGAAGAAAAAAAAATATAAAGATCCCAAGAAACCTGGATTATATTTTTTTAAAACCTTAATTTTAAGTAGTTTTGCACCTCTCCTCGATGCAAACTGTGACGCCATAGGTTAATTCATTGAAACCTACACAAAGTGATGCATTGTTCTCCATTACAAAGTGCAAAACCCTTTCAACATAGGTAAAAATAAAAAAGTAAAGTCTAGGACCTTGTTGAGGAATATTCACTCAACCAACCAGAACTCGAGCTCCTACCTCTTTGTACCTCATCCCAAGAATGATGGATATCATCCCCCTTATCATGGAATAAACCCCCTCTAATTGTGGATCTCATCCCTTAGAAGATGGATCTCCAACCTCCTCTCCTCTCCTATAAATACAATGCATACTAAAGGAGTGGGGGTTGAATTTTGAACCTTATGTTTTGAAATTGAAGAGTGAAGGCTTATCATTGCAAGAGGAAGGATTGGAGATTTATTGGAAGAGAGCTTATGACATCAAGAAAAAAAAATTTGTAATCTTGTCTTCCCATTGTTAATACAAAATGCAATGTTTTTCTCATACAATGTGTTCAATGTTTACATATGTATATCAAAACTCTTTGATATTTTTTTTAGAAACAAGTTGAATTAGTTTATATATTGTATGCTTTGATATTGTGTTATTTCTATCATTGCAGATTCCATTTTAGGGATTGTAAGTGGAGTAGGATCTCAAGAAAACAAAGGATTGAAGGCTTATTTCAGTCATTAAGTAAGTTGACTTCTGAATAATTTAAGTATTTCTAGAGAAGAATTAATGTATTTTGTCTTGATTGTTACTAGGCTTGGTTTCCATACCTAGGGAAATCTTGTTTTGTCTGTCGAATGAGATTCGACGAGATAACAATTTGCTGACCATACTAGGGAACGTTTACTTTTTCAGTGAATTCCTTTTACTTTTTCACCTTCGATCAACTCTAGTGACTATATCTTGATTCTTAAAACCTGGTTTTTTGGTACCTTTTGAGAATTTTTTATTTTTTCTTTTTGTATCATGGGTATCAAACTTTTCTTTTGAGAAATTTATGAAATGTTGCACCTTTCTTGTGATAAAATTGTGGCATGTCGCACCTTTCCTATGATGAAAGTGCGACAATTGGAAATTGTCTCATTTTACTTTTGATAATAGAGAAATATTTGACGAATTGTCATATTTTTCATGTGTTATGGTTGCAACAGTGGACTACTGTGAATAGTATACCTACGACAACCTTAGAAAAATTCAAATAAATAGGGTTTGATCCTCTGGGTCCAAATTTTTTTGTTTTTCGTGGTTTTTTCAGTCTATGCTCATCATAGAAAAGTCAACATTGGATTTAAATCAGTGTGTTTAGTTGTCTTTTTGGGAAAAGTACTTATCTTTACATGTTATGGTTTTTACATCTAATTGTTTTTTTGATTTATCAAAAAAACAATATTTCACTTCTGGTTTTGGTTGTGATAGTATTTCTTCTTTTAGTGGAAATAATCAAACATTCATTTATACATGTTGTAAACAATTATTTTGCTAATTTAAAATCTAGTGTTTCTCATTGAAAGGTAGCTCCAATTTGAATTTTCTTTTTTTTATTAGACCGCGACAAGTATTGATTATTCTATCTATTAAACGTAAAAAGAAAATTCTTGCTTGGATTGATTTGCATTAGTATTTTCATTCTGAAAATTAGTGCATTAAATAATTTGTTATGTTTTCTCTTCTTCATTTATTCTTGTATTATTGAAAAATGAATGAAGCCTTCTATCTTTCGTAGATAAGATTTCATTGATGTGAAAAGGTCATATTTCATATTAGTTGCATTAGCTGGAAATTATTTATTATACTAGTTGGTTATTGTACACATTTATTACCTTTACATCACTTTTAGTGGATCTAGGTTAGAAGACACGTTCTGACTTCTATAAACATAGGATTTGTCATTAATTTCTTTTGTTACATTCTATGGGTGGTCAATATTCCATGTACGATGAGTATATTAGAATGCTTCCCATCATACAGGACACATTAGACAACACTAACTGTGGACTGAGCTTCCACGTACTCTTAGGTATATCGAAGACCCCGTCTAGGTTACAAACCAACTATAGTAATTGAGTCAATTGCCTTATTATGTGTGATAAACCAAAAAAAACATTCGAGGAGATTGTATGTACGTACTTAATGGTATATTATAGTTCACAGAAGGTTGGTAACCTTTTATACGTAGTATCTCATTTTTATTGCTTTTGTTTAGTTTCATTAGTACCAATTGTGAATTTAACTATCATAAATTTTTAAAATTATTATTTAAAATTAATTTTTAGTAGACCTAAGGTTGAATCTGATGGAAATGGTTCCAGAATTTACCAACCAAGGAACCCCTCTTAATGGGGATCCTATTTTGTTTCCATTTTCTGGAAATGTTGGTCCTTCGTACATGCCCACATTGTCTCTTTCTGGATTCATGATAGGTTTATTGGTCTGGTTGTTTTCAAACCAGTTGGCTTCAAATACCCAAGTTGCTTCACCTCAACAACACTAACCATTTTTTTACCCTTTACCTTCTTCACCCACCATGCCTCTTTACCTTTCTTCTTATTCACCTGGTGAAAATCCTAATGCTAGTAACGAGGAGGTTAAGAAGAAGAAGAAAAGGAAGAAGAAGAAGTAGGATAAGAAAGGAATCAACTAACCAACCATTTTTGTGAGTACTGAAAATGTTGAGGAACCCTTCAACGTGCATCACAAGCCAAAATACCATAGCAAGATTTGTAAGGGTTCCCACCTTCTTAAGGATTGTCCTAATGTACCTAGATTCTTAGAAGTGTCATCCAAATATTTTCATCAACTTATTGTTGATCCATCAATGAGTGATTCTAATACCTTCTAGGGAAAAAGTGTAAATTTAGGTTTCCTTGTAGGTTATATGAACTGATTCATCAAATTCAAGTTTTCCCTCATGTGGATGAAGACTCTAAATTGTTGGAAAACATTACTAATTTTCAACACAAACTTCTAATGAGTTACCGTAATATTTATCCCAACGTACCGTGAGTTGACGAAGTGATTGATCCCATTCCAAGTACATTCAATCTCGCTCTTCCATTGGAGAGTGAAACACATATCACCTAGGTTGATGAACCATTGGTTGATCAAGTAGTTGAATCAATTCCATCTTTGGTCAATCCCACTCTCCCCTTAGAGATTGAAGTTAATACTGCTCAGGTTCTTTTTTTTTACTTCTGATTCCACTACATAAGGGGGAATTTCACTCGTTTTCAAAGAAACCCCTACAAGTACTAAGGTAATTTATTTTGATTGGAATCGAATAAAAGAGCCTCGTCTCCCTTCTCACATTCCTTTATAAATTGTTGTGAAATCTTGTGATAAGAATGTGTGTCACACTATTGTAGATGAAGGTGCTTCTCTTAACATTTTATCCTCAACCACTTCGCAAGATCTAGGTTCCCCTTAGCTTTTTTCTGTTACTTAGAATCTATTATATTTTAACAGAAGAGCTACTAAACCTTTAGGGATCCTTCCTCAACTTCATATTACCTTGGAAGGCAAAACTATCTATATTGATGTTATGGTAGTCCAAGGCCCCTTGGATTTCAATTTTCTCCTTGGGAGATACTATGTCTATACCATGAAATTTTTCATGCAAACACTCTTCATGTGATGCATTTCCCTCATAATGGAAACATTGTGACTATTAACTAGATTTTGTTTAGTTCCCTCGTTTGACTACCAACCATTTGACCTCCCTGAATTTTCCCTATATGCAGGTATTTAACCCACCATAGGTTAATTATGTGGCAAATTATCCCATGCCTTCACTTACCGATGAAAATGAGCCTCTCACTATATGCTCATCTTCTTTTGACTTAGATCTGGTAAGTGACATAGTGGGCCCTTCAATGGGGACATTAGAGCCTAATATTCCCAACCCTATTAAGTCCTTTGACATGTATTCCTTCCAAAGAATTTTTCTTCCATTTGTTGAAGACCACTTGGAAGCCATGATTGAGGTGTGTCCCTTGGCATGTGTTCCTTTTATAGAATTATCCTCTAAGAATCCATGATATGGTTCCATGAGCATAGTTCATGTCCTATGTCAAGCTTATTTAAAAAATCAAACAGACATCAAATAATAGTTATTTTCATTTCAATATTGCATAAAAATGAAACCAACTTATGAGCATAGTTATTTTCCTATGTCAAGCTTGTGAAAAAATGAAATAGATCCCCTTCTAATTGATTCAACTCTTTGACTAGATCTCGTAAATTTTGAGTCAAATCTTTAATCTGATCTTGTAAATGAACCTTCATTTCATCCACCTATTAGAAACCAGTTTTCTACTTGAGCAGATGAAATGATGCTTGGGGGCATGGAACATATCTCAAGCATAGTGTTTTCCATCTTTCAAGCTTGTCTAAAAATGAAACCTATCTTGAGCATAGTTTTTTCTTTGTTTCAAACTTGTGTAAAAATCAAACTTATCTCGAGCTTAGTCTTTGTTCCTTCTCGTGCTCGTAAATACATGAGTATAAGTTACTCCATATACTTTTATCGCTTTTAACATAGTTACCAATCAAACAAAAACTATTACCTCAAAACGAGAACTCTAGCCCAAAAAAACTGAAAGAACATGAAAAAACAACCCAAAAACGAAAAGTGTGTCTTCCATAATGCACTTTTTCTTTTAGGGTCAATTTCAACATTTTTTTAAATTATGCTAAAAACCATTTTTTTTCTTCAAAAAATGATTGAAAAAAAAACTCGAAACAAAAAGTGTTGATGGTGGAATAACATCGTCAATTTTGTGTGTGCCAAAAACAACCTAAAAATGAAAAGCGTTGATGGTGGAATAACGTCGTCTATTTTTTTTGTGCAAAAAACACCTTGAAAACGAGGAGTGTTAATATTGGAATAACATCTTTTTCTTTTTGGGTTAGATTGTCAACAATTTTTAATAATGACATTATAGATAAAATATCACGACTCTGAAAAACCTTAAAATTTCAACGATAAACATGACATTAAAGATCAAATATCAAGTCTTGAAATTCCAACGATTTGTAGGCATGGTATTAAAGATAATCTATTATTGTGTCTCTAAAAAGCATTAAAAATCCAAGGATGACATAAAAGTTAAAATATCACATTTATGAAAATAAAATTCCAATGATTTTTAGGCATGCTATTAAAGATAAAATGTTACTTGTAAAAAATAAATGAATAAATTAAATTATTAAAAAAAAAACCAAAAAATTTCAAAAATAAAATAAAAAGGGAAAATTTCAAAAAAAGACACAATTTAAAGAAAAAAAAAAGAAGAAAAAAAAAAAACAAATTTTATTATTTTAGTTATAATAATAATAATAATAACAATAAAACGCATAATTTAAAAAAAATAATAAAAAAATTAATTTAAATAAAAAATTTAAAATTAGTGAAAATAAAAAAAATAAAAAATAAAATAAAATTTACAAATTCAAATTTAAAAATAAAAAATAAAAAAATAAAAATTTAAATTTAAATTAAAAAAAATAATATATATATATATGAAAAATATAATTTTAGATAAAACAAAATAACAAAATCAAATTTTCTTAAAATTTAAAAAAATTTAAAAAAATTAATAAATTAAAAAAATAAAAATAAAAATTATGAAAATAAAATTTAATACGAAATAAGTTTAAAAAATTAAAATTAAAAAATAAATAAATTAAAAAAAATTAATTTTCTTTTTTATATTAAAAAAAAAATTAAAAAGTAAAAAACAAACAAGTTTGGTCGCTGCCCTGGGACCGCAAGGCTCGGCTGGCGGGCGGTCGGAGAGCTAGCAACTCTCCCACCACCCACCAGTCGAGCCCTGCGGCCCCTAGGGCAGTCGATGTCGATTCTGGGAATTGAACCTTGTGGCCCTGAGGGCTACATGGCCTGGTCGGCGGGTGGCAAGAGAGCTAGCAGCTGGTAGCTCTCCCGCCACCCGCTGGTCGAGCCCTAGTGCAGTCGAGATCGATTATGGGAATCGACCCTTGCTACCCTATGGAGTAGGTCGCTTGGCCAGTGGGCGTGGGGAGAGCTAGTAGCACTCCCACTGCCCGTCGGTCGAGCCTTGTGACCCCCAAAGCAGCAAGGGGTCGATTCCTAGAATCGACCCCGACAGCCCTAGGGGTCGCGAGGCTTTGCCAGCAGGCGGCGAGAGAACTGGCAGCTCTCCCGTCGCCTGCTAACTGAGCGCCACGACCCCTAGGGCGGCCATTAAAACCAAAATTTTTAATTTTTTTATAAACTTTTATTTTTATTTTATTTGTAATTTAATTTTTAATTTTTTTATTAATTTAAAAAAAAATTACTCTTTTTTTATTTAATTTTTAATTTTTAATTTTTTTAATTTAATTTTTTTCCTTTTTAATTTATTATATTTTTAAAATTAATATTTTTATTTTATTTTAATTAAAAAAATGTGTTTTTATTATTTTTGATTGTTTTTAATTTTTTTCAAATTTCAAATTTTTTTACTTATTAAAAACAAATTATGTTTTTTTCTTATTCTTTGAAAATGTTGTATTTTTCTTAGTTTTTTTTTTTATTTAAATTTTCTTTTTAAATTTTTAATGTTTTTTTTTTTTTAATTTAATTTTTTATTGTTTTGAAATTTTTATTTTAATGTTCTTTTTAAGTTTTAATTTTTTTTTTAAAATTTAAATATCGAAATTTTAATAATTTTGTATTTTAGTATTTTATTACTATTTTTTTAATTATTTAATTATTTTTTAATTTTAATTATTTAATTTTATTATTTTCTTTAATTAAGCTGTTTTTTTTAAGCTTAATATTTTTTTTTGGTCTTTTTTTTTTTTTTTAATTATGAGTTTTCTTTTCCCCTTTTTTATTTATTTTTGAATTTTTATTTATTTATTTATTTATTTTTTAAATTTTTTGTTTAAATTTTTTATTTAAACAAAAAATATCGCTTCTGTGAGAGCCTTTGTAAAGATATCGGCTACTTGATCATTGGTTGGACAGTACTGCACTTCAAGAACACAATCATGAATGAGCTTTCTGATGAAGTGTATGTGGAGTTCAATGTGTTTCATACGCTGATGCTGAATTGGATCATTACATAGCTGAACGACACTCTGATTATCACACCAAAGTGTAGTTGGATGTTGCTGATGAAGACCAAATTCAGACAGGATCTAATGAAGCCACATGGCTTCCTTGCTGGCTTCCACTGCACCATGATACTCTGCTTCTACTAAAGAAAGAGAGATGGCGCTTTGTTTCTTACAAGACCAAGTAATAGGTCCTGAACCAAGAGTGAATACATATCCTGCAGTAGACTTTCGATCATTAGGGTCACCAACCCAATCCGAATCAGTGAAACCAATCAACAATGGAGATGCTCCTGCACTGTAATGAATCCCAACTGAACTGTACCTCGAATATATCGAATTATTCTTTTAGCTGCTTTCCAATGACTTTCATGAGTTTGGTGCATACACCGAGCGACAAGACCAACGACAAAGGAAAGGTTAGGACGGGTATGGGTTAGATACAGAAGTTTACCAACAAGTTGACAGTATAAGGTAGCATCAACTTCAGGGGTAGTACAAGTGACTGAAAGCTTGACTCCAGATAGAAAGGGAGAAGGAGTTGGCTTACATTCTTCCATGTGAAAGTGGTGTAGAAGATCACATGCATACTTGGACTGAGAGAGGGTAATGCCTTCCTTGGATTGCAAGACTTGAAGACCAAGGAAATAATGAAAGTGTCCTAAGTCTGTCATTTCAAACTTCTTTTTGAGGCTATACTTCACATGGTTTATATGGTTTGGATCACTACCAGTAAGGATAAGATCATCGACATAAAGAACAAGTATGGTGAAGGACTTAACCACTTTCTTGGTGTAGACAGTGTTGTGAGAATGACACCTAGAAAAGCCATTATCTAGTAGAAATCTATCCATTTTGGCATACCAAGCCCGAGGAGCTTGTTTGAGACCATAGAGAGACTTCCTAAGGCAACAAACACGGCTAGAGTCGTTATGGATAAAGCTATAGGGTTATTCCATGTAGATTTCTTCATGCAAATCTCCATGTAAGAAGGTGGATTTAATGTCCATCTAATGGACTTCCCATTTAAGGGAGGCAGTAAGGGAAAGAACAAGGCAGATAGAATTCATTTTGGGAACAGGGGAGAAGGTTTTAGTATAGTCAATGCCTTCAACTTGTGAAAATCCTTTAGCGACAAGACAAGCTTTATGTCTATCCACTTTTCCATCTGGTCCAAACTTTGTTTTGTAAACCCATCTGCATCTAACAAGTTTTCTTCCTTTTGAAAGAGGAACAAGATCCCAAGTATCATTCGCCAATAAGGAATGATATTCTTCATTCATAGCTTCATCCCAATCTGGATGACCGGAGGCTTCTTCAAAGGTTTCTGGATTAGGATGTTCTGGAACTTGAGCCAATAAGGAAGAGGCTCTTTCGAACTGAGAACGTGTACGTCATCGATCTGCAGGGTCACCTACAAGAGAACCTGCTGCATCCTGAGTAGTGCACCCATATTGGAAGTTGTGGAGTAAAAGGAGTAATTTCAAGAGGTGAAGGATTTTCATCCTCACTGTCATCATCTGAACTAGAAGGAATGCTATTAAAAATAGAAGAGAGAGAGAGAGGTGGCACATATGTCGAATCAGGTTCACATGCCAAAGGTGGCACACCTGCCTAATTAGGCTCGCAGGATGATATATTTTCATCAAAATTTACATCTCTTCTAATGATTATATTTTTGGATTTTGGTTGAAGAAGTCTATATCCTTTGACATCTTCAGAATATCCAACAAAAAATCATTTTTCAATCTTAGGTTCTAAGGCTTTATGTTTCGCATCTCGAATATGGGCCCAAGCATCACTTCCAAAAACACGAAAGTGACTTACATTCGGTTTGATTGAGCTCCAAGCTTCTTCTGGAGTTATATTCTTTAAAACCTTAGTAGGAGTGTGATTTACTATGTAATTTGTACAATTAATTCCTTCTGCCCAAAAATTGAGACTAAGTCCTTTAGATTGAAGCATACAATTAGCCTTTTCTTTTGAGGTGCGATTCTTCCTTTCAGCTACACCATTTTGTTGTGGAGTATATGGAACAACATGTTGCAATTGAATGTCATGCTCAGTGCAGAAGTTGATAAATTTGTTGTTAACATATTATCCTCCATTGTCTGATCTTAACTTAAGAATTTGATGTCCAAATAGTTTCTCAACAAAGGCCTTAAAGGCCAAGGACATGTTAAAAACTTCACTCTTGAGTTTTAAGAAGTATACCCAAGTGCCTCTGGAAAAATCATCAATAAAAGTTAAGTAGTACTTGCAACCAGAGAAAGCAACAACAGGAAGTGGACCACATAAATCACTATGCACAAGTTGCAAAGGGGCTAAGGCATGCCAAGAGGCATGTTTGTTAAAACTATCCCGATGATGTTTTCCGAGTACACATGAGAAAACACCATCTCGACAAGATACCATAGGAAGACCTCTCACCATATTGTCTTTATATAGAGTTTGAAGAGAGTGATAGTTTAAGTGACCAAATTTCTCATGCCAAAGTTTGCTCACTTCATCATTATGAGCAACAAAAACATAGGGAAGACATGATGACCCAAAGTTGTCAAACTTATTCAACCTTGTGGAATCATTAGCAATGCCAGTAGCTAAAATATGTCTAGGATATTTGAGGTCCTTGATTACAACATCATGAGGTGAGAATTCTACTATCTTCCCTTCACTTGAATGAGTTATCTGATAAACAGAGAGAAGGTTGCATGACAAGGTAGGAACACATAGTACATCATTAAACTGACCATTATCTAGATGAATGGTTCTAGATCCTACAACACTAAGAGATCTATCATCACGAACATAAATATGTTTGGTGTTACAATCATTTAAAGAAGAAAACATGGCTTTATTTTTGGCCATGTGGTCAGAAGCTCTGGAATCAATGAGCCTCTCATGAGAAGGAGAAGAGGAAGATACATTTAATGCATAACCAGATCTTGATGCTTGACAACCACAAGCAGAAATGCCATTTCTGAAGATGAAGGTGAAGAGTGCTCCAAATTGATGTTGTGCTTCTTCATTGCTACTTCTAAGGCTTCCATCTTCTTAAAACATTTGGACTCTATATGGCCATCACGATTGCAAAAGTTGCAATGTCTATCTATCTTCTTTCCTTTGTTTGTCTTTGTCTTGTCATTTTGGTGAGTTGTTTTTTCATTTTACGACTGAAATTGCTTAGGACCTTTGTTTGGTTTCGGACCATAATTTTTAGGATACTGCTTCTTGGGATTCTTTTGATATGATTGTTGTTGGGCTGCTAAGGCTTTCTTAGAAGCGTTTCAAGGAGTGATAAGACCAACGTGTAAGAGTTTTTCTTGTTTTCTTATCAAAGAATCGCAAAAGGCATCAAAATAGGGATTCTTGTAGGTGGTTCCTGAAGAGATGATGGCTTCTCTAGTGGAATGGAAGGCGGAAACAAATACAGTATGTAGGGCCAAGCTTAGCAAGAATGCAATAGATGAGGCTAACATCTTCCTTTTTTACCTTACACCCTTCTAAAAGAAGTCTAAGGGTCTTGAATTTGGACAAAAAATCTTCAATAGAGGAGAAATTATTGGGGTCTGTTGGGGTTCCTATGTTTTGGCAGATTTGGCAATACCAAAAGATAAGACAACATAAAACCACTTTGGGGCCCTAGGATCTAGCCCTCCTGGACCCGGAGAGGGATATCTCTAATAAAACAAAGAATGATATATCTTTGAAAGTTCAAATGAGATGTTAGGCTAGTTATGAAGCACAAAGGGGAGTTTTAAAATGATTTGGTTGGTTGGTTGCTGGGTTGGTCATGAGATCATAGACTAAGAAAGTAAAGGGGACAAAAGGGAAAAAGCAACAGGATGTTTCAACAAAGGTGATAGGTCAGGAATGTGCCATCCATTGGGCTATGGAGTCATGAAAGGAGAATTACTTGCAACAACTAGCCAAGGCTTTCAGAGGGCAAGTCATCTACAATAAAGAATATTTTTAGATAGATGGTGGGATGGAACATTAAGGATTGAAAGTGAAAGAAGGAAAGACACCCAATTTCTGTTTATAGATTAGGTCAGAGGTCATTTAACTCCAGACCTACTTGGACATACTCAAAGGCAGCTCTCAAAGGAGGGACAAAGGGGCAACTTATAGATCAGATCAGAGGTCATTTAACTCCAGGTCAGCTTTAGCATGCTCTAAGGGAAAACAAAGATAAGTTTAACAAAGCCAGGGTCTGTAGATCAGAGAAGGACTTTGAACCTTCAATGCTTTGACACTAGCAAGAAACATCCAAGCAGCAAACCATGAATTCATACATCAACTAGCAGCATATGGAACCACTACACTAGTTAAATAAGCTGAATTTAACCTTAGATAACACATACAACAGAAAACATTGAAGGCAAGGAGAGCAGAGACATAGGGTACCTAACAAGGGTAAATCTTATGCCATATTTTTGATGCAAACCAACAGAAAATGAAACAACATGAAAATGTAATAAACAGTGTTAGAAAAACATCACCAATAGTAATAGACCAGGATCCTGTGAAATGTGCTTGATTAATCGATGAAAAACCTGTCACATACTCTGAGCTCAATGGATAATACAGTCCAGACTTCTCCTCCCAGCCTACTACATAACAACTACTCTACTAATCCCTCCCAATACTGTTCTAACAGTCCAAATGAATCCCTCTAACAGCAATCAGCCACAACTGAACAACAACCCTTACAATTTGTTCTCAGGAATTCTTATAGGCGAAGAGAAACAACAAGGAGTAGATGACATTTAATTTGTTTCATTAAGACAGGATGGAGGAAGCATTCATGCCCATACTGCTTAATGTCTCTGCAGCGCTGTATGTACTTTGTAGTCCGCTTTGGGAGTCTTTGAAAGGTCGAGGTTGACCTCAAATGTTTCTTGAAGTCCTTTCTGGCTGTAAGGCCCTATGTTCTATCCTCTAAAGCAAGTAAGGTGACTAAAAAGGTCTTCAAGCCTCCATGCTTCCATTACTGCAATTCTGACAGTCTTAAGAAGCTTCTGCCGGTGTCTTTAACTATTACTATGCTCAAAGAGGCATGGAGATCATTGTTCGAAGGTGTCCATCTGGAGAAAATGTCCTGTTGACACTGGAATCACTGATAGGACTTTGACAGTGTGCTTAAATCTTCAAACTGCGTCTTTTCCTTTGAATGCAGGATTAAGCATAAATTGCATCAATAATAAGCATTTAACCCCCTTGAATCTCTTCTGCTGATACGCTGGCCGATACTGAAATGGCCTCTCTGTGATCTCTGCACAATAAAATAGGCCTGTCACAAACCTGGGCAGTGGTGGAATGTTGCGGAGGCCCGGAGGAATGGTGGCGGAGCAGAGGAGCACAGTGGAAATGGCGGAGAAATGCAGTGAAATTTAACATAAAAACATTAAAGTTCGAGGGTTGGGTGGAATGGACAACCTTTTAATTTAAATCGGGAAGGTTTAGATTTCGGCGAAATACAAAGGAAAAGAGGGTCAAAACATATGAAATGAATTCGGAATGGTGGGACCCAACAAGGGCGGAGGGCAATTAAACTTAGATCGTTGGATCTCAAGAGGAGATCAACGGATAGCGGGGATCAAAAGATGAACTTTTTGGGAAGGTACGATGGAAGAAACATAGAGGAAGAGGCGATGCAATATGAGCCGTCGATCTTGGGTGAATGGACAGTTGTGATCAAGTCAGAGGATCGCAATCTGGGGTAGCAGGGGTGACACATTTAAAAAATTTTGATTGCGATTGGAGCGATGTTGTGATTAGGCGCCAACCGTCGGATCTGGAAGGGGGATCGAAGGTTTAGATATAATCAGAGGGGTGGAATGGGAAGGGCGACGAGCGAGCAGAAATTAGCGCTGGGCCGTCGGATCCAATGGAATGGACAGCGGAGATTGTAATCGGGAGATCGCAATTGCGATGGGCAGAAAGTGGCAGTGATTAACAATTGTGATTGTGATCGAGGCGGGGAATGCGATTGAGCGCCGGGCCATTAGATCTATTCAGATCAACGGTGGAGATTGTTTCTGCGGTGTCTAGAACAAAAACACAATCGCATCATAGTTTTTCGTTAACAGATAGAAATGCGCTCGCTGACGGTTACGATTGTGATAATCACTCAAGGCCTTAGCGCCTAGTTTGGCACAGGGTTACATGGGGAAGTGGTTTGCGGGGCTTAGCCGAAAGGGGCTTAGGCTTATTATAAGGTAGGAAGTGGGTTTTTGCCCCCTTTTAATGCATTTTGAGGTTGGGGAAGGGTAACAATGGGGGGAAAAAAGGGGACATTGGACCAAACAAGGGGAACTTGTAGGGTTTAAAGGGAATTTAAGATGATTTAAAGGGTAAGTGGGGAATTTAGAAGGGGAAGGAAAGAGGATTAAAACAAAGGCTTAGAGGGAATGAAATAAGAGGGAAAAAGAGGCCTTTGGGAATTTCTTCACAAACATAGATGCTTTATAATGGGAATCAGCAGAGGGGATTTTATCAAAGGACAAAAGGCAGAAGGAGGCTTCAAGGATGATGTGTTTTCAGGGGAAATGCATTCCTTGAAGGCTCAAAAACATTTTAGCCCCCTGTTTGCTTGTCAAAAAATTTATGGGGGGCTAACAGTGGCTCCACATGGGGATGGCTACTTCTTGAAGGAGTCAAGAATCCAGAGAATGATATTTGGTCTAGGCCAGATGCATGCTACTTTGCACATCCCTTTCTTTCTTTAGATCAACTGCCACAATATGAAGACATTATATCAGCAGAAACACTTTCCCCAACAAACTACCTACCCTTCCTACAATCCTAGCATTTTTTCTTCTAGGGTGCATCTGGACTTGTAGACCCTTTACATAATTTATTTTTTGCAAACATAAAATAAACCTATTCTATTTCTACCCTTATTACTCCATGAGACCAGATTATACTGTTGGTCTCATATGTTTCTCTACCTAAACTAATATCTGCTAGGATTAAACTGTCTAGTAGATTTCTTCTCTGCATTCTAAGACAGAAATTGAAAAACAGTCAAACCAGGATTAGACTGTCTGACTTGCTAGACTTTGCATAAATTAAAAACAACTAACTACATACTCACACACTGAGCTTTATTGATCCTTCCTACCTACCCTACTCTACTTGGAAATCTCTGATGTTCTAGGTGATACAATAATGCCAATGCAGCCAGTCAAGCAGTAGCAAAAAAGGATATGAGCATTAACTACCTGCAAGAGATAACCACAGTGTGCTCTGCATGTAGTTCTTCCAAACTGAGGTCACCATCAGTAGTGACCACTCCTGATGAATCTGGCCCGTGTTAAAGATCAATGTTGGAGTATTTGAGCAAATTAGGGCCTCCATATATTCTGCCACAGGATCTATGAGCACATGATGTACAAGTTCTTCTTTTAGGCCCTCCATGGCTGGTATGTTGTCTATATCCTGGGCAGCTTTGACTCTTGCTTCTTCCACTGCATCCTCAAGGTGGCTCTTGAAAGCCCATTCATCTTCTTCTTGCACATCAAAAAGAAGTGGAATTTCTTCTTTTTTAGGAGAAGGAAAACTTTCCAAAAAGGCCCTCGGGTCTCTGAACTGATATGATTTTTCTTGTGAGTTCAAAAGTTCGATCTCAGCTTCATACCTTTCAACCACCACTTCTAAGAAAAATTTCCTGAGCACGGGTATGAATTTTTAACTGAGAGGAATAACCCGGGGAAGGTCCTCCACCTTCAATTCTGCCAAGTCACTAGAAATTGTATCATGACACTCTGCTATGAAATCTGGATACATTTATGCAAATCGTTCAGGGTATTCCATTAGTGAAGTGACTTGGTCTTTGACATGGATGATGTTGTACTGTGACATGGTCTCCCAGTGGAGTCTTGTGAACACACAGATAATCAACGGCCTACTGATCACGAGTGGAGTCCTTTAATCATTCAGGAATTGTGGAGTCGCCAGGTGGATGATTTATAATTCTACTGTCCGCCACAGTGATTTACCAAATCAAGCTTTTGCTCTTATTCCCCAGTGGAGTCGCCACTATGTTGGGGTTCCTATGTTTTGGTAGATTTGGCAATACCAAAAGATAAGACAACATCAAACCACTTTGGGGCCCTAGGATCTAGCCCTCCTGGACCCGGAGAGGGATCTCTCCAATGAAACAAAGAATGATATATATTTGAAAGTTGAAATGAGATGTTAGGCTAGCTATGAAGCACAAAGGGGTGTTTTAAAATTATTTGGTTGGTTGGTTGTTGGGTTGGTAATGAGATCATAGACTAAGAAAGTAAAGGGGAGAAAAGGGACAAAGCAGCAGGATGTTTCAGCAAAGGTGATAGGTCAGGAAATCCATTGGGCTATGGAGTCATGAAAGGAGAATTAATTGCAACAACTAGCCAAGGCTTTCAGAGGGCAAGTCATCTACACTAAAGGATCTTTTTAGATAGATGGTGGGATGGAACATTAAGGATTGACAGTGAAAGAAGGAAAGACACCCAATTTCTATCTATAGATCAGGTCAGAGGTCATTTAACTCTAGACCTTCTTGGACATACTCAAAGGCAGCTCTCAAAGGAGGGACAAAGGGGCAGCTTATAGATCAGACCAGAGGTCATTTAACTCCAGGTCAGATTTAGCATGCTCTAAGGGAAAACAGAGATAAGTTTAACAAAGCCAGGGTTTGTAGATCAGAGAAGGACTTTGAACCTTCAATGCTTTGACACCAGCAAGAAACATCAAAGTAGAAAACCACGAATTCATACATCAGCAAGCAGCATATGGAACCAATACACTAGTTAAATAAGCTAAATTTACCCTCAGATAACACATACAGCAGAAAACATTGAAGGCAAGGAGAGCAGAGACATAGGGTACCTAACAAGGGTAAATCCTATGCCATATTTCTGATGCAAGCCAGTAGAAAATGTAATAAATAGTGTTAGAAAAACATCACCAATAGTAATAGACCAGGATCCTGTGAAATGTGCTTGATTAATCGATGCAAAACTAGTCACATACTCTGAGCTCAATGGCTAATACAGTCCATACTTCTCCTCCCAACCTACTACATAACAACTACTCTGCTAATCCCTCCCAAGGCTGTTCTAACAGTCCAAATGAATCCCTCTAATAGCAATCGGCCACAACCGAAAAACAACCCTTACAATTTGTTCTCAGGAATTCTTATAGGCGAAGAGAAAAAACAAGGAGTAGATGACATTTAATTTGTTTCATTAAGACAGAATGGCAGAAGCATTCACACCCATACTGCTTAATGTCTCTGCAGTGTTGTATGTACTCTGTAGTCTGCTTCGGGAGTCTTTGACAGGTAAGGGTTGACCTTAGATGTTTCTTGAAGTCCTTTCTGGCTGTAAGGCCCTATGGTCTGGCCTATGAAGCAAGTAAGGTGACTGAAAAGGTCTTCAGGCCTCCATGCTTCCATTACTGCAGTTCTGACAGTCTTAAGAAGCTTATGTCAGTGTCTTTAACTGTTAATGGGCTCAAGGAGGCATGGAGATCATTGTCCGAAGGTGTCCGTTTGGAGAAAATGTCCTGCTGACGCTGGAAGCACTGATAGGACTTTGACAGTGTGCTTAAATCTTCGAACTACATATTTTCCTTTGAATGTGGGATTAAGCATAAATTACATCAATAATAAGCATTTAATCCCCTTCAATCTCTTCTGCTGATATGCTGGCCAATACTGAAATGGCCTCTTTATGATCTCTGCACAATAAAATAGGCCTGTCACAAACCTGGGCAGTGGTGGAGAAATGCTGCGAAGGCCCGGAGGAATGGTGGCGGAGCAGAGGAGCACAGTGGAAATGGCGGAGAAATGCGATGAACTTTAACATAAAAACATTAAAGTTCGAGGGTCGGGTGGAATGGACAACCTTTTAATGTAAATCGGGAAGGTTTAGATTTCGGTGAAATACAAAGGAAAAGAGGGTCAAAACATATGAAATGGATTCGGAATGGTGGGACCCGGCAAGGGCGGAGGGTGATTAAACTTAGACCGTTGGATCTCAGGAGGAGATCAACGGACGGCGGGGATCAAATGATGAAATTTTTGGGAAGGTACGATGGAAGAAACACGGAGGAAGAGGCGATGCAATATGAGCCGTCGATCTTGGGTGAACGGACCGTCGTGATCAAGTCGGAGGATCGCAATCGGGGGGAGCAGGGGTGACACATTTAAAAAGTTCCGATTGCAATCGGAGCGATGTTGTGATTATGTGCCAACCATCGGATCTGGCAGGGGGATCGAAGGTTTAGATATAATCGGAGGGGTGGAATGGGAAGGGTGACGAGCATGCAGCGATTAGCGCTGGGCCGTCGGATCCAATGGAATGGACGGTGGAGATTGTAATCCGGAGATCGCAATCACGATGGGAAAAAAGTGGCAGCGATTAACAATTGCGATTGCGATCAGGGCGGGGAATGCGATTGAGAGCTGGGCCGTCAAATCTATTCAGATCAACGGTGGAGATTGTTTCCACGGTGTGTAGAACAAAAACACAATCGCATCGGAGTTTTTCGTTAACACATAGAAATGCGCTCGTCGACGGTTGCGATTACGATAAGCGCTCAAGGCCTTAGCGCATGGTTTTGGTGCAGGGTTACGTGGGGAAATGGTTTGTGGGGCTTAGCCGAAAGGGGCTTAGGCTTATTATAAGGTAGGAAGTGGGTTTTTGCCCCCTTTTAATGCATTTTGAGGTTGGGGAAGGGTAACGGTGGGGGGAAAAAAGGGGGACATTGGGCCAAACAAGGGGAACTTGTAGGGTTTAAAGGGAATGTAGGATGATTTAAAGGGTAAGTGGGGAATTTAGAAGGGGAAGGAAAGAGGATGAAAACAAAGGCTTAGAGGGAATGAAATAAGAGGGAAAAAGAGGCCTTGCAAATTTCTTCACAAACATAGAGGCTTTATAATGGGAATCAGCAGAGGGGATTTTATCAAAGGACAAAAGGCAGAAGGCTTCAAGGATGATGTGTTTTCAGGGGAAATGCATTCCTTGAAGGCCCAAAAACATTTTAGCCCCCTGTTTGCTTGTCAAAAAATTTATGGGGGGCTAACAGGGTCCAAAGTAAGAAACTCATTTTCAAGCTGGTGGGCCCTAATTTGATTTTGAATGACAAAAGCAGTATTTAGCTTTTCTAGGGATTTATGAGGGGTTTCAATGTCAAGGATGTGAAATCGAAGATCTTGAGCAAAGGAAATTCCTATCAACCCTCGTGCTTGATCTTGTTTATTTTCCCATTTAGGAACTTTATCATCATTAGAAGGTTTAGTTTCTTATCCTATGGTTATTCTATAAAGCCCTTTACTTCTAAGTATATCTACCATGTGAGGTAGCCATTGGAAATAATTGGTTAAGAATAATCGGGCATGAACTTTCCATTTTAGAAAATGAAATTGAGAAAAAGCTAAAACTAACTTCTCCAATGGAAATATCTCGAAACATTAAGGCTGTTTAAAAAAAAACGGCTCTAGAAACGGCTCCCGAATGGAGAAGTTATGCCTTTTGAAAAACTGAGTCAAGAGGAGCGTTAGTTTGCTGTAATAACGCTCTGTTTTAGAGGAGCCTCAGCGTTACTAATGCACAAGTCAAGAGTAGAGAGTTGCATTATTCAGCATTACTAACGCACAAGTCAAGAGCAGAGAGTCACATCAATTAGCCTTAGCTTGGAGCGATTTCGAACTAACGCGGGTCCGTAGTTGAAGCAAGGACTGTGATTTCCAAAAAAAAAATTAAGAGAAAAAAAAACTATCTTTAATCTGTTTGGCTGTCAACTGTTCTTCCGTGTGCGTGCTTTTTCCTTCACACGAAACCTAGCAAAAAAAGAAGTGCAAGCCTTATGGCAGAATGTTAGGTTTTCAGTTATCCTTACCGACAACTAGCTATTTTTACTATTTCTGATTTTTCGAGATCGCACAAAGATGCGAGGAAAGAGCATACATAGTAAAAAAAAATCCCTTCTTCCTGTTTCTGATTTTCCGAGATTGCACATAGCACAGAGCAAATAAATCAAACCTAAAAACCGAAATAAACAGAGAGAACCGAAATACGCAGAACTATTAACAAATATAACTGCAAAATAGATACTTTATGCCTCCAGATCTAAACTGAAATAACTTGGGCAACATGAAAACTTTTTGCATGAAACGAAAGGCGTTCCCCATTGTAATAGATGCTCTTAACACAAAAAAGTAGTTCTCCAGGCCTGAAAAATTTCAGAAATAATAGATCTACAAAACGACAGTCGCATTCAGTCAAGCCAGCTTCGGATTTGGATCAAAAATGGATGTGGCCCTCAAAATAGCTCTGATAATACCATGTAGGAATTTACAGGGTAAGTTCCTTAGATCAAGAACCAAAGGTCACCACTCACAAACAGATCACAAATCAATGCACTAGTATAATCACATGGTTAAAACCCTCGAAGAGGGAAACAATCCACGGCTTGAGCCAACGCGGCCACTTCAGGAAATTTATTAATATAAAAAGAAAAGTTACATATGTTTCTCTCATAAACGGTTAACCAAAAAATGACCCTCCATGCTCTTTAAATAGAGTTGATGGACCAATCGTGTGCTAAGCCATGAATCAAGTGTTGTTAATACTAAGGAGAGAATGAACCGTCAGATCACTACAAATTGTGACCGTCAGATTATAAGTTACAAATGTACATAGTAAAGAAACACACTTTACCTAACTCTACACTAGACTAAGTTATTCTTAACTATTTCCTATGTGTCGGAATATCCTAACAATTTTTACAAGTATTTTTATATTTCTTTTACACTTTTATTAGTTTTTTTTCACATTTTTTTATATTTTTTTTTAAATTGGATTTTTTTCACGTTTTATTTTATTTTATTTTATTTTTATATTTTATTACCAAGATGAAAATCACCACTCTAAACAAAAAGGATTGATGCTGCATCAACGCTTTCAAAATTTGCATGAAAATCAGTAACATTTTAAAACAAATGTTCATACTTGATAAATAAAAAAAATTAAAGTGCCAAAAAAATCACCATTTTTCTAAATCGACATGACATTAAAAAAAAAAAAAAACAAAAAAAATTTAAAGTTCCAAAAATATGCTCCAAAAAAAACAGGTTATTCTACATCACCACTTTTCAAAATCGACATGAAAATCATGACATTAAAAAAAATTAAAACAAAAATTTAAAAAAAAAATCATAAGAAAATTTAAAGTGCCAAAACTATGCTAAAAAAAAAGGGTGATTCTACATCACCACTTTTCAAAATCGGGTTCTTTTTTTGCTACCTAAAAAAATACAGGTACCAGGTAATTTTCTCATTTGATTGGTAACTATGTTTTTTTCGGGCATATTAAAACTAAAAGAAATGCTGAAATATGTAACCAGGTTTGATATTCACAATGGCATATGTAATCATGATTTTATGTATTTAATGTAATGAGAAAAACAAATTTATAATTTTTATTCTTGAGGAATGGGTTTCATGGTCAAGGAAATTCATTTTATAGGTCAAGCTTTGGTTCAGAGCTTCTAGGGTTTTTCATTGAGTCTACAAGTTAGGAGCATCATTGTCATGTATGAAAGACCCTACTTGGGCATGTTACATATTGTAAAAAGAATTTATTTCAGTCAAAATAGAGTTAAAGGACCCTCTAAGACCTTGTCAAATTGCAATCATAAATTCTTCCTAACAAGTGAACAAGTTTTCCTAAAAGGAACAATTCGACCTTGTAGAATACCTATATATAAGTGAGAATTCAACCTCACTTCGAGCATTCACTTCCCTCACACAAGTTCAATCACAAGAAATAAAATCTTGCAAAGAAAAGAAGGACGAAAGGAGAATAGAAGGATGAGATATTTGGATTGTTTCTAGGCTAATTCGCTCCACACGTGTGAAGGAACTAGGTCATCTATTGCAGAGGCTTAGGGCACAAAAAGGGTATAAGTTTCAGGTTGAGTTCTCTAGGAGATAATCATCTCAAGGAAAGAAGAAAGAAGAAAAAATCTACCATAATCTCATCTCATGGAGAATATAGAGTTTCTACAAAATCATTTTCTAGGTAGGTTGAACTTGCAGAAAAATTTGTTGGGCAGGCTAAAGTTGTAGAATAATTTGTTAGGAAGGTCAAAGTTGCAAAAGAGTTTTTTGGGGATTCAAATTGTAGAAGTTGTTGGAAAGAAATATAGAATTTACTTGGACCTGGAGGGTCTTAGTCAAGGGTCATAGGTCTTATAATTCATCAATTGAAAGTATATAAGAAGAGAAGAATTCTTATGGGTTTTCCTTTCAATTGAAGAGGTTTTTGCCCTGGTTGATCACTTATATTTTTTGTCCTCTCATCTTATTGTTCTTTCTGGTTTGGTATTTTTTTGATGAAAATAACACTAAATATATTCAAGTAGAAGAAGGAGCTAATCAAGTTAAGTAAAAATATATCACAACAAATTATCATAAAAAGATAAATCACCTAATCTAGTTGCCCCTACATTTGTCAACACAAAAAAGGAACCACTTGGAGTTGTCTATAAGCTATTTTTGTTCTCTCTAAATATGAAAATATTTTCAAGTAAATTTGCTTCTTTCGAGCTCGTAAAAGTATATGAAAAAATGTCTACCTAGTATAAGTTTACCCCTTTTACAGACTACGTAGACTATTTACAAAAAAAGTATACTTTGATCGATCATGGGAAAAAGACTATTTTACACTCTTTCAGGCTCAAGGGTAGATTTACGAAAAAAGAACATTATGGAGTTTTATTTTTATCTCTTTTTCAGACTCTCTAAATGTGAAAAAGGAATCGAGTAATTCCTTCACTAGACTCATAAAACACAATCAGTGTAGGACTCATCAAGCATGATGATACCGAACCACTCCTTCCCATGGTTTGTTAAAAATACTTCGAAGGACATATTTGAAGGATGATCTTATACTACAAGCATATTTTATCCTCCTCAAGCTTGATAAAAATAAAGAGGTACTTTCCAAAAATGGTGGGGGGGGTGGGATATGGGGAAAAATAGTGTACAAAGTCTGTATTTATCAGTAAGTTTCTCTTGAACATGACACTCTTTCACTTTCATGTATGATTAGGTCGGGAAATCCACCTACCTATCTATTGATCACACCTCCTTAAAAGTATTCATACTATTTTTCTATCCCATATTGAGTCAATTATTCCAACTTTGTATAGTGTCTCCAATATGTTCAAGAGAAGTTCAACCTCTGTTAAAAATTTTTGCAGCACTTATAGGCCTCATTTGCGTTAACCATCTTTGAGTCAACCCTCAATTACTTAATTTTTCCTACTCAAAATACTAAAATTTGTTTCCTGTCGTTGATGGGGGATACATCAAGGCCCTCTTGCAGCGAGTCACTTCCTATCGAATTCAGCACATTATCTGGTAAGTTGACTTAGAAACTCCTTTTAGTGCACTCAAACTTGCATTCCTCAATGGCAGGTCTCCTCACTTTCAATGAAAGGTTTACATCATTGGCCTTTGAAAATAATATTCTATGATTGTTCTACTGTAGATCATTCATTCTAACTTCATAGATTGTGCTAATGTACCTTGGGAGCCATTAACATTACTGGTGGTTTCTTTCGCATCTCTTAACAATCCTCATCATTGACCAGTAATCATATGATGTCTGACATGTTCGACTTCGATATGTTGATTCACATGGTTAAAATTGTACTATCAAGTGGAGGTGACGAAGACCTTGGATCTAGTTTCATCCATCCAAGTTGCATTGAGCATGTTGTAGTCATGTGATTTGGTAGATTGGCATACCAAGTGACAAGGCAACATCAAAACCAGTCTTTAGAGCTCTAGGACCTAGCCTTCCTAGTCTCAGAGAGGGATCTCTCAATTGTTTACAAAGATATGACTTGTTTGTTTGTAAAAGGTTGATTTTAGGATAGTTATTAAGCATGAGTTTGTTTTATTGTTTGGTTGGACATGATGATCTAGGTAGCATAGGCAGAAAGAGGAAATCTCCAAGTTATTGGGAAATGGAGTCAAGTGGAAGTTGTAACAATTTCACAAATGGATCAGGAGTATCAAAGGGAAAATCTAACTTGCCAATGGATCTTCTAGGTCTTTCAGGTGAAATGAAATGGACATTAATGGTTTTAGAATGAAAGGTAGAACTAAGGGAAATTAAGAATCCTTAATTATATGTACTACTCAACAAAGGGACTTAAAACATTATCTGAACATAAAGAGGCATTCAATAAACAGGGCTAACCATAAATTCTACAAACCACACTTTAGAAAATAATAATTTCAAGACAAACTTCTCCAATAAAATATAGAAGGAAAGAAACTCATTTAACTTCCAGTGATTTCACCTTCAAGGATAATAAAACATTCAAGATTCACACATAAATGCATTCATAGAAGAGGGAACTCCTAGACATCTTTGATTACAACTATAAAGACCTTCGAAACAATTATTTAAATAAGTACAAAGGGTATGATCGGAACAAAACCTCTTTGGCAGAATTTGAACAATGGTACTTTGAAGGGAGACTTAAGAAACAATTTTTAAGTGGCAAAAAGTAAGAAGGGAAAACCATAAATCAATATCTTAGCAGAGGAAAATATTAAGGCACTGAAGAGTAAACATAACTAAGGTGCTTTCAAAAGACATTTCTTAGCCTAAAACTTTTACTCTACTGCAACAGAGAATGATGAAACATAATGAAACAGGAAATAAAAATAACAAATTTAGAGTACTTCACCAACAACCAAGCTCAGGGATCCAATGATAGAGCCTTCTCCATCAACAAACAGGTCAAGACATCCACACGTTCTGAAACATCAATTTCCTTTCAATTTCAACAGGAATATATATTACTTCAAAGAGTCATCAACTTCCAACAATACAATGAGTTCAAATGCAATATTTATGCTGCAAATGAGGAGGTGAGCTGATCTAGGGTTTGAGTGTTATTTATTACAGAGTAAATGAATCCCTAACCTTGAAAAAACACGCAAGGCATAATTTAGGAACCTATGCAGCTACTCCTCCATTTTAATAGCTTCGTCTTAACTTCTAAGAAAAGATAGGTGAAAAGTTTTACTTTGAAGCCTATCTTTATCTTTTACAATAACTTCCTTGATAGATTAAATTATATTCTGACTGTGTAATCATTGCTAATTTTGTCTTTGTAGGTAAAAAGGAGACCATAGGTGGAAATTTAGATATTCTAGGTGAATAACTGTTCTTGGTTAATGTATTTGAGGCCACTTTAGCCTAAGCTCTCTAAATATTATCACTAAACTATGTTTAAGGCCTGATCTGCTTTTTATCTTTCTTAATCACTTCTGCTGACTTTATTACTTTAATGATTGTGTTTAAACCTTTATTCACCGTGTTTTATCCTTTAATATTCATTTAAGCTTTAATCTTCTATCTTCTTCTTTTGGTCTTCAGTCTTTACTGATTTTTCCTTGCTCTGGTGTGCAGGAGACATTTTGGTGTGCTGGGAGGTTTCATAATGGATCGATGCTCATGAGGCACTAATTTTAAACTTGGAGATTAACTGCAGATCCCTTCCTTTTTGCTTGTGGGCCTTTTTGGATCGTCATCCAAAGGTGTTTTTTTCTTTAATTGAATGTGGGATGGCCCTTTAGTTTGGCCATGATTAAACCTGCACATATAAACCAAAACATTAAATAAAATTTTGCGTTCTTGGGATATACTACATTTGAGGGTTTATGGAGGGTTCGAGAGCAGCTACAGAGGAAAGGAGACTACGCAAAAGAGGGGTCTCCATAGTTGGAACAAGAAGAAACATTGGAATTTTTTAATATGGACATGAAATGAGGAGGGGTGGTTTTACAGAAAACCAGCGGTCTTCTCACAAAAAAAGGGTGGTAAGCAGTTTTAGCCAGAGCGGACGCGATACCACAGGATGGATGACACTTGTCCACAGCCAAACCACTTTTTTCGCGCAGAAAATGAGCGTTAATCCCCATGGGTGGAATGAACACGAAATCGATTGGGAGCTATTGGATCTAGGGGAGCCAGATCAATGACACTGGTTGAGCGTGATCGGAAAAGGTGGGGTTGCGGGGAAAGGTGGGACTAGCGGTGACGTGTGCAGTTCTGTCGGGTAGCGAAAAGGTTGGAAGTGGGACAAAAAGGTCACGGGATTGCCACAACCATCGAATGTGAAGGATCGAGGGTTGAGATTTTATTTGGAGGGGAATGCAATGGCGGGGGCAGAGAAATGGAGAAAAAGACTGAAGCTTGTAAGCATGGGGACATAGGCATGGTTCTGTGGGAGTGAAGGATGGGACAGGGCTAAGAAAATAGGGGCCAAGGTTTTATTAGGGGGTCCGACCCTTGGGTCATATGAGAAAAAAGGGTGGAGGGTTTAAGCCCGCAGGAGCTTAAGACCAAATATTTAAATGGGCGGAAAATAGGCTTAAAAAGAGGGTTTTTTAAGCCTTTTTAGAGTTTTAGTAAGGTGAAAAAGGGTGTTTTAAACCAAGTAAGAGAGTTTTTACAAAGTTTAAGGTTTTTTAGATGGAATGGATGGTAAATGAAGAGGAAGAAGCCCCTCTTGAAGGGGAAAATGACTGTTGGGATAGATGTAAATGAGTGAAAATTTGGCAGAGGAGATGGAGGTGAAAAATGGGGAATATATCTTGAAAACAGTTTCTTTTTGAGATGGCAGGATAACTTGGAGGATTTGAGTGAAGATTTTTAGTGAATTGATAGAATTAGGATAATTAAGGCAGTGAGATTTCTAGAACTCACAATGTTTCTGCAAATATTGTTTCTAGAAATCTAAGATTGTCAACTTAGTCATCTTTAGATAAGATCAAAATTATTGATGACTAACAGTGGCTCCACTTGGGGAGGGAAGCTTTCCTTTCAAGGTGCCCAGAACCTTCAGTTTATCAATCTTCTGAGTTTCAGTAGATCAGTGCCTTATCCATTGGGAAAATTCTTCTTTTTTCTTGCTGATACTTCTCTAAAAAAACAACTTTTTGACGATCTACAATATATAATTCTTTTCACACAGTCTTCCTACCTACCCAATCCTACGTGTCCTAGCATTTTCTCTTCTTTTGAGTGCATTTGAACTAGCAAACTCTTTAACATTTCATTTTTGAAAACTGAAAATAAACTAACTAATCTATCCTTATTGCTTCCAAGAGTTCATATTAAACTGTTAAACTCTTTTATTTCCTACCTATACTAGTTGACTGCCAAGATTGATCTGTTTGGAAATCTTGATTCTCTAATCTATTTACATGAACATTTAAAGCATGGTTCAAATCAGGATTAGACAGTCTGATCAACCATGGTTGTGGCATTTTGAACAATCTGCACACAAACATTATTTTCATAAAAAAGTAAATTAGAAATATAAGGCCATGGTTTTTTCTTTCTAAGGCATCCCTATCTATCTCTTTGGTTTTGTTTTGAGCATGTGGAACCAACATATTTATATTCTCCTAATCTATCCTTTTTGAATAAGTCCAGTCTAAAATAATCTTATCAATAAGTGTTTCTACTAACTTATCAACATAAATTTAAAGCATGTTCAGCCATGATTAGGCTAGATGACTGAACAAGATATTATTTTGAATCAGTAGTGGCACTTGGACTTTGCTCACTTTCAGAAATTCTCTTTTTGGGTATGGGGTTGTACCTCTTTTGAATCTGCCCTATTTTGATTTTCTTTTCTTTTATTGTTTTTGTATTTTCCATGATTTATTAATGAAATGTTATGTATAATGAATGAAAACTTTGAAACTAGGATTATTGACAGAAATAGTGCTTGAGCATCCTGCCATTGATAAGACCTTCAAATAAATATTCTCCATTCAACTCTTGCAAAAAAAATTCATTATGACCCCTAATGGAATGAATGATATAGGGCCCTTTCCACATATTCTAAAACTTAACATGTTTACCTTTCTCTTCCCTTCTGGAATCCCACTTTAGAACAATATTTCCAACTTGGAAATAATTTTCTTTAGTCCTTTTGTCAAATAATTTCTTGATGCCTTCTTGGATTGTTTGTGTTCTCATGTACACTTCCTCTCTGGACTGCTGTAAATGAATGGTCTGATTTATCCTTCATTGCATATCATTTTCTTTAGATTGTACTTCTTGGAAGAGTTTCATGACGAAACTCCTAAAGATGTTGGGAAGATTTCATCCATGCCATAAACTAGCTGATGGGGAGACATATTTATTGATTTCTTGATGGTTAATATGTCAGCCCATAAAGCATGAATAAGCTTACTATGCCATGTTTTCTGATTTTGTTCCAACAATTTTTTGATAATATTGACAAGGCTTTTGTTGGAGGATTCAGCGAATCCATTTCCTTGAGGACAGTAGGCCATGGAATGGCCCAATGTGATATGATATTTGTAGAAGAAGTCAACCATTATTTTAGATTTGAAGGCAGCAACATTGTCTGTGATAATCTTCCTAGGACAAGAAAATCTAGATAGTATGTTGGTTTCAAGGAACTTGATAACGACATAGTTAGTATCATTCCTAGAAGGTATGGCCTTTATCCATTTAGTAAAATAATCAGTGGCAGTAAGGATCCACTTATGTTGGGCAGATGAGGAAGGATGAATTTCTCCAATGAAGTCCAAACCCCATTGTTGAAAGGGAGCCTCAACACTGATGGGATGCAAGGGTAAATGTAGGATTTTTCTTTTTCCATAAAAAAATTGACACTTATGGCAAGTCATGACTAGTTTCTGAGTATCTGGGAAAAGGGTGGGCCAATGGTATCCATCTCTAAGGATTTTATTTGTTGTGGTCTTCCAGTAAAGGTGTCCTCCACATTCTCCCTCATGTAGCTCATGCATGTTTTTTCCTGCATCAATCTCAAGCAAACTTTTAAGCAGTATTCCAACAACATTTTTCCAATATAAAACCCCATCTAAGATGCAATAATTTAAAGCCTTTTGTTTTAGAAATATAGCTTTATTTTTTGGTAGAGAAGGAGGGGTATTCAGATAGAGTAGCCCATATATAATATCAGCATACCAAGGTGAATTCACAAATGTTTCTTTAATGTATGGAGTTGTGAATTCTTCTGTTTATTCTAAAATATCTACCATATTTATATCTAATGCTTGGAAGTATGACTTAGCCATGATTTTTGCTAATCCCTGCCCTTTGATTAGTTTGGTAGGCCTGATTTCTAATTCATATTCTAAAATAACAAAAATCCATTTTCCCCTTCTGCCATCAGGATCTTGACTTAGAATATCCTTGACAACTGTATGTGGGACAAAAGCAATGATATGCGAATGTAAAATGTAGACTTGAAAGTTTTTCAATGCTTTTACCAAGGCTAAGGATTGTTTCTCCATGATGTTATATTTGAGTGGAGCATCTCTTGGGTTCCTACTAAAAAAGGATATTGGTTGTTCTTTCCCCATAGTCTTTTGCAATAATACTACAACTATGGTGTGTTCAGATGCAAAATAAAAGATGTAGAAATATTTGGTAAAATCAGGACTAATGATAACTGGTGTTTGAGTTAAAGCTGGTTTTACTAGTTCAAATGACTTTTTAGTATTTATTTTCCATTTAAAACCTACCTCTTTCTTAAGCATGTTTGTGATATTCCTTAATAGCTCAGAAAGGCTGGGGATGAACCTCCTCAAAAAATTGATCTTCCCAATGAAAGATTACAATTCTTTGAGGTTTCTAGGATGGCTGATCTTCAATATGCCATCAATCCTTTTAGGGTCCACTTTGATTTCCTCCTCAAAAATTATGTGACCAAGAATATTTCCTTCTTGGAGACCAAAGAGTGTATTTTTGGGATTCAAATAAAAGCCATATTTTCTACATTCTGGAAAATGTTTCTCAAATGAATCAAATGTTCTTTGTCAGTTTTGGAGAAAACAGTAATGTCATCAAGGTAAATGATTATAAAATAGCCTATGTCTTCTGAGAAGGCTATGTCCATGGCCCTTTGGAAGGTGGCTCCTGCATTCATCAATCCAAATAGAATTTTGACATACATGAATGTACCCCAAGGTGTAGTAAAGGCAGATTTATGTCGATCACTTGGGAGTACTAATACTTGATTGTAGCCTGAGAACCCATCCAATAGTGATATTATTTTAGACCCAACCACCTTTTGAAGTATATGGTCCATTTTAGGCAAGGGATAATTATCTTTCAGGGAGGCTCTATTCAGATTTCTAAAGTCAATGCAAAGCCTGATTTCCCCAGTTTTCTTCCTAACAGATAGAAGATTGGAAACCCACTATGAGGATCTAAGGGGAACTATAATTCCAGCATCAAACATCTTCTTGATCTCTTTCTCAACTAAAGGTAATAAAACAGGGTTTATCCTTCTTAGTTTTTGCTTGAAAGGTTTCTGATTTTGCTTAAGAGGAATTTTATGTTGAATAATGCTAGTATCATATGATTTTAGGTCTTTGTAACCCAATGCAAACACATCTCTGTAATCCTTGAAAATTTCAGTATATTCTTGTTTGATATGAGTAGGGAGAGTGTTAGATATCTTGATCATTTTGGGTTCAGTTGGGCTTCCTATGTTATGTTATTCTACATTGGTTTCTGTAGGCTCCATCTTTGGTTCTTTGGCTACATCATTGCAATCAAAGAGTTGCTCTAATGGTGAAATTCCCCTTGGTATAATATCACCTTTTCATTCTAAAACCTCAAGGTCCCTTTGGTCTGGATTATCAAATAATTCTACCTTAAAAATATGCTCAAAATGATTTACATCAGCAGAAAAGGACAACTCTGTTTCAGGGATTTTTTCTTCATCGGAAAGGTCTTTTTCATGGTTTGTGCTAGGTGTTGGTTCAGAAAAATCATTTCTTGATTGTAGGAAATTATCAATTTGTTTTTCATTCTCAAACACTTTCCAATAGTCTTCATTTTCAGGGAATGCAAGTCTGTTTTTTACCTGTGATATTGAATTTTTCATTTATTTGGGGTATTTGGAAATTGCTGGCAGTAAAGGAAAGTTCATTTGCAAGGTGGTTTTGAGCTCTAGGAATGAAGGTGAGTTCATATTTTTCAAAGGTTTTTAAAATCTCAAGGGTAGCATTCCTATATTCTCTTAGTCTTGGTTTCTTGGCTGAATACTCTCCTTTTATTTGCCTAATAATTACTTCAGAATCTCCTCAGACTGATATTTTCTTAGCTCCTAAATCTCTGAGTAGATGTAGGCCAAGGAGGAGGGCTTCATACTCTACAATGTTATTGGTGCATGGAAAATCAAGTTTATAAGAATGTCCTTTGTTTATATTGTGTATTCATACACCTGCTCCAAAACCTATCTTGCTATAAAAGCCATCAAAGGTCATTTCCCACAATTTTTCTATTTCATATTCATTGTTCTTTTGCTGTTCAGGGCTGCTAAAGTTTGGGCTATAATGTGCTTGAATTGAGGACAGATTTGACTGTTCTAGTGGACTGAATTCTTTCTTGTTTTCCTTTTCTTATTGTTTGATTTCATCTTCATTATATAGGATATAGAAATCTAAATCTGAATGAATAGAATAAACATGAGTATTTTTTGGCATATCTATGTTGCTCACCATGTATTTCATATGGGATTCCCTATATAATCTTCTGGTTTGGTTAAACACTGGGATGGTGGCATAGGACATGTCCATTTGAAGGCTCCCCTGAAATTTGGCTCCCCATGATATAGATAGAAGCATGCCACACTTTGGGGGAATGTCAACTACTACTATGTCCATAACTATACCTTTAGCAGGAATTTGTACTAAGTTAACACATAAATCTTTTATTAAGCCCAAGCATTTGACTATGATTGAATCAAAGGAATACAGGTCCTTATATGGTTTAGTAATTTCTAGGCCTAGGCTTTCCATTACTACTTTGGGCATAAGGTTATGAGAAGCACCTAAGTCTAGCATGGCATTGTGCAAGATCTTATTAAGTATGTTCAAGCTAACATAGAAGGGAGTGACAACCCCTTCTTGGTATTTTCGTTCAACTTCAGAACCAAACAACAATTCTAGTTTGTCATCTGTCAATTTTAAAGTATCAGTATCACTACCTATATTTAAATCTTTAAAAACTTGGTTTTTATATATATACTGGGCTACTAATTCAGCGAGAGTTATGCTAATTTTGATCTTGGAAATTTCACCCTCAAGGCTGAAAGGGACTAATGATTTTGAGACATTTACATCTGTTTTTTCAACCATATCTCTTTCAACAATTTTTATTTGCTGAATTTTATTTGGACTGTTATTTAGGATAGATTGGTTAGGGCCACTAGTAGAAGTACTAGGGCAGCTTTGTTCAACACTTTGTTGGTTGTTTTTGTATTTATTTAAATCATTTCTCTTGGCCACTGTGTTGGTATTATTTGCTGTTTTTTTAGGCTGATTTTCTGAAGTTTTCATAACAACATTATTAGTGTTTTTGTCATTGTAAATCTCTAGATTCCCTTTGATTCTAAGATCATATTGTTTGTGGACCTCCATTATTTCATTTTCAAACCCCAATCTATAATATTCAGAATTATCATAGGTTGTATTAGTTGGTTCTGAGGAGAAGAACCCTTGTTCTTCTTCAGTGAGAAAAGCATCATTCTCACTATTAGGCCCTATTAAATTTACATGATTTTCTTCCAACCTTTCGAATTACCTTTCTTCCTCTTGATCTACATAGTTTTGTTGAAAGGGAGGCCCAATTTGTTGATCATTATCTCTTTGTCTATCTTCATTAGGATCTCTTCTAAAATTTGGATTTCTATTTTTGTTTTGGGGATTGGTTTGTGTGGAGCGATAAAAAGGTGTCTTTGTAACTCCTAATTACCTCACATTAATTGTCAACCCAGGGACGACTTTTTGTTTCAAGAGTGTACTCAGTCTGAGGCGGCTATTTACTCAAGAGTAATGTTTTGCAGTATAGTGCTTAAAATCCAAAAGTAAATGAAAGCTGGAAATAAAATCTAATTAAAACAAAGCACTTTAAGACTTAAATCATGCATTCGGAAAAATAAACAATGTATCAGTCAAGGGTTTGACAACAATAGCCCATCCCTTTGGAAACTGATGTAAAGGAAATTAGAGCATAGACCACGGGTCTGGGAGCTAAACAGTGAATGCCAAAGCTCACTACAGCCTTAGATCGTCTCTCACACCAAAACAACAAATGTGAGTAAATAGAATGGCAGATAGCAAAATAGAACAACAAAGTAAATGGGCAGCAAACTGTAATTAAAAGAATCTGGACAGCAAACTCTAATTAATGGAAATGAACAATAGCAAAACCAAATTAATAGCAATCTTTACTCTAAGAATAAATCGAACAGCACAAGGAAATAGAACAGCATTGATTAATGAGAGGATATAAAACAACGCTGGAAAGCCAAATACAAATGCATAATAACTTAACATACAGCACACCTTAATAGCAATCTGATCTTGGTAATCCACTTGTCAGTCTTAGTTATAAATAATACGACTGTCTTTTAGAATGGAGCAACAACGTTCATAAATTCAACAATCGCAAGGAAATATAATTTCTAAGATGAATTCAATAATACCAATGGTCAAATGTTACAACACAGACATTCCATAATTGAATAGCAACGGTATCCTGTCAAAACCATTTATATCAGCACTTAAAGAAACAGCAATGCGTTGCAAAATCGATATGATATTTCTGTCTCAGAAAATGACATTACGTGACAGAGCTGTGATGTAAAATAATATACCAGATTACCAAATAAAACTGATAAGCAAACCACGCAGAAATCAAAGAGATAATATACAGCGGCAAGTGTCCTCCGGGGCCGGGCCCTTAGCCTCCAAGGGAACACCGCCTTAAGTTAATCCAGACGCAGAGATGAGAGAACCACCAAGCTTATATTAATGCATCAGACATAAGTACAATGAACCAGTTCTCACAAGACTCAATAATCAGAACTGATGTTTAACAGAAAATTACATAAAAACGTATCTCCAAATCATCCCCCTACACAATACGTGCTTCTCCTTTTATAATCAGAAGGAGGAGAAATTGAATAGTAAATACAATCTTCCCATAACAATATTGGATTTCTTCCAACCAATTGATCAACAAGAAAATAGATTTACATCCATCTTTCAATAACAACAAGTCGAATTTGGCTTTTCAGCTGAGATTTGGAGGACGACCGCAACAACAGAACTGAGAAAATCGTGCTTAAAGAACTCTGCGAATCTCTCAACACAGGCCGAATTTGGGCAAACCGTTCTTTGGGAAAGTTAATTGGGTCCGTTATGGACAAAACCCATGTTCCGGATTTTCCAGATTCGTCTTCATTTGCTCAGAATCTCAACAGAAAAACTGTCACTCCTTATTCCAGCGCATTTCTGAGTTGGCACTTTTAATGATCAAATCTTCAATCTGGAAATTATCTTGGAGGCTAAAAATGGTGAATAATGTTATAACCAACTTATTAAAACTATCATTGATAAAATAATTCATAATAATCAATTTATTAGAAATAAAGGAGAATAAATAACATTCATTCATAGAAGCATAAATCATCATAAAATGGATTTAAATAATAAATTATAATAAATGACGTGATGAAGAATGGTAGAAATGGGTGGAATAAGCGTTCACAAGTGATAATAATAATGGCATATTAACGGCCCAACATACCCCCACACTCAATATGTTGCATGTCCTCATGCAACGAAACCTGAATATATTGCATGTCCTCATGCAACCCAAAGACAAAAACCCATGTGTTAACCAAGCAATAAAAAATATGTTCATCTCAGCTCATGAAATGGATAGAACAAATGAATTCTTCCTTAATTAATGAATATTCACTTTTAGTAATCTTGATGAAGGCATAACAATTTTTATATTGACATTCAACTATATGTATGAAGTTGCAACAAAATATGATATAGATAACAACAAACTTCATTAACCATTTTCTCAAAACTACAAACCAGATTTTGTTGAAATGTTGCAAGTAAGTTTATAATATATGAATGTCTCTATGATCCAAAAATCAGATCGTTTTGATGCACGGATCATGAGATATAAACAAAATGGCTGTAGGTGAGAGTGCATGATTTCCGAAATTTTATGAACCAATTTATCTTGAAATTATCCGGGTTTGTATTAATGATACGTCTGTGTTTTCCAAAAATCACAAGAATTGAGTTCATGGTTTTTTAAAAATATTATGGAAATCAATTTCTGCATTGTGTAAAAATGAAATTGTATGCCTTAAATGAGAAAGAAAATTGAAAACATCCATCATGCGTAGCAATTCCTCCCCCTCTCTGAAGAATTAGCATGCCCTCATGCGATGCTAGAAAAAATTGAGGTGGTTGCTACTAGCTGTTGAATTCTATGCTTGGTGTAAAACAACATGGAATAATGGAGGTGTTGAGAATGAATAAGAATAACAATGGATGATAAAGAATATGGATGACATGGTCATAAGAAAGAAATGAATGAAAGGAACACTCCCCCATACTCGAAAATGATATGCCGCTGAAAAAGGGAAAGTGGTAAAGATGTGGAATGAAGGATGATAAATAATGCTCAAAATGGATTTTTATGAAATTCTCCTAAATTCGTAATAAATCAGAAAATTATGCGATTTTACCTCAAGTTTTACCTCCAAAAATGTGGAATGACATATATGGATTGGCAGTTGTTGAAGCTGATGTAGGCAGAGTTGGTGCTGAAAGTGATGCAAAAGGTGGAATCCAGGTAAGCACATCATGTCTGAAGAATTGTTCACGTATGAGAGTTGCTCGAGCCTCTTCTGTTAGTTGCAATACTGTAGTCATGCTGTGAATAGAATTCTGCCCATACTTGTTGTTTTTCTGCAAACAAAGCACTATTTGGCATACAATGTTCTTGAATCCATAGTGTTAGGTTTGAATAGCAACAGATAAGATGTATGCAAAACTTTCAATCAGAAAAAACTTTTGTCAAATCAACAAGTTATGGCAGAGTGCAGTAATCATATCGCATGCAATCGCATAATGCATACATTCCCCCCTCCAATTGGAAAAGGAATTCCATGACCATAAAGAATATGAGAGGTGTTGTACTGATGGCAAGGCAAGGGAATGAACAATATATCAGTGAATGAAGCAGAGTACACATATCAATGATAGGACAACGAGAGTTATGATTATAATGAGAGCAGAGTGTGTAAAGATAGTTATGAATAAGAGATAGGACGCTTTGGATTGATGATAAGTTACGAAAAAGAGAAAAAGAACAACAATATGCCAAAAAGATGCTTCACTGATGGTATTCTAGCTGAAAAATGATGTGATTGATTATAAAACAATTTCTCATGCATAAAGGTTCAAAATAGGGAAAAGTAAGGAAATAACTTCTCTGATAAAAAGAAAAAATAAGAAAAGGGTATTATAATAATAATTGACGATAAGATATAACTTTAATACCATAAGCAGAGCCGCTGCTACCAGCAGGCGTCCATAGCCTCGGCAGGGTTGCTTTTTAACCCATATGAGCCAGGATCCTCAATTAATTACTAGAGAGTTACAGTGCTGTTCTACAGAAGAGATCAGTGTGCTGGCGTGGTAACCAGATAACCACATTGCCATTCACTAGGATGTAGCAAAAGTGATCAGGCCGGCTCGTGATGAGACCTCCTGTTCCAAGGATAATTTGACTATCCAATGGATCATAACCCTGGTGTGGTGGCCATAATGGGAATGTCACTTTCTTACAACCTTATGAACATGGTAGGCTGGCTCGTAATGAGACCCCCTATCCTCCATCCGTGAACAAAATTTTGTTGTTATTACACAATTTTATGATAAAAAGAGGGAGGCTCAGTACTCCTTAAGAGTAGGGATGGTGGAAGAAGTTGAACATGTCAATAGAAAAATATACCCATAATCTCATTTATTACAGACAGAGAAGATTATAATCCAGAAGGGTGGAACCAGCATAGTATTAAGATGATCAATCAACATCATGTTCAATAGAAAACAATGCAGTAAAGTAGTATATAAATAATTGTGTCTCTTTTGAAAATATTCTATCATCAAGGAGCTGTCCTGTTAAAGATCATAACGTGAATGATATTAACTCACTTCAATAGAATCCATAATTCTTGTCCTCATAAAAATAGTGTACTTCATGCCATGAAGGGGAATCAGTAAAATGTGGTTGAGATGAACTAAGAACAATTCCACAAGAGGAAGGAAGGGTTGCTTTCGAAAATACTCCCAAAGTGTTTCTTTTTTTAATGAACAGCAAAAACACGCAAAAAAAGTGTTGTTCCTTGTAGGGAACAACAAAGGAAATGCACACAAAAAGCAAAAATACACACAAAAAAAGTGTGAAAATGCAAATGTCGTTCCTTTGAAGAAAGGAACAGCAAAAACTAAAAGTGTCGTTCCTTTAGAAAAGGAACAGCAAAAACGCAAGTGCCGTTCCTTTAGAAAAGGAACAGCAAAAACGCAAGTGTTGTTCCTTTGGAAAAGGAACAGCAAAAACACACGTGCCGTTCCTTTGAAAAAGGAACAACAAAAATGAAAAGTGCAAAAGTGCTATTCCATTCGGAAAGGAATAACAAATCGTGAAAGTGCAGAAGTGTTGTTCCATTTGGAAAGGAACAACAAAACGTAAAAGTGCAAAAATGTTGTTTCATTCGAAAAGGAACAGCAAAAAGTGGAAATGCAGAAGTGCTATTCCATTTGGAAAGGAATAGCAAAACGTGAAAATGTAGAAGTGTTGTTCCATTCGGAAAGGAACAACAAAAAGTGGAAGAGCAGAAGTGCTGTTCCATTCGGAAAGGAACAGCAAAACGTGAAAAAGGAACAGCAAAAAGAGTCGTGGAAAAGGAATGGCAAAATGACCCGTGATAAATGAATTGCTGACCAAAAAGGTGTTGTTCCTTTGGAAAATGAATAATAAAACGAAATTGATGTCCTTTTGAAAAAGGAACAGCAAAAACGACAAAAGTGCACACAAACGCTGTCCCTTCAGAAAAAGAACAGCAAAAATGCACAAGCATGAAATGCAAGCACGCAAAGAATGAATTAGCTGTTCACTGTATTGATGCTGAGGATGGGTCACAGTTTGAATGAAGCAACACCTGAAACACAAAATATAAAAAAAATATCAGAAAAGAAACAAGGTTTTATTTAAAAACAATATGTAAATAACTAAATTAAGTTACAACAGCTATGATGTTATGTCAAAAAAATGATCTCTTTGAAAAATGTTTTGGTAGCAGTGATAAGACATGAATCTTCAGATTGAAATCAATTCTTCATTTGTTCTATTATGAATCCGTTGGGTAATGAGTTGGATGAAATTCCTTTTTTGTATTAAAATTTGTTTCAAGAATCACTCGTCCATAAATTGACCTTCTTTTTCTCCTAGGACCTGCAAAAAACGAGTATCTACCTGCAATAAAACATTAAATCATGGAGAAAGAGAGATGATCGGGCTCCCATAATCCAAGAATTATGCAAAAAACAACAATTAGTTACTCTGTAGAACAAATCCATTGAGAAAATAACAAAGTAAAATTTATCTGTCACCTGCGGGAGAGCAGTGGCCAATCATGCTAACCTGCAGTGTTTTAATCACAACTTCTTTGTTTTTCATCGAAATTGAGTGATTACAAAGCCAAATGAGAGCTAATTCAAAGTTTTATCTCCATTATAAACAGGTTTTAGAAATTCAATGATATGATATGTCAATTTTAGTTAGAACAGCCTGCATAACATAGTCATTTTCAATTACCCAATCTAGACCAACGATTGATATTTCAAGCATAGATTCTTCGTTTGATGTCGGATTCAAATGATTCAAATTGGAAATGAAAGTAGATTCATTTATTTATCTCCAATAGAAACATGTTTTTGAAGATAAGAAAAATTGATAGGTCAAACACTGTAAGGAACATCCGGAAAAACAGAGTTTTAAGGGTGCTGATTTACGATAGACAGTCAGTATTTTGATCATAAATTCCCCATACGATATCGAAAATAAGTGATTCCAATTGAATTGTAAACTAGATTCATAGGGGAATCTACCATTGAAACAGGTTTTAAAAATTCATTCATTTAGGCCTCCAAAAACTGACTGTCCCAACTCTGTTCCTGAGCTTCCCGCTAGACATCCGGTCAATGTTTTGGTTCCAACTTTTTCGTTTCAAATCCAAATTGACTGATTCAAATTGGGTTAGAAAGTATACATCAAGGGCTATCTAGGGTAGAAACAGGTTTTAAAAATATTCATTTTTGGTCCCTCAAAACATGACTGTCCCGACTGTTTTTCCAAAAAGTTCATCAAGCCCGCAAGCCAAAAAAAAAATGATATTCAAGCATTTTTTAAATTGGTGATAAAAGTGAATATGAGTGTTTGTAGAACTATTATTTCCATTATGAGTCATCTACAAACACAAATGAATTGAAATATTTATCACCAATGTTGATTTGATAGCGTGTTGCAACAAAAAAAAAAAACAACTAGTTTTACATAAAAAACAAAATACATTTATTTATTCCCTTTTTTATTTTATTTTCTACACTAACCTATTTTGATTTGAAAAATGAATATGACTACGTATAGGAGTACTTCCAATGGAACCATTTTCGAAATATGGCTTCATGTATACACATACCCAAATTTGAAAAATGCATATTAGTGAAAATTAGGGTACGAGAAGCCAACTTCCCTTGAAAAGATGGAGTCAAAAATTGTTGAAGTGTGGAGCAATGTTGCGAACAAGTGATGGAGTGAAACCAATCTTCAATATATCCGTTATTTTCTTGATTTCCCATATCCATCATATCATTAAGTTCTTGAGCTTTCAAAATGGTTTGTTGATGCAAACTAGAAGTAAGCTCATTTTCTTCCATAACTTCTACAATTTTTGAATTTGAAACATTCTGAATCTCATTGTAAGTTTTCTCTAATGGCGCATGTGAGATAGAATGGGTGGGAAGGGTGGGTAAATTTGGCAGTTCAACACTGTAAGTATGTTGTACTGGTTTATTGCGGTGAGGGTGTGGAATTAGTTGAGCAGAAAATTCAAAAGTAAAAATGTTGGACAGTTTCTTACCATAACAGAAGATGTCCTTCATGTGTTCCTTCAAAGCTCCTTCTTCCAATGTTCCTGTCAATTAGTTAGTGAAATGGGTGGTGCTTACATCACCACTTGAATGAAATCATGTGATCCATTTTTTTAAAAATTTCTATCTTTTTCCTAATCATTCACAAAAATTCAAACATCTATTTCTACCCAACAAAGCAACAACAAATCTGTTAGGAAAGCGGACAGTGGAGCAGGGCTTGTACATGCTCCGCACGTAGGTTCTTACCTTCCGTTTTTAGGATCCAACTCTTCCCTAGCAGGCACTCATCAGATTCACACTACTCTTTAGAAATGGCTACACTCTCCCCGGCAACGGCGCCAAAATGTGGAGCGATAAAAAGGTGTCTTTTTAACTCCTAATTACCTTCACATTAATTGTCAACCCAGGGACGACTTTTTGTTTCAAGAGTGTACTCAGTCTGAGGCGGCTATTTACTCAAGAGTAATGTTTTGCAGTATAGTGCTCAAAATCCAAAAGTAAATGAAAGCTGGAAATAAAATCTACTTACAACAAAGCACTTTAAGACTTAAATCATGCATTCGGAAAGATAAGCAATGTATCAGTCAAGGGTCCAGTAATAATAACTCATCCTTTTGGAAACTGATGTAAAGGAAATTAGAGCATAGACCACGGGTCTGGGAGCTAAACAGTGAATGCCAAAGCTCACTACAGCCTTAGATCGTCTCTCACACCAAAACAACAAATGTGAGTAAATAGAATGGCAGATAGCAAAATAGAACAACAAAGTAAATGGGCAGCAAACTGTAATTAAAAGAATCTGGACAACAAACTCTAATTAATGGAAATGAACAATAGCAAAGCCAAATTAATAGCAATCTTTACTCTTAAGAATAAATCGAACAGCACAAGGAAATAGAACAACATTGATTAATGAGAGGATATAAAACAACGCTGGAAATCCAAATACAAATACACAATGACTTAGCACACATTAATAGTAATCTGATCTTGGTAATCCACTTGTCAGTCTTAGTTATAAATAATACGACTGTCTTTTAGAATGGAGCAGCAACGTTCATAAATTCAACAATCGCAAGAAAATATAATTTCTAAGATGAATTCAATAATACCAATGGTCAGATGTTACAACACAGACATTCCATAATTGAATAGCAACAGTATCCTGTAAAAACCATTTATATCAGCACTTAAAGAAACAGCAATGCGTTGCAAAATCGATGTGATATTTCCGTCTCAGAAAATGAGATTACGTGACAGAGCTGTGATGTAAAATAATATAACATACCAGATTACCAAATAAAACTGATAAGCAAACCACGCAGAAATCAAAGAGATAATATACAGTGGCAAGTGTCCTCCGGGGCCGGGCCCTTAGCCTCCAAGGGAACACCGCCTTAAGTTAATCCAGACGCAGAGATGAAAGAACCACCAAGCTTATATTAATGCATCGGACAGAAGTACAATGAACCAGTTCTCACGAGACTCAATAATCAGAACTGATGTTTAACAGAAAATTACATAAAAGCGTATCTCCAAATCATCTCTCTACACAATACGTGCTTCTCCTTTTATAATCAGAAGGAGGAGAAATTGAATAGTAAATACAATCTTCCCATAACAATATTGGATCTCTTCCAACCAATTGATCAACAAGAAAATAGATTTACATCCATCTTTCAATAACAGCAAGTCGAATTTGGCTTTTTAGCTGAGATTTGGAGGACGGCCGCAACAACAGAACTGAGAAACGTGTGCTTAAAGAACTCTTCGAATATCTCAACACAGGCCGAATTTGGGCAAACCGTTCTTTGTTAAAGTTAATTGGGTCCGTTCTAGACAAAACCCATGTTCCGGATTTTCCAGATTCGTCTTCATTTGCTCAGAATCTCAACCGCAAAACTGTCACTCCTTATTCCAGCGCATTTTTGAGTTGGCACTTTTAATGATCAAATCTTCAATCTGGAAATTACCTTGGAGGCTAAAAATGGTGAATAATGTTATAACCAATTTATTAAAACTATCATTGATAAAATAATTCATAATCATCAATTTATTAGAAATAAAGGAAGATAAATAATTTTCATCCATAAGAGCATAAATCATTTATAAAATGGAATTAAATGATAAATTATAACAAATGATATAATAGAGAAGAGTAAAAATGGATGAAATAAGTGTTACAAAGTGGTTGTATTCACGGCCCAACAGTTTGGTTTTCTATAGGGGGAACTCTATCATTCAGATTTATCTTTTCAAGCATTCTCTCCATTACCCTCACTAAGTTGTCAATTTTGGCATCAGATGATGAGGTTGAGGCCATTGTTTCATCTTTGTATGTAGCTCTTTTCTTTGATTTCAACCTAGCTCTTTTCTCAATCATATTTTCCTCTACACTTATGGCTCCCCTTTGCATATCTTCTAAGGTTAAGGGGTCTCTTTCTCTTAGCTGGTAGGCCAGGTTTAGATCAAAGCCTTCAGGAAATTTAGCTAAGGCCAAGCCTAGTGGAGGTTTCATGTTTGGGGGTAGTGCATTGTAAACACTATTGAATCTAGTGCAATAATCATGGACACTTTCCCCAGTGTTTCTCTTAAGGTTGTTATATTCAGAAAGGATTTGGAGAGGGTTCTTTTTAATTTCCCATTTGTTTATGAATGTTTGATATAAAGAAGGGAGATCATTTATGCTATTAGGAGTTAATATTTTAAACCATTTCTTGGCTTTTTGTCCTAAACTTCGAGCAATAATTCTCATCTTAATGGTCTCTTCTTCTATTTCCATGTAATCAAAAGCATCATCCATTTTATCTACATGTTGTTGAGCAGTAGTAGATTCATTTCTGGTGAAATAGGGAATTCTAGACTGATAATCGTTTGGTAAAGGAACCAGAGGTTATGGTAACACTAGTGGGGCATACCATGCAGCCATGGCAGGAAATAATGGGGGATTTAAAAGAGGTGGGTTTACAAGAGGAAATATGAGCTAGAATGGATTGTTTTGAACAGTGGATGTGTGAATGGGAGTGGAGGAAACACTTGGGCCAACAAACTGATTTTGAGCAGATTTGATATGGAAGGAGCTGAAGTTATGGAGAAACTAGGAATCAGGTGGAGTAGAAGGTGAGGCTTCTCTATTGGAGCTCTGCTGCAAATCTGTGGGCTGAAGGTCATCTTGGTCTATGTCATTATATGACTTGGTTCTAAATAAGTTCTTTGTATGAGGCAAGTCAAAGTGAGGATATTTCAAGGCTATAAGGTTTTCAGGGACAGATCTTTTTCTTGGGATAGTCCTAGCAGTAGTTAAATTTCCAGATCTAGAAGTTTTCCACAAAATATTTTCTGGGTCATCAAATAATGTAGGAGGATTAGGATCTAGATGAGATCTGGTATTGATCCTATGTGAATCCAGATTTCAAGTTCAAAACTTAAGAGAGGCTGAAAGTATAAGAACTGTTTCCAAAAGTTTAAACTCTCTTGGCATTTAGTATCTTTCTAGAATATAGGACTAGGCTTCTAAACTTTCTTGGGACTGATTTGATACCATCCTAAGGAAATCTAGAGTACTAGTGAGGTAATAGGCCTACTGGGGCTAATGGAGTCACTAGGTGGAAATTTTTAGCTTTTGTGGAGGTAAAATGTTTTATGGTCCACCACCAATAACAATTTCAAACACCAATATGAAATGCTTTGGGTTTTATGAGTTTTTATATGGTTCTATGGCTTGTAAGAGTGTCCTATGCTTGATTTCATCACTTAGCTAAGGTGGTGAAACAAACAGAGTCTACTCTGTGGTTTATCAGGTGATTTTCTGAGGTAACTGAAGGACTAATGAGTCTATAAGGGCTTGCTAGGATATTATGTACTCATGGTCCCACCGTGATGGCCATTATGTTGTAGTGGCAATGAGGTGGCAGATTCATTGGATTCTCTAAGTCAAGCTAAGGTTCTAAAGAGTCTTAAGAGGTATTCAGGCAACTATGTACTCAGAAGTCCCACCTTGATCGCCATTATGTTGTAGTCCTGTGATTTGGCAGATTGGCATACCAAGTGACAAGGCAACATCAAAACCAGTCTTTAGAGCTCTAGGACCTAGCCTTCCTAGTCTCACAGAGGGATATCTCAATTGTTTGCAAAGATATGACTTGTTTTCTTGTAAAAGGTTGATTTTAGGCTAGTTATTAAGCATGAGTTGGTTTTATTGTTTGGTTGGGCATGATGATCTAGGAAACATAGGCAGAAAGAGGAAATCTCCAAGTTATTGGGCAATGGAGTCAAGTGGAAGTTGTAACAAGTTCACAAATGGATCAAGAATATCAAAGGGAAAATATAACTTGGCCAGTGGATATTCAAGGTCTTTCAGGTGAAATGAAATGGACATCAATGGGTTTAGAATGAAAAATAGAACTAAGGGCAATTAAGAATCCTTAATTATATGTACTTCTCAAAAAAGGGACTTAAAACATTATCTGAACATAAAGAGGCATTCAATAGATAGGGCTAACCATAAATTCTACAAACCACACTTTAGCAAATAATAATTTCAAGACAAACTTCTCCAATGAAATATAGAAGGTTAGAAACTCATTTAACTTCTAGTGATTTCACCTTCAAGGATAAGAAAACATTCAAGATTCACACATAATTGCATTCATAGAAGAGGGAACTCCTAGACATATTTTATTACAGCTATAAATACCTTCAAAACAATTATTTAAGTAAGTACAAAGGGTATGATCAGAACAAAACCTCTTTGGTAGACTTTGAACAATGGTACTTTGAAGGGAGACTTCAGAAACAGTTTTTAAGTGGCAAAAAGTAAGAAGGGAAAACCATAAATCATTCTTGAGACCAACTGTATTGAACTATTTAAGAAATAAACATGCATAAGGGTTCTAGAGAGCAATTAAGAATTCTCTAGAATATCTTAGCAGAGGAAAAAATTAAGGCAGTGAAGAGTAAACAGAACTAAGGTTCTTTCAAAAGACATTTCTTAGCCTAAAACTTTTACTCTACTACCACAGAGAATGACGAAACATAATGAAACAGAAAATAACAATAAAATATTTAGAGTACTTCACCAACAACCATGCTCAAGGATCCAATGATAGAGCCTTCTCCATCAAGAAATAGGTCAAGACATCCACAAGTTCCAAAACATCAATTTCCTTTCAATTTCAACAAGACTGTATATTACTTCAAAGAGTCATCAAATGGCAACAATACAATGAGTTCAAATGTAGTATTTGTGCTACAAATGAGGAGGTGGAGTTGATCTAGGGTTTGAGTGTTATTTATTACAGAATAAATGCATCCCTAACCTTGAAAAACCACGTAGGGCATAAGGTAGGAACCTGTGTAGCTACTCCTCTATTCAGTAGCTCTGTCTTAACTTCTAAGAAAATATAGGTGAAAAGTTTGACTTTGAAGCCTATCTTTATCTTTGACAATAACTACCTTGACAGATTAAAATATCTTCTCACTGTGTAATAACTGCTAATTTTGTCTTTGCAGGTAAAAAGGAGACCATAGGTGGCAATTTAGACATTCTGGATGAATAACTGCTCTTGGTTGATGTATTCGAGGCCACTTTAGCCTAAGCTTTCTAAATTTTATCACTAAACTTTTTTTAAGGCTTGATCTGATTTTGAGCTTTCTTACTCACTTCTGCTGACTTTATTACTTTATTGATTGCGTTTAAACCTTTATTCATCCGTCTTTAAATGTGTTTTATCCTTTAACCTTCATTTAAGCTTTAATATTTTCTCTTCTTCTTTCGGTCTTTAGTCTTTACTGATTTTTCCCTGATCTGGTGTGCAGGAGACTTTTTGGTGCTTTGGGAGGTTTCATAATGGATCAATTCTCATGAGGCACTGATTTTAAACTTGGATATTGACCTTAGATCCCATACTTTTCGCTTGTGGGCCTTTTTGGATCATCATCCAGAGGTGTTTGTTGCTTTAATTGACTGTGGGATGGCCCTTTAGTTTGGTCACCATTAAACCTGCACATATAAACCAAAACATTAAATAAAATCCTGTGTTCTTGTGATATACTGCATTTTAGGGTTTATGGAGGGTTCAAGAGCGGCTGTAGAGGAAAGGAGAATACGCAAAAGAGGTGTCTCCATATTCAAAACAGGAAGAAATGTTGAAATTTTTGAATATGGGCACAAAATGAGGAGGGGTGGTTTTACAGAAAACCGGCAGTCTTCGCGCAGAATAAGGGTGGTAAGCGGTTTTAGCCTGAGTAGACGCGATACCACAGGATGGATGACACTTGTCTATGGCCAAAACACTTTTTTCGCGTAGAAAATGAGTATTAATACCTGTGGGTGGAATGAACGAGAAACTGATCGGGAGCCATTGGATTTGGGGGAGCCAAATCAATGGCACTGGCTGAGCGCGATCGGAAAAGGTGGGGTTGCAGGGAAAGGTGGGACTGGCGGTGACGTGTGTAGTTCTGTTGGGTAGCGAAAAGGTTGGAAGTGGGACGGAAAGGTCGCGGGAGTGCCACAACCATCAGATGTGAAGGATCGAGAGTTGAGATTTGCTTTGGAGGGGAAAGCAATGGCGAGGGCAGAGAAATGGAGAAAAGGACTGAAGCTTGTAAGCGCGGGGACATAGGCATGGTTCTGTGGGAGTGAAGGATGGGACCGGGGCTAAGAAAATAGGGGCCAAGGGTTTATTAGGTGATCGGGCCTTTGGGTCATATGAGAAAAAATGGTGGAGGGTTTAAGCTCGTAGGAGCTTAAGATCAAATATTTAAATGGGCAGAAAATAGGCTTAAAAAGAGGGTTTTTTAAGCCTTTTTAGAGTTTCGGTAAGGTGAAAAAGGGTGTTTTAAACCAAGTAAGAGAGTTTTTACAAAGTTTAAAGTTTTTTAGAGGGAATGGAGGGTAAATGAAGAGGAAGAAGCCCCTCTTGAGGAGGAAAATGACTATTGGGATAGGTGTAAATGAGTGAAAATTTTGCGAAGGAGATGGAGGTGAAAAATGGGGAATATAGCCCGAAAACATTTTATTTTTGAGATGGCAGGATAACTTGGAGGATTTGAGTGAATATTTTCAGTGAATTGATAGACTTAGGATAATGAAGGTAGTGATATTTCTACAACTCACAATGTTTCTGCTAATATTGTTACTAAAAATCTAAGACTGTCAACTTAGTCATCTTTAGATAAGATCAAAATTATTGATGATTAACAGAGCACTACAAGGAAAATACCCTCTGGTAGATTTTTTTGAGGAACCCCTGATAAAAATAGCCCAGACATCCGTTGTAGTGGAGGTTACTAGAGGAGGTTGGTGGGTGGAGGTTTTTGCAGATTTTTTTTCCCTGGTGCGTTCCAGTAGAGAAAGCACTGGTGCACACAAAATATTGGCACACCAGGACACCGTGCACTCCGTCCAAACCACCCGGTGCATCTCATTACTATAGCGCACTGCTGCTCTACAAATATTTTGCACCGATGCATCCTAAAACCTCGCGCTAAAACTGAAATAGCCTTATACGGTTTTAAGAAACCACCCAGTGCGCCCATAAAACCCGCGCACTGGAACAGGTTTGAATTAAAAAAAACATGACAACCAAAAATCTGCATTTTTCACTTTTCAATACTCTAGAGCTCTCAAGTATCGATGCAAACTTACCTTGTGTGAGTCACCCTACCATTGGTGCTCCCATTGCACGCACTACTGCTATCCATTGCCCACCATCTCCATTTCAAATTTTGCAAAACGGTGCGCAAATTTAGTTTTGAAAATTCTACAACCAATATGCCTCCTTGACAGCCAAATGTACAGGTATTTTACTTTTTTTTGCATAATTAAACTTTTGAGTGGATTAGTTTTCTAAAATAACTTAAAATTCACCTTATTTAAAAAATAAAAATAAAAAAATTCTCGCGCGATGCGCTCGAGCCGTACGGCTCGCACTAGTTCGCGGTGCTGCCTATAAATTTACAGGTTGCACCGTGACCAGTGTTAACGATATCTGAACCGGTTCAGGGGTGATACCGAAATGGCACACTGTGCTTTTTTAAAATAAAAAAATTGTGATACGGTTAGTTACCGGGCCGCACTATTGACCATGTCAAATTGCGGGAATACAGTGCATTGACAAAAATATTCGCCCTGGGGCATTTTTTCAGCGCATCACCCTCCTGAACTAGACATAGTCAATGGTGCAGTCATGTAAACAACTACACCTTTGACTATGTACCAGTGTTGGGAGGGCGATGCGCTTCCTAAACTACACACCCCCGGGCGTATAGTTTGGTCAGCACACTGCCCTCCCAACACTAGTACATAGTCAACGGTGCAGTCTGTTATACCATCGCATTGTTGACCTTGTAAAAATTCCAAGAGGGTGGTGCACTAAAAATTTCCAGGTGCACGGACTCTGGTGCGTGACAAAAAAAGATGCACTAGCCTCCGTTGCGTGATAAAAAAAGACGCATCCTTATCGGTGCATGCTGATTTTTTGTGGCGCACTGACTATTTTTTTTCAAAAAAAATTATATATGTATTTTTCCTAAATACATGTCTCATTTAATAAAAAAAATTTGTTTAATATGTCAATCATTCAACGACGTCAAAGGAGAGAAGAGAGGGAATAACAACAACAATAGGTAGACCAATATAACATGGTTCCCCTATGGAAGGCATGAGAGAGGGAGAGAGATATGTACCCTCACCCTATTACAGCAGCCACCTAGGGGCTCCTATGGGATATATGCCTCCTCATGTTCTATGAGGAGGCTACATCCCTAAAGGGCCATGGTGGGTTTTTGCGACAACTTATGTGTAGGTGGAATGCCCACCTATAGACTTTTCGAGTTGGCCCTAACCAGTGGTATGCACCCATTGAGGAGGACAACTATTTCATTACTGGCCTATCGAGGAGAGGGGTGGATTTTCCCTTGTTCCCAAAGGTCCCTGTTGGCTATGTAGTAGGGAGTCAGTTGGTGTACTCCCAGAGATACATTAGCGTAGATATATCGTCTCCGGTAGATTTTCAGGTCTTCAGAGGTCAGTTATGTATTGCTTCATTTGGTGGAGAGGAGGTGAGGTGCCTCTCACTACTGATTTTGACCATTGCACACCAAACCAACGGGAAACACATTAGTTTCTTGCTTCTATTTTATGTTGATTCTTTAATATAGGTGCCACGACTTGTGAGGTGATCTGCCATTTTTTTGCAGAAGTTCTATACAGCTTTAGATAGATGTCATGCTCAGACACAAGGGTGGGTGAAATTCCCTTTTTCTTCAGATCTATTATGTTTATTTTTTGAGAGGTTTCTAGAGATGAGGCATACTTTTGTTCGACAGCCTCGTAGGCTGATGTTGCATGTACGGATTCAGACATGGGGACAGACAATGCCCAAGAGGGGTAAGTCGGAGTTTTCCGTGAGGATATTGCAAGATGCACTGGAGTTGCTAGCCAGTGTTCATGAGCATCCCTTCATTCTGGTCCCCTCTCTATATGCTAGTTTGGATTGGTGAGGGTGTTCCAACATCCTCTTAACAAATGATGATTCGCCGGATGATAGAGGTAATATTATTGTTTTATTTAAATTTATTCTAACATGTTCTTCAACTTTTTTTTATTAAACTGTTTAATGAAATTGTCTAATTATTATTGTGTACTTATATATATTTTGAATAAATTGGGTAATTTGATGGAGATGAGATGCCACTGCCACCAAATGATCCAGGTGTAGATCCTGATGACGATCTGGAGATGGTAGATGCTGAGGATTAGTCTGGTGTAGACATACCTGGTCCTCATGGTGTTCCAGTACTACCTTTTGCGAGGTGTAGGGCTGACAGTAGATTTAGGATGGAGTTTGGAAACCAACTCTGTGCACTGCTTGTGGAGAGGGGAGTGAGGCCTGCCACTATGAGAGAGATATAGGCCAGTGTTAGGTTGGTACATATGTGGAGAGGCATGCCACATGACATGTTCACCCTGATGTGGCATGTCACAGGAGCTACCAGCTTAGTTACGTGGTTGAGGAGGGCCCTTTGATGTAGGCATGGTCGAGACGCAGTACATTGACAATCAAGTAGCAACACATGATCTGATGATCACGATCAAGGGAGTGATCACTGTTCACCTCACGTCGTAGATGAGCAGCCAGCAGCATTGACCAGCAGTCATGATCATGAGCAGGCTAGATCATCCATGTTGTTGTAGCTCCTAGAGATAGCCTTGAGTTGGAAAATACCAGTGCCTAGGACATCTTAAAAATTAGAGGTTGAATGTGACAAAACATGGAATAAGAGAACAATGGTTTTGGTGGTTCATGGATGGAGAAGACCTTGGAGTCGATTCATGTGAATTCCTTATATTGTGAGAGGGCTCAAGAGGCTATGAGACTGATGTCTTTTAAATGGACCAAGTATAAAAAAATGAACAGAAATCTTAAAATCTGAAGAGGTGTTGAGAGAGAATGGAGAAGGAACCCACGAGAGATGGGCTTAAGATATTTAAGAATTTGTCCCCTATGAACTCAGATGAAATGAATATGAATGAAATATGGAAAACAACAGAGGTTCCTAGAGCGCGCATTAAGGGAGTGTAGCAAGATTAATACGTGATCCTTAACACCTTAGAAGCATTATACAGACATGAATTCATGAATAAAATTGCAGACCACCGAAAGTTATATTACACGAACCACCAAAGTAGAATAGCATGAAAGATGGTTACACGTGAAGAGGAGATTACTGATAACAAAAGAAAACAAATACATTCTTATCATTGCTCCATCTAGAATCTAAATATCAGCTCTGTGTTCATATTAAGTTTGAACATCTCTCCCAAATATGTGTCTAAGAGCACAGGGAGCACAATCATACAAAACTACAGCAAAATTCTTCAAAATTCTAGAACCTGAACTAGAACCCTTATTTCATCTTAGAACTCACTACATATAGAGTCCCCAGAGGTTCTACGGTGTTAATCATTTATGATAAACCCATGCCTATGAAATCAAAATATCGTACCTAACTTGCAGAGTGTACATCTAGCAATTACTTATGTATGGAGAGATTTAAAACAGGAATGGGTGAAATTGAGATTTCACCATTGAAACATCAAAATAAAACAGTAAACAACATAGACATGGTTGATCATGGAGGCCAATTATGGGAGCCTTCAAATAGTATGGATAGGAGCAATTGTAGGTGGGAAAGCTGGCTGTCATCGTACGATTCCATATGTTACTTAAAAGCCTCCACTTCCTCAATCTTGTTAGCCATCTATAATTTTGACATATTCAAATATGGCTAAACAGGTATTTAGCCTTCAAGAAACAAATTTCATGCAAAATATGTGACTTCTTGAAGCCTCTCTGTGTTCTTTATCCTCAAGAAATCCTTCCCATTGATAATCTTCATTGAAAATTCCACAAGAAGCCTTACTGTTATAAAAGAAACTGTTTTCAGCTATTTTTTCCATCTTTTCACCTTCATAATTTCCTCCAAAATCCCTCCATTTTTCACTCATTTTACTTATCCTAAACATTCATCTCATTCCCCTAAAAATCCATTTCTATCCCTCATTTACCCTCATTTTCCCATAAAACCCTTTAAATAATAAAAAATCCCTTTTTGTATGGTTTAAAGCTATCCTTTTTATCCTACAAGAAGCTCTAAAAAACCCAAAAAACCTCATTTTTGGCCTTATTCCACTCTTTTATGTGAAATAGGCCTTAACCGTTGTTTGGCTTATCCTTAGCCCCTTTTCCGTCATATGACCCGCTCCATGACTGAGCACTAAAGCCCATCAGTGGTCGCACTTCGGCAATTCCAAGTTCCCGCTTCCGTTTTCTTTTTTCGCCGATGGCCAATCTTTTGAAGAGATCAGGACTGTCCATTCCCCAAGATTTGACGGCCATCGCACTCTGCGCTCCATCGCATCGCACTGCATTTCCCTTTCGCCTTCCCTTCTCCGTCGATGATCATCCCCCGCCGATGAAATCTTCGCCGTTGATCTTTCCCAGATCTAACGGTGCTCGCTCCGTCGCACTTCGGCATTTCCTACTTCCATCTCCCCTGAACCTTTTTCTTCGCCGATATGCAAAGCCCCAATCACATCTCCACCGTCGATCTCGATCCCGATCTGACGGTCCTCCACCCATCGCACTTCACCTCCCCATCGACCATCGACCATCACACTTGATCCTCCCATTGGCCATCAGCACATCAAATTTCCAGTTTCCTCCTTCCCGAATGTCGAGGTATAAAAGGTATCTTTTTAACACCTATTTATCTCACATTAATTATCAATCTGGGAGAGACTTTTTATTTCAAGAGTGTACTCTATCTAAGGCGGCCATTCAGTCTAAGAGTAATGCTACGAAGATGTAGTACAGAATGTTAAATACAAGAATAAACAGATGCTTGTAAAGAAATCTAATTACAGTAGCATTAATGGAAATGCTATGAAACCTTAATTAAACCAATCTGCAAAACATCGATCAGGGATACAGTAGCAATAAATCCTTCCCTTAGAAATCGATGCAAGATAACCAATCTGGGAACTTGGAAGCAATAACCAGTGTCCTCTACAGTTGGTGATCTTAAAGCAATCGAAATGAAAGTAAACTCAATCTTCGTGCTGATGAAAATAACTGAAAGGAACAAAATCTGGAAAGGAACAACAACTTGTAATTCCTATGCATACTAATTGTAACTCATCTATTTGCTAATCTAAAGCTATGAATCATAAATAAACAATAAACAAAAATGGAACAACAATATGAACAACAATTCTAATTCTAATTCAATCAGGCAACTAATCTCAATACTCCAATCCTGTCGACAGCCAAGACTATGAAACAGTTCATTGGAATGAATCATAAATCAATGGAACAGCAACGCTTTATAAAATATAGCAAGATGAATAAGATAGTAAATATGATCCTTGTTAAGATAGAATAGCAGTGAAATTCATTAACGTATACATCAAATCCGAATTCAATCCAACAATAATCAAATAACTCTGTATCATAATGAATCTAAATGCAATTATCACACGACATAAATAAAAGAATAGAAATACAAATAATGGATCGATCCACCAGGGTCGGGCCCTCAACCGCCGGTGAAACGCCGCTGGGCTACTGTAGAGCTTGAGAAATGGAACGAGAACGCCTCTTTGTATTAATCAAACATGAATAACTTTTACATCAGTTGCTCTTTGATCACAAGAGTCAAGGAATTACAGTGTTACAAGAGGAATTCAATAATCATCCATTGTTCTCCAATACACAATGCATGCTCTCCTTTTATAATCAGAAGGAAGAGAAATTAAATAGCAAATATGATCTCCCATAACAATATTGGATTGTTCCCAACAACTTGATCAACCAGAAAATACATTTCCAACAATCTTTCAACAAGAGCAAGGCGAATTTGGCGTTGCAGCTGAGATTTGGAGGACGGCTGCAACAACAAATCTGAGAAAATCGTGCTCAAAGAACCCTGCGTTTCTCTCAATACAGGCCAAATTTGGGCAAACTGTGCTTTAATAAAAGTTAATTGGGCCTATTCTGGACAAAAACCATGTTCTGGATTTTCCAGATTCTTCTTCATTTGCCCAGAATCTGAACCGAAAAACTGTCACTTCTTATTCCAGCGATTTTCTGAGTTGGAATATTTGATGATGATTTAGAGATCAAATCTTTAATCTGGCAAATATCTTGGAGGCTAAAATGGTGAGTGATATTACAAAATATATTAATAAACCATCATTGATAAAATTATGCATAATAATAATCAATTTATTAAAAATAAAGGAGAAGAAATAATATTCATCCATAAGAGCATAAATCATTATAAAATGGATTTATATGATAAATTATAATAAATGTCATGATAAAGAAGAGTAAAAATGGATGAAATAAGTGTTAAAAATTGGTCATATTCACGGCCCAACATACCGCCAAACTGAATATATTGCATGTCCTCATGCAACCCAGAACTATTGCATGTTCTCATGCAACCCAAAGTCAAAACCCATGTGTTAACCAAGCAAAGAAAACTTTTCATCCCGACTCATGAAATGGATGGAACAAATGAATTTTTCCTCAAATAATGAATATTAAATTTTAGCAATCTTGATAAAGGCATAACAATTTTTACAGTTGATGTTCAACTATATGTATATGAAGTTGCAGAAAAATGTGACATAAGTAACAACAAACTTCATTAACCATTTTCTCAAAAATCAGATCGTTTTGATGCATGGATCATGAGATATAAACAAAATGGTTGTAGGTGATAGTGCATAATTTTCAAAATTTTATGAACTAATTTAGCGTGAAATTATCTGGGTTTGTGTATTTTAATGATACCTCTTTGTTATCCAGAAATCACAAGAATTCAGTTCATAGTTTTAAAGATATATGAAAATCAATTTCTGCACTATATACAAATGAAATTGTATGCCTTAAATGAGAAAGAAAGTGGAAAACATCCATCATGTGTAGCAATTCCCCCCCCAAACTGAAGAATTAGCATGTCCTCATGCGATGCTAGAAAACAAAGAGAGGTGGTTGCTAAAATCTGTTGAAATCTATGCTTAGTGTAAAACAACATGGAATAAGGGAGGTGTTGAGAATGAATAAGAATATCAAAGAAGATTACTGACATGGTCATAAGAAAGAAATGAAGGAAATCAACACTCCCCCAAACTGAAAGATGAGACGTGTCTAAAAAAATGGGAAGTGGTAAAGATGTGGAATGAATGATGATAAATAATGCTCAATGGATGTTCATGAAATTCTCCTAAATTCATAATAAATTAGAAAATTATGCTATTTTACCTCAAGTGTTACCTCCGAAAAATGTGGAATGACATGTAGGGACTGGCGTTTGTTGAAGTTGATGTAGGCTGAGCGGATACTGAAAGTGATGCAAAAGGTGGAAGCCATGCAAGCACATCATGTCTGAAGAATTGTGCGTGTTCACGAGCCTTCGTTGTTAATTGCAATAGTGTGGTCGTGCTGCGAATAGAATTCCCCCCCATACTCATTGTTCTCCTATAAAAAAATCACAATTCTGTATGCAATTTTCTTGAATCCACAGTTTCAGTCTGGAATGGCAACAGATAAGATGTATGCAAAAAAGTTCAAGCATAATTTTTTTTTGTAAAAATGCAGTATCAATATTGTGGCAAATCAGCGAAATAGAAAAGCAGCATATTGCACAACAATTGTACAGCATGGAAAGGCATACATACTTATGATACAATCAATGAAATTATAGCATTTACTGAAATTCATGCATGTGATAAATCGTAAACAGATATAGAAGTGTTTTGTAATGATTCAAGGATAAGGAGAAGGGACAGCTTAAGATAAACATAAGTACAAATGCGTTTATTACCCACTTAAACTAATGTGATCGATTTATGATGATTTTCATGTATAATAGGTTCAAAATCAAAGGTTAAGGATTCATACTTTTATCTGATATTTAAATAGAGATATAGGAAAAAGGGTTTAATATTACTATTGATGTGTATAAATGTGACTCCAATACCATCAGCAGAGCTCTGTTGCCCACAGGTGTCCATAACCTTGACAGAGTTGCTCTCTCACCCTTGGAACCATTGTCATTTATTTATGTTGAGGAAGTGCTTGTTAATTGTCATAACATAGGTCATTGTGCTGGCTTGGTGACCAGATAAATCATAATGCCATTCACTGGGAAGAAGTGAAAAGTGGGTAGGCCAGCTCGTGATGAGACCTCCTGTTCCAAGGACTTCTTAATTTTTTCAATTGTCCATTAGACCATATCCCTGGTTTGGTGGCCATGATGGGAATGCCACTTCACTTGCTTCCTTATGAACATGGTAGGCCGGCTCTTGATGAGACCCCCTATCCTCCATCTGCCAAATTATAAAATTATTAATGAAATATGTAAATATTTTTCTTTTCATATAGCACTTTCCTATTTATTCATAAAGGATGGCTCAACACTCCTTAAGAGTAGGGATGGTGGAAGAAGTCTGAACAGCTCAATAGAAAATAATATGCCCTTGTTCCTACTCCATAAGTAAAAATCAAAGAAAGTTATAAAATATGGGAAAGAACCAACATGATAAATATAATCGATCATATAAATTTAGTGGTAGTAAGACAACAAGATCATGTTATTGATTATGTCCCTTTTTCCTTTTTCTTATCATTACTAAACAACTTTCTTAAAAATGACGATTTCTTTTGATTTGCTGATTACAGTAAGCTTTAATTTGTATGATTGTGTATCCTTCCATAAATTGTATGTTTGTCTTTCAAAAAGTTATGAAAAATTAAAAAAAATCATCAAAACGTTGTTCACAAACAAGAAAAATGCACTCAAAAAGTGTTGTTCCTTTGGAAAGGAACAGTAAAAACAATCTGCGAAAATGCTGTTGTTCCTCTCGAAAGGATGTTCCTTTGGAAAGGAACAACAAAAATGCTCACAACAATATTGTTGTTCCTTTCGAAAGGAACAACAAAAGTGATGTTCCTTTGGAAAGGAACAGCAAAAACATTCACAGCAAAATTTCTATTCCTTTCGAAAGAAGGAACAACAAAAATTCACAAGAAAAGTAAGAATGGTTCAAGAAATAAAATTCTATACAAAAAACAAGCAGAGTAAAAGAAAAGAAACTTTATGTACAGGTTTCATGAAAAAGTAATTTTTTTTTTTTTTTTTTTACAGAATTGGTGCTACCGAAGAATTTCCTTCTGCGATTGAAACTTGCATGGTGGGGTATTTATTGTTCAATTACCACTGGAGCGAAAATTTCAATTTGAAGGGATCAACACCTAAAACATCAAAACATAAAATAAATTAGAAAAGAAACAACACTTTATTAAGTTGCAACAGCTATGATGTTATTTCCTAAAGAAATATCAATCTATTAATGGAAAAAAAAATGATCTTTTTGAAAAATGTTTTGGCAACAGTGACATGAATCTTGAAATGGGAACCAATTCTTCATTTCTTCTTGTTATAAATCTATTAGGTAATGAACTGGATAAAATGCCTTTATTTTACTAAATTTTCTTTCAAGAATTGCTCGTCCATAAATTGACCTTCTTTGTTCTGCTAAGACCTACAAAAAACGAGTGTCTACGTGCAATAAAACATTAAATCATGGAGAGAGAGAGGTGATCGGGCTCCCCTAATCCAAGAATTATGCAAAAAAACTAACAAGTAGTTACTCTGTAGAACAAATCCATGGACAAATTAAAATTAATTTATTACCTGCCGGAGAGCAGTGGCCAATCATGCTAACCTGCAGTGTTTCAATCATAACTTTTTTTTTTTTCGTCAGATTTGAGTGATTCCAAAGCCAAATGAAAGCTAATTCAAATTTTTATTTCCAATAGAAATTAGTTTTAAAAATTCGATGCTATAATATGTCAAATTTTCTTAGAACAACCTGCATAATAGAGTCATTTTCGATTTTCCAGCTTGGACCAACAGTTGATATTTCAAGCATACATTTTCCATTTAATAGAGGATTGAACCGATTCAAATTGGAGATTCAATTATATTAATTTATTGATATCCAATAGAAACAGGTTTTGAAGACAAGAATAATTGATGGGTCAAATATGCTAGGGAACAACCGAGAAAACATAATTTAAAGAGTGCTGATTTATGCTAGGCAGTCAGTATTTTGGTCATAAATTCCTCATACGATATTAAAATTGAGTGATTAAAATTGTGTTGTAAACTATATTCATAGATTAATCTACCATAGAAACATGTTTTAAAAATATATTCATTTAGGCCTCCAAAAGCGGACTGTCCCAACTCTGTTCTTGAGATGCCTACTAGACACCCTGTCAATGTTTTGGTTCTAATTTTTTCGTTTCAAATCCAAATGGAGTGATTCAAATTGGGTTAGAAATTAAACATAAAGGTCTACTTAGGATAAAAAAATGTTTTAAAAATATTCTCTTTTGGTCCCCCAAAACATGACTGTCCCAACTTTGTTTTCAGGAATTTCATCAAGCCCGCAAGCCAAAAAATATGATATTCAATCAATTTTTCCATATTGGTGATAAAAATGGATATGAGTATTTGTGCAATTTTTATTTTCAATATAATTCATTTACATACAAAAATAGATTAAAATATTTATCACTGATGTTGATTTCCAGAGCATGTTGCAACAAAAACAACTATTTTTACAAAAATAAAATAATAATAAAAAATGTGTTTATTTCTTTATTTATTTTATTTTCTCCACTAATCTACTCTTCTTTGAAAATTGAACATGCTTATGTATAAGAGTATTCCCAATGGAGCCATTTCCAAAATAAGGCCTCTAGTATGTACATACCCAAATTTGAAAAGTGCATGTTAATAAATAGTAGGGTATGAGAAGCCAACTTCCCTTCTTGTAAAAAACAATTAGGCGAGAATTTTCAATTTCTTGGGAATCTTGCTCAGTCTCTTTTGTTTGGCTATGTGCCTCAGCAAATGCTAGAGATGGTGACTCTGCGGCCCAAAGGGAACTAGTAGGTCGTCTAGAAATAACTTTCCTAGGTCCTACTGATGGCTGAGATTCAGTTTTCTTAAGAATTTTGTCAATAAAGGTCGTTCTCCCAAGGGTCACCGGTCCCTTCAGTTTTTCAGGTTTAGGAGGAATTTTGTCTTGTTTATATTTTCTAGTCATTTAAAACAACAAGCCTTCATTCCTACCTAAAGAAAAAAATTTACCCAATTCTGCTATGAAGCGGGCAGTGAGCAAGTATGTTCCTTGCTCGGTGCGCAGGTTCTTACCTTCCGTCTTTAAAACCCAATTCTTCCCAAGAATAAAAAAGGTGAAATGTGCATCACTCCTTCTAAATAGCATACACTCTCCCCGGCAACGGTGCCAAAATGTCGAGGTATAAAAGGTATCTTTTTAACACCTATTTATCTCACATTAATTATCAATCCGGGAGCGACTTTTTATTTCAAGAGTGTACTCTGTCTAAGGCAGCAATTCAGTCTAAGAGTAATGCTACGAAGATGTAGTACAAAATGTTAAATACAAGAATAAACAGATTCTTGTAAAATAAATCTAATTACAGTAACATAAATGGAAATGCTCTGAAACCTTAATTAAACCAATCTGCAAAACATAGATCAGGGATACAGTAGCAATAACTCCTTCACTTAGAAATCGATGTAAGATAACCAATCTGGGAACTTGGAAGCAATAACCAATGTCCTCTACATTGGTGATCTTAAAGCAATCGAAATGAAAACAAACTCAATCTTCATGCTGATGAAAATAACTGAAAGGAACAAAATCTGGAAAGGAACAACAGCTTGTAATTCCTATGCATACCAATTGTAACTCATTTATTTGCTAATCTGAAGCTATGAATCAGAAATAAACAATAAACCGAAATGGAACAGCAATATGAACAATAATTCTAATTCTAACGCAATCAAGAAACTAATCGAAATACTCCAATCCTATCGACAGCCAAGACTATGAAACAGTTCATTGGAATGAATCATAAATCAATGGAACAACAATGCTTTGTAAAAGATAGCAAGATGAATAAGATAGTAAATAGGATCCTTGCTAAGATAGAATAGCAGTGCAATTCATTAACGTATACATCAAATCCGAATTCAATCCAACAACAATAAAATAACTTTGTAATCGTAGTGAATCTAAATGCAATTATCACATGAAAGAAATAAAAGAATAGAAATACAAACAGCGGATCGATCCACCAGGGTCGGGCCCTCAACTGCCGGTGAAACGCTGCTAGGATACTTCAGAGCTTGAGAAATGGAACAAGAACGCCTCTTTGTATTAATCAAACATGAATAGATTTTACATCAGTTGCTCTTTGATCACAAGAGTCAAGGAATTACAGTGTTACAAGAGGAATTCAATAATCATCTATTGTTCTCCAATATACAATACATGCTCTCCTTTTATAATCAGAAGGAAGAGAAATTAAATAGCAAATATGATCTCCCATAATAATATTGGATTGTTCCCAACAACTTGATCAATCAAAAAATACATTACCAACAATCTTTCAACAAGAGCAAGGCGAATTTGGCTTTGCAGTTAAGATTTGGAGGACAGCTGCAACAACAAATCTGAGAAACTCATGCTCAAAGAACCCTACTTTTCTCTCAACAGAGGCCGAATTTGGGCAAACCATTCTTTGATAAAAGTTAATTGGGCCCATTCTGGAAAAAACCCATGTTCCATATTTTCCAGATTATTCTTCATTTGCGCAGAATCTTAATTGCAATATTGTCACTTCTTATTGCAGTGAATTTCTGAGTTGGAATATTTGATGATGATTTGGAGATCAAATCTTCAATTTGGAAAATATCTTGGAGGATAAAATGGTGAGTGATATTAAAAAATATATTAATAAACCATCATTGATAAAATTATGCATAATAATCATCAATTTATTAAAAATAAAGGAGAAGAAATAATATTCATCCATAAGAGCATAAATCATTATAAAATGGATTTATATGATATATTATAATAAATGTCACGATAAAGAAGAGTAAAAATGGATGAAATAAGTGTTAAAAAGTGGTCGTATTCATAGCCCAACACCGAACCCTCTTCTCCACCGATCGTCGATCCCCCGATTCGATCACAGTCATACATTTCCCCTCATCTAATGACCCACATTGCTCCTACATGTCAACCCCACCCTTTTCATTCTCCCTCATTGTTTAATCCTAGCCGTTGATATTTTCCGATCCAATGGTCAGCGCTTCAGTGCATCATCTCAGTTTCTCATTTCATCCGCCCTCTTGCCCCTTCGTTCTTTTTTGCGCATCTGCGAGAAGATCTCCACCGTTGATCCTCTCAATCCAACGGCTCACAATCCTTTCCCCTGCTCCATTCTCATTTCTCGATCATAAATTGTTCGTTCCCCCACAACGAAATCCTGACCATTGATCTACCCAATCCAACGACCAGCGGGACTCCTCCCTGTTCTTCCCCTTGTACCTCCATGGTCCCCCCGCAATAGATCCCGACCGTTGATCTTGTTAATCAAACAGTCAATGCTTCATTGTTATTCATCTGTCCCCTCGCCCATATGTTATATTTTTCACACTCCCATTATTCATCTCCATCGATGATCCTCCAGATCCAACCGTCATCGCTCTTTCGCATTTTTACTGACCCTCTCAACCATTTGTGATTTGCACGACATTGCGAATAGATCCCAACTGCTGATCCTCTAGATCTGATGGCCCATAATTGATTTCGTGCCCATTTCACCAAAATGTTTTAAACACAAATTTTCAACGCGAAAAGGGTGGTTTTGGGTTGGACACGTGTCAACCCCTAAACATTATCACATTCCCCCAGCCCATTACCACTTACCACCTTCTGGCCACCCGAAAATCGCCAGTTTTCTGCAAAACCGCCCCTCCCTATTTTCGTGCCCTGATTCAAAATTTCCTCTATTTGCGTTATTCCGACATGAAATTTCCCCACCACACAATATCCCCTTCTTCAGCAATCACTCTTCCATCTCCCTCAAAAATCTGAAAGCAGTATATCCATAAATTTGCAGGTTTTATATTATATTTTTTTTGTTTGGTTGTAGGTTTAATGGTGGCCTCGAGCCCGAAGGGCCATCCCATAGTCAAAATAGTGACAGGCCATAGATGACGATCCAAAAAGGCATATAAGCAAAGAATAAAGGGATCCAGGGTTACATATCAATGATTGATCGGTGCCTCATAAGCATTGATCCCTTTTGAAATCCTCCAGTGCATCAAAGAAGCCTCCTACAAAAAATGAAAAGAAAAATAATGAAGATTGAAGAATAAAGGATCAAAGGCATAAACAGAAGATTAAAAACTAATCGAACCGGATTAAGGATAAAAAAACACAACTAAACAACAAATGAACAGAGGTTTAAAGAAAACATTAAAGTGATAAAGACAACATGATGAATTATGAAGGCAAAAAGGGAGATCAGGGTTTAACATAGTTTAATGATAAAATGAATGAAAGATTAGGCTAAAGCAACCTCGAACACATCAACACAGAGTAGTTATTCAATCAGAAATATTAATTGACTCCTTTGGCCAATTCTTATCCATAAAGCCAATTAAGCAGTTATTACACAAAAGAATATATTTTAAAACTGTCAGGACAATTATTGTAAAGATAAGATAAAGCCTTGAAGTCAATCTTTTCCACCTATGTTTATCTCAGAAATTAAGATAAAGTTATTTAACAAAGAGGTATCTACAGATGTTCCTACCTTATGCCTTGCATGGTTATCAAGGTCAGGAAAGTATTTACTACGTCTTTAATAACATTTTGAACTCTAGAAGAGTTCCACCTCCTCATTTGTAGTATAAATACTACATTTGAACTCATTGTAAATGTTGGATTTTGATGACTGATGTTGGAATAATACATAGTCTTTTGAAGCTTTTGAAGAGAAATTGATGTCTTGGAACTCATGCATGATCTGATTTGCTTGTTGATGGAGAAGGATTGCTTGCAGGATCCATAGGCTTGATTGATAGTGAATTTTTCTATTGTTTATGTTTTCTAGTTTTCCATTATGTTTTCCATATTGCTATTTTGCAGTAGGACAAAGAATTCAGATTGAAATGCTTTCTAATGGCACCTTAAATCTATTTGTCCTTCACTGCCTTAATGTTTTCTTCTGCTAAGATACATTAGAGAAATCATTTATTTGATCTCTAACAAGTTCTTAGCTTTTCCATTTCATGAATAATTTAGATTAGTTAGCATCAATTATGATTTATGGTTAGCCCTGCATATTGTTGCCACTGAAATATTCTCTTCTTGGAATCATCTCTTTAAAGAAACTTTGTCTAGGTTTGTTAAAGAAGTCTGTTTAAAATCATGCTCTTTGCCTTTACTTAGCTAAAATTGTTTTAAGGAAACATTATAGTTGTAACTTTGGATGTTAGAGTTTTCTCTCCTTCTATGGTTATAGTTACTTGTGTATCTTAAATGTTTTTCTGCTCTAGATGATAAAAGCTATGAAATTTGGATAAGTTTCTTACCTTTCTAAGTTTTTACCTAAATGTTTGTCTTGGTTAATTATATATTTTCAGTCTGAAATCAAATGGATTAGGTTCTTCTTATGCCTTTAATTATCTCGGTTCTTATCAATTTTCTAACTCCCTCAATTTACAAGTATATAAACGATTCGGTTTCAGCCCTTTGTTAGTTTGTTGTTCTCAATATTTATGTCCATTTCATAAATATATCATAACCTTAAAAGATCCACCAACCAAGTAAAATTTCCCTGCAAATGCTCCTGACACCATTGATGAACTCATTCATGACCTTATTTGACTCCATTGCCCAATGACTTAACAATCTTCCATGTTTCCTATCTAAAATCTATCAAAGTATCATACTGAACCAAAAAAAATTCAAAGTACCTTGCACTTAATATCTAGCCTAAAATCAACCCTAAATCAGTAAAACAAGACATATTTTTGTACATTGAGAGATCCCTCTCTGAATCCAGGAAGGCTAGGTCCTTGGATTCCAAAGCTTGGTTTGATGTTACCCTTGTCAATTTGTATCTCAATCAATCTAGAAAATTACGCGGAGCTGACATAGTGGCTATAATGGTGGGACCTCTGAGTTCATAGTTCCCTTGCAAGCCCTTATAGACTCATTAGTCCTTCAATAACCATAGAAACTCAGAAAAACCAAAAACATTTCAGATTGGTTTCACAATAAACATTGGTGGTGGACCATAAAATATTTTACCTCCAAAAGAGCTAAAAATTTCCACCTGTCGATTGCACTGGCCTCCAGTAGACCTATTACCTCACTAGTCCTTGTAGAATCCCTTGGGAATGCATTTAGAAAACCCAATAATACTGTTGGTGGAAAGAAAAGTTCAAATCTTCCACCTGGCGACTCCACAAACTCCAAAAGTCCTAATGACTCCACTGGTAGAAGACTCTAGACTGGTTGAAAAGATTCATTGACCCTTTCTGATTTACACACATGGATCCAAGGATAAAAAGGAGATATGATCCAATGAACAGAGATCATATACCTGGATTCCCACACAAAATGCCTCAAATAGATTGGCTGAAAAACTTGTCTATTTTTCAAGATGAAAATTTTGATGACCCTTTGTTACATCTCATCAAGTTTCATATACATGTATGGAGGTTAAAAGTTGAATGGCATGAGGACTGTCTTATGAAAATTTTCATGGCAACATTAGAAGGTAAGGCAAGAGATTGGTATGAATGGTTAGAACCTAAGAGCTTGTTTTCTTTAAAAGACATGCACCAAGTATTTTATGAAAAATATAAAGAAAACTCTTCATATTTATCATGGATTGCAAATTTTTGTGATCAATTTGAAGATCTCATACAACACCTTGTCAGCATTGATGGAGATTTGGGAAATTGGCATCATGAAGATCTGTTAGAGGAGATCCATTCATTTCCTACCCAAAGTAACCATCAAGATGGCCAAGAAGAGTTGATCAAGGATGAAATCCATCAAAAAGTAAGAGAGGATCCACAAGAGCTCTTTGCAAAGGCTAAAACTAAAAACAATCCATCTGCCCCTTTTTGCAAAATACAAGAGGAAATTCAGCCACAAGATCAACTTCCACAAAAAAGGGAAAGCAATTGTTGCCCAATCCAAAGGAAACAGAAAAGGCTTCCTCCTTTAACTGAAAAAGAAATAGATCAGATGTTATCCACTACTGCCTTACCTACTAAAGAAACAAAGGAACATATTGTTGTTAGAATTGGAAAACTTCCTCAAGAAAACATTCAACCCTATGATCAGTCACAAAAGGAAGAAAAACATCATGATTCTATCTAGAGAAAGAGAAAGACACCTCCCCTTTTAACTGAAGAAGAAAATAATTAGATCCTAAACATGCAACCAACTTCCAAAATTTTATGTAAAGAGGATATATCGATATGTTCTGCTGTTGACCTATCTGCTGATGCCTTTTCTCATACAGAAGCTATAAAAAATATCGATGTTGATGCTAAACTACCTTCTCAAGAAAACTCGGTGTCAGGGAATGCTACTACTCATCAAAATTATGGCTCTCAAATAGAAATCAGCTCACTCAATCAAGGCATACCAAGATTGCTTGAAAGTAGCATAACATTTCATTCTGAAGCTGTCAAATCAAATAGTCATAAAGAAGGAGAAGAAATTATTTCTCAAAAGGATCCCAAGGTTATTCAAGAGGTGGAAGTAATCCTAAGTGAGGTATGTTTCTCGAATCCTCTAGGCCAGTTATTATTCGAGGACCCCTTTGCTGTTTCCTTAGAAAATTTTAAAAAGGGAGTAAATCATGCCAAGGACAGTTTATGGCAGAGCTTAAAGGAAATTTGGAGTGCTACTATTTATCAAAAGACAAAGTGGGAGTGGCCTACTAGCATACCTAAGAGTGGAATAAAAAGCAATTATCTAGTCACTTACTTGATTGGTTATATTGGAAAAAAGAGTTCACCTGATAAAAGTACATCATATGTAAAGTTAGATTAAGTAGGTAGGAATGTCAATAAATCTTAGCATGTGAGCATTTAGTTAGTTTTTGTTTTGCTTTGAAAAAGAAAAAAGAAAAAAATACAGAAACAACAGAGAAAGAAAGGAGGGCAGATTCAGAAGAAAGGTATAGCCCCATACCCAAAAAATAGAATTTTCTGAAAGTGAGCAAGTCTAAATGTCACTACTATGAGAAAAAAACTCTTACTTAGTCATACAGCCTAATCATGACTGAGTAAATTTCAATTTACTGCTGATAAGTCAGTGAAAAAGATCTACCAAACTGTCTAATCTTGGCTTATCATTAGAATAGATTAGGATAGAAGAGGAAATGGTTCAAACAAACTCAAAATCTGAACCAAGAAAGAAAAAGATGGCTCTAAATAGATCAAAAATTGAGCCAAGAAGAAAGAAGGATGTCTTTAACTTTCAGATCTTAAGCCTTCACAATTTTGTTTTAAATTTTTTCAAATAAAGTCTATGTGCAGCTTGTACATAAAGCCATAGACACCATAGAAAATCAGACTGCTTAATCCTGATTTAGCTATGTTTTAAATTTCTGTTTTAGAATATAAAGAATGTAGATCTATCAAAAAGCTTAATCTTGACAGATACTAGTATAGATAGAAATAAAAGAGTTCAATTGTTTAATTTGGACTCTCGGAAGAAGTAAGGATAGATTTAGATTATTTTTTCCTGTTTTCGGAAAGGGTTTGAAAGTCCAAGTGCACCCACTGAAGAAAAAATGCTAGGACAAATAAGATTGGGTAGGTAGAGATGTCATTTTAAAGGAGATTACATGTTGCAGATTGATAAAAGTTGTCTCTTTCAGAGAAAGATCAGCAAGAAAGAAAAGAGATTCTACCCAATGGATGAGGCACTGGTCTGCTGAAAGCCAGAAGATTGATAACTGAGGTTCTGGACACCTAAAAAGATAGTTTTCCTCCCCAAGTGGAGCCACTTTTAGACATCTATAATTTTGACATATTCAAAGATGGCTAAACATGTCTTTAGCCTTCAAGAAACAAATTTCATGCAAAATTTATGACTTCTTGAAGCCTCTCTGTGTTCTTTATCCTCAATAAATCCATCCCATTGATAATCTTCATTCAAAATTCCTCAAGAAGCCCTGTTGTTCTAAAAGAAATTGTTTTCAGCCATTTTTTCCATCTTTTCACCTTCATAATTTCCTCCAAAATCACTCCATTTTTCACACAGTTTACTTATCCTAAACATTCATCTCATTCCCCTAAAAATTCCCTTTTATCCCTCATTTACCCTCATTTTCCCATAAAAACCCTTTAAATCATAAAAAATCCCTTGTTGTATGGTTTAAAGCTATCCTTTTTATCCTATCGGAAGCTATAAAAAACCTAAAAAACCTCATTTTTGGCCTTATTCGGCTCTTTTATATGAAATAGGCCTTAAGCGTTGTTCGGCTTAGCCTTAGCCCCTTTTCCATCATATGACCCGCTCTGTGACTGAGCACTAAAGCCCATCGGTGGTTGCACTTTGACAATTCCAAATTCCTGCTTCCGTTTTCTTTTTTGACCAATGGCTGATCTTCTAATGAGATCAGGACCTTCCATTCCCCAAGATCTGACGGCCATCGCACTCTGCTCTCCATCACATCACACAACATTTCCCTTTCGCCTTCCCTTCTCCACCGATGATCATCCCCCACCGATGAAATCTCTGCCTTTGATCTTTCCCAGATCTAATGACCCTCGCTCCGTTGCACTTTGACGTTTCCCGCTTCCATCTCCCCTGAACCTTTTTCTCCGCCGATATGTGAAGCCATGATCGCATCTCCACCGTCAATCTCGATCCCGATCCGATGGTCCTCCATCCATCACACTTCGCCTTCCCATTGGCCATCGGCCATCGCACTTGCTCCTCCCATCGGCCATCGGTACATCGCAATTCCAGTTTCCTCCTTCCTGGACCCTCTTCTCCACTGATTTCCCATCCCCTAACTCGATCACAACCGTCCATTTCCCCTCATCTAATGGCCCACATTACTCCTTCATGTCAACCCCTCCCTTTTCATTCTCCTTCATCATTTAATCCTAGCCATTTATATTTTCCAATCCAACGGTCAGTGCTTCAGCGCATCATCGCGATTTCGCATTTCACCTGTCCTCTCACCCCTTTGTTCTTTTTTCTGCATTTGCGAGAAGATCTCCACCGTTGATGGTCTCGATCCAATGGCTCACAATCCTTTCCCCCGCTCCATTCTCATTTCTCGACCATAGCTTATTCATTCCCTCGCGATGAAATCCTGACCATTGATCTACCCAATCCAATGGCCAGCGGTACTCCTCCCTGTTCTTCCCCTTATACCTCCTTTGTCCCCCTGCAATAGATCCCGACCGTTGATCTCGTTAATCCAATAGTCAGTGCTTCATCGCTATTCATCTGTCCCCTTGCCCATATGTTATATTCTATGCACTCCCACTATTCATCTCCACCGTTGATCCTCCAGATCCAATGGTCATCACTCTTTCGCATTTTCGCTAACCCTCTCGAGCATTTGTGATTTGCTTGACATTGCGAATATATCCCAACTGTCGATCATCCAGATCTGAAAACCCATAATTGATTTGACGCCCATTTCACCAAAAAGTTTTAAACACACATTTTCAACGCGGAAAGGGTGGTTTTGGGTTGGACACGCGTCAACCCCTAAATATTATCGCATTCCCCTAGCCCATTACTGCTTACCACCTTTTGCCCATACGAAAAACTCTTGTTTTCTACAAAACCACCCCTCCCTTTTTTCATGCTCTGATTCAAAATTTCCTCTGTTTGTGTCATTCCGCCATGAAATTTCCCCACCATGCAATATCCCCTTCTTCAGCAATCACTCTTCTATCTCCTTGAAAACTCTGAAAGAAGTATACCCATAAATTTGCAGGTTTTATATTATGTTTTTTTTGTTTGGTTGCAGGTTTAATGGTGGCCTCGAGCCCGAAGGGCCATCCCATAGTCAAAATAGTGACAGGCCTTGGATGACGATCCAAAAAGGCCTATAAGAAAAGAAGAAAGGGATCCAAGGTTACATATCAATGTTTGATCAGTGCCTCATAACCAATGATCCCTTTTGAAATCCTCCAGCGCATCAAAGAAGCCTCCTCCAACAAATGCAGAGAAAACTAATGAAGATTGAAGAACAAAGGATCAAAGGCATAAACAGAAGATTAAAGACTAATCGAAGAGGTTAAGGATAAAAAAACACAGCTAAAGTATAGATGAACAAAGGTTTAAAGAAAACAGTAAAGTGATAAAGGCAACATGATGAATTATGAAGGAAAAAAGGGAGATTAGGCCTTAACACAGTTTAATGATAAAATGAAGGAAAGATTAGGCTAAAGCAACCTCGATCACATCAACACAGAGAAGTTATTCAATCAGAAATATCGAGTAACTCCTTTGGCCAATTCTTATCCATAAAGCCAATTAAGCAGTTACTACACAAAAGAATATATTTTAAAACTGTCAGGAGAGTTATTGTAAAGATAAGATAAAGCCTTGAAGTCAATCTTTTCCACCTATCTTTATCTCAGAAATTAAGACAAAGTTATTTAACAGAGAGGTATCTACATATGTTCCTACCTTATGCCTTGCATGGTTATCAAGGTTAGGAAAGTATTTACTCCGCCATTAATAACATTTTGAACCCTAGAAGAGTTCCACCTCCTCATTTGAAGTATATATACTGCATTCGAACTCATTGTAAACGTTGGATTTTGATGACTGATGTTGGAATAATACATAGTCCTTTGAAGCTTTTGAAGAGAAATTGATGACTTAGAACTCATGCATGATCTGATTTTCTTGTTGATGGGGAAGGATTACTTGCAGGATCCATAGGATTGATTGATCGCGAATTTTTCTTTTGTTTATGTTTTCTACTTTTCCATTATGTTTTCCATCTTTTACAGTAGGACAAAGAATTTAGATTAAGAAATGTTTTCTAATGGCACCTTAATTCTGTTTGTCCTTCACTGCCTTAATGTTTTCTTTTGCTAAGATACATTAGAGAAATCATTTAGTTACTCTCTAACAAGTTCTTTGCTTTTCCATTTCTTGAATAATTTAGATCAGTTAGCATCAATTATGATTTATGGTTAGCTCTACATATTGTTGCCATTGAAATATTCTGTTCTTGGAATCATATCTTTAAAGTAGCTTTGTCTAGGTTTGTTAAAGAAGTCAGTTTAAAATCATGCTCTTTGCCTTTACTTAGCTAAATTTTTTTTAAGGAAACCTTATAGCTGTAACTTTGGATGTTATAGTTTTCTCTCCTTCTGTGGTTATAGTTACTTGTGTATCTTAAATGTTTTTCTGCTCTAGATGATAAAAGCTCTGAAAGTTGGATAAGTTTCTTACCTTTCTATGTTTTTATCTAAATGTTCGTCTTGATTAATTATATATTTTCAGTCTGAAATCAAATGGATTAGGTTCTTCTTATGCCTTTGATTATCTCGGTGTTCTTATCAATTTTCTAACTCCCTCAGTTTACAAGTATATAAAGGATTCGTTTTCAGCCCTTTATTAGTTTGTTGTTCTCAATATTTATGTGCATTTCATAAATCCATCATAACCTTAAAAGATCCACCAACCAAGTAAAATTTCCCCGCAAATTCTCCAGACACCATTGATGAACTCATTCATGACCTTGTTTGACTCCATTTCCCAATGACTTAAAAATCTTCCATGTTTCCTATCTAAAATCTATCAAAGTATCACACCCAACCAAAAAATAATAAAATTACCTTGCACTTAACATCTATCCTAAAATCAACCCTCAATCAGTAAAACAAGACATATATTTGCACATTGAGAGATCCCTCTCTGAATCCAGGAAGGCTAGGTCCTTGGATTCCAAAGCTTGGTTTGATGTTACCCTTGTCAATTTGTATCTCAATCAATCTAGAAAATTATGGGGAGCTAACAAATCTTATGATTTCCACTTAGTCCGTTGTAAAGTGGCCAATCGTACTGCAAACACCTGACTATTTAGTGGAGGACTCCTAAGAAAAATGAATAAACCACCACTACATGTTCCACGCAGAAGCCCGTGCTGTATTTGAACTGCGAACCGAAAACCAGATTTCAGAGGGGGTCTCAAGTGGTAAGCGATATCGGAGAGGGTGGTAATGAAAACCGCCTATTTTGGACCCCCCGCCCCCCATTGTTAAAGTTTGAAGGCCGGGGGGGCTGGCAGGAGGGGGGGATCCGAAATGTGTTAAGGACCGTTGGGTTTATTAGGGTGGAGCAGAAGTGGTGGGCGATGCAGGAGGCTTAGCAGTAATGGGATGCATGCCAATGGATGAGAATGGTGGAAGTCATGGAATGGTAACGGTAGTGAAGGAATGGCATAATCGCAATGAGCATATTATTATGGTGGGGCCAAACTACATAGCAGTCACAAATATTTACCTTGGAGTAGTAGAGATAAGCCCTAAACGGTGCGAAGTGCGAAGCGTGGGGAGAAAGGAAGTGACGTGGAGGAAAGCGGGAAACGATCGAAAATTGCACATCGCAAAGTTTATGTGCGATCAGGTGGAGGTTAAGAGTTAAACCCTGCGATGGGTGAAGTGTGGGGAGGAGGTGTGGTGGCATGGACTGTGGTGGGACCACGCCCGTAGATCACAAGTCGCAAGATTTAGCTGGGAGCAGCAGGTGGTAAATGTTAAAAGTTGTTCGGAGCGATGTGCGATGGCAAGGAGGTGACGTGGAGGGAAAGTGGGACCCAATTGCATTGCAGCTCAAAGAAAAACCTTGTGGGCTCTTTAAAAGGTAAGTCGTAAATTGTGCCATATGTGATATGCGACGCACTAATCACTGCAAAGTGCGAAAAGGCAACAAGTAAGGAAAGTGCGGAATACGAGGGTTTTCATGTGGATTTGGGTGATGTATCAAGGTTGGATGGGTCCCACCAAGTTGCATTGGTGGCAAGATAAGTTTTTGTAAGTCCTTAAGATGTAAAGGTTAATACTTGTAGGGAGCAGTGATGTAAATGAATAAATGTAGTGTGGGACTTTAGAAAAGGGAAAGTGAAGGGTAAGAGAGGGTAAATGAAGGTAAATAAGATAGACGAGATGAAGGAGGGTGGAAATGAATTTTTCTCACCATTAAACCTTATCAGCTATACTTTCCCCTTTCTACTAAAATAAAATGCAGATTAGTTCCTTTGAGGCTCTTTGGTAGTCAGGATTTTCCTTCCTTTCTCCTTCTCCACTTTGTGTGCGATCATAGGCCAACATTGGCTCCATCTGGGGGCAATGTGTTCTTCTTTAGTGCATTGAGAACCTGCAGAACTGAATTCCTGTGCCTTATTGGGCTCATGGAGTCACAAATGCATACTGTAAGCCTGAATTGGAACTATAACTGATTTGTGCACTGCTAATTATACAAAACAAAAATCACTGTCGCACCTTGAAAATTTTGAATGCCGAAATCTGAACTATGCTGAAACTGGAAACTGAAACACACTTGAACTGAAAACTACAAGTAAATCTGAAAATAGACTGGAAAGATGCCTATATCACTGAGCTTATTTGCACACCTACCTACCCTAATCTGCTGGAATCACTACTGTTCTAAATGATACAATAATGCCAATGTAACCAGGCAAGCAGCTACTCTAATAATTTTGTTCTTTCATTGTTTTCCACCAAACTCAAGGACAAACCTATTACTAGTATTTGATAAGAAATCCTTGCCCGGTCTTCATTACAAGGGGCTTAGTAAACCTGAACAACAATGCTCGGAAGGTATGATGGCCCTATGATGAATACATTTTCAATATAGACAATCACCAGATCAACATACACTTGACCTATTTCTGAATATTCTGACCCAATTGATCCAACCTCATAACTTGGTACTGCACATGTGTTCTCCATGTCTTCAAACAACTCAGAACATGTTTTCATTTTATCAAAGGAATTAAGGCATAAAGGTGGAGGAGAATCAAACTGAGTTAATTCTTCCTATGTTTTAAACTTTTCCTCTCTATTCAGCAATTTCACCTCCACATCAACTGCAATATTTGGTATTTCTTTAAGGATCGCAGTGTCTCTTTCTTTTACTTGGAATGCCACCTCTGTATTTAAGGCGTCGAGGTATTGCAAGAGAGCTACTCCTGGGAGTTGCCTTATATCAGCGAGCATTGAATGAAACTTCTTATTTACCCTGACTGAAAAATATTGTACTGTCTCCCTAGGCTGTCTTTTTAAATGTCCATACCCTTCTATGATAAGAAAGACATTTCCCATGATTACCCATCGACCTAGGAAAACTTGCATGAATTGATGAAAAATGCTCATGCTAGCGGCTGGAATATTCTCAAACCAATTTTTAATTTTACCTTGTACGGAAAGAGAATTTGAGAGATGGTCTTCATCATGCAAATATGCATGGTCCTTAATATTAGAAGGAAATGCTGCTTGCTGAGGATGTTCTTGTGGATCTAGACAATTAAGCTCTACTGCCTCCATTTCCAGATCACCAGACTACTATTGATTTTTAGTGTTGTCTCCTGGGAAAAACTCCATCTCTTCCCCTTTTTCATGGAGGGTAAGCTCGCCTCCCTCTTCTTCATCATAGGCTAGAATCTGATTCTCTACATTCAGCCCAAAAACCATCATGGGCTATTCTTCTCAGATATTGAAGGGAGCGGGCTCCTTTTCTATGATGGCTTCTTCGAACTTCTCTTTAGGAGGGTCGGGCAGTTTGAAGGGTATAGATGTGGGCTTCTTATCCTTGGGAGGATCAACTCCTTGCTTTGTGGAAGTGGATGTAGTGGCCTTATGAGGGGCTGACTATTCAAAAAACTTCTTCCCTTTAATAGCAGGACTAGGAGGGTCTATTCTCTTGATATCAACTCTTCATTTTGTTCTTGCCCTTGGGTTCTCTTTCTGGAGGACCTGAGGTCATACTTCTTGTGGAGTTGATCCTGCATGAAATTCACGAACTTCCTGCAGTAACTGTGAATCTCCTAATCCTCTGGAAGTACTTCCTCTTCTTCTTGTTCCCCTTTCATGATGGGTTCACCTTACTCATCATCAGAGTAGGTGAGGAATTGATCTTCTTGGTTTTATATGACTTCCTCGGCCTATTGCAACAGCTGCAGAGGGAGCTTTCGATATTGAGGATTAAACCCCTGGTTAGGAATGATTTGGTTGGAACGAGGAGGGTAATTCTTGGCCTCCAATGTAGAAATTATACAATATGCATGTATATTACCGGACTCCCCTGATCTAACAATTAAATCCACTATTAAGTACAAAATCCTTCTACTCAATTCTTTGTAGAAATTAAATTTCCAATTGCAAACACATGAAGAAAAATAAATCACACATAACAAGATGTTTTACCAGGAAATCTTAAAGCTAAAACCCCCAACTATCATATATTATGTATATCATGGAATCGTGAAACAATTTCATACAAAGCTCAACTCATAGAGCTCTTAGTACAATATACAATCGTCTAACATTGTCATACAAAAATTGGTTCACACATGCACCAATTTATTGCCTCCTAACAACCTGCCTCCACTGTGCAATCCCTGCTGAAGAAGATCCCTGAATGAATTCAATCTTGCCTTGCTTTGACTGTGCAATCATCATTGGCAACTCCAATGTGTGTGTATATGCATTGAATGTATCACTATAGTCACAACTGATAGACAAACACACCCTTTCACCTATCTCTCCACTGGGTCTCCACTGGATTTGACATGCAAGTAGTTAACTATTGTATTTCTTCAGTTGCAAGTAAGACACTATTTATGAATTAATTAAATAATTAATTCACTCATCTTTCACTAGTGTATCTTTAATTACAACTAGCACAACTAAGTTAAACTCACTTAACTGAGTTAAACTAAATAACAACTCACATAACTACTCTTCCAACTCTGTGACAACTTTGTCACACTCAGTTACAACAAATTCCATCATGCATGAGTCACCAACCAACCTTGCAACTCGTAATTCCTTCAACGAACTGGTTTTCCACATCATTTAACTGAAATCAAGTTCTCCAAGAGAATAAGTTATTATTTATTTTATGATTATTAATAAGGGCTAATAATAATCGACATGCATTCTATTTTTAGATATGAGATCTATAAATACACTTCACCCATGTTCTAAAAATAGAAAATCATCTAAAGACAAAATTTTCTCAGCCATCTAGAATCAGCATCCTGCTAATTTTGGAATATGCTCACCATTCTAAAAATAGAAATACACCTAAAAATAGCCTATAGGCCCCACCTATTGAAGGTGCTTAATTTTCACTAGGATCATCATCTTGTTGAATATCAACATCTGATTCAAGCTTTACCATTTTATTTGAGAGGTTCTTGATCAACTTGTTCATTTCTTTGATTTTATGCTTCTGTAATTCCCTCTCCTAATTTGAGGTGGAAGCCTCCTCCCCATTATTTCTTCTAGCTTCATGTTCTGTCTTCCCCTTGAACTTACCAGTAGAATAAAAACTTACTTCTACCTCCAATGCATAAGTATGTATCTGATCAAGAGATGTGGATCTTCTTTCTCTTAAGGTGAACCCAAAATCTGGCTCGAAAGCTCCTGCGAAGACCACCTTCGCATCTACTTGGGGAGGCTTTATCTTAGTAGGGAGATTATTATAGATCTTATTGAGCCTCTTTATAAATTATGTTACATCCTCATTATGTCTCTTCTTCAGAGCATTGAACTCTGTGAGGGCATATCCATGGTCCCTCTTTTCTCCCCATTTCAATGTGAAGAAATGTTCCATTTCTTCCCAAGTGTGGACTGCATTGTTAGCAAGAGATTTGAACCACTTTCAATCCTCTCCATCCAAGGATTGGATGAAAAGCCTCTGTTAGGTACCTATATTACTAGTATAGTCCCTTATAGTTGTTAGTGTAACCCCCTTATTGTTATTATTGTACCCTGTAACCCCCATATTCTTATTATTGTGCCCTTAAATTATTATTATTAGGTCGGCTAGGATTACATTGTGGCCCCACTAGGATTACATTATGGCCCCATGGACTCCTATATATAGAAAGGAGGTTTTGTAATTTGTATCATCCAAGAATTGTTCATTCATGTAATGTATTGTAGATTTCCCCCTCAAAGTGGCTTATTTCTAAGGCATTGATATCTCTTTTCTTCTATTTTTGGAGCTGGCTTCACAACATTTGGTATCAGAGGTTTGGATTCTAGGGTTTCGCTGCTCCAAACAGGTCTTGTGGCATTTTTTCTATAACGTCTTTTCTACAAAGTTTCAGAAACTGAAATTTTTAGGGTGTGAAGCCGAAATCCTGAGGAACATTGTCACAAAATTTAAGATCTTGGTTCGAAATATTTTCGGAGATATGATCTGTGGAAGTTAGGTCTTTTTGCAGGCTCCTCAATTTAATCTAAACATGTCATCATGGAATTTTCGCTATAACATTTTTTCTAGGAAGGTTCAAAATCTTAAATTTTTAGGGTGCGAAGCTAAAATCCTGAGGAAATTTGTCACAAAATTTCAGAGATTGGTTCGCAATATTTCAGAGATATGATCTGTGGAAGGTAGTGATTTTGCAGGCTCCTGAATTTCATCTCAAAGAGGTGATCATGGGAAAATCTTCATAACTCTCTCTCTCAGCATCGGCTTGGAGAGCCGTAAAATGTTTTCACAAGTACACAGACTGTAGTTTCTTTTCTATAAATTTCAGAGCTAAAAGTAGAAATAGTGACACGTGGCAAGTCGTACAAGTTCGCTCTACTGAACCAATCCATAATTAGGTCATTGTGGGAGATTGGACATAACTTTGTCTTGGAGAATCCAAATCAAGTCAGACCTATGGCATTCTAAAGATAATTCAGAAGGCTACCTCAGTGCGAAATTTTAGATATTGAAGAGCCGCAATCACAGAGATAATCCAATTTCAATATCGAGCTACTCAAAAGAAAGAAAAATGTGTGTATTTTTTTTTCCGAATTGCATAAGTCTTGTTTGAAGAGTCAATTTGAATTGATTACAAGGGCATATTGTAGAATAGATATCAGTATCGGGTTATAAAAAATGCCTCGTAAAAATAATTCAACACCCATTAAGCCTTCAGAAGGCTCTACTATGACTCATGAAGATGAAGAATTGCAACATGATCTATCAAAATTACAAGAGCAAGTGCACCAAATTTCGCTCTCGCACAGAGCAACAAAAAATGAAATGGAATTTTTGAAGGAAGGCGTGGAAGCGAAGATGGATGGTTTGAAGAAAGGCGTGGAATCTAATATAGATGACATGGAAGCTAATATCGATGAAAAAATGAAAGACAACATGGAAAACATGAAGAATGATCTAAAAGCAGACATGGAAGGTTTGACAAAGTTGATACAAGAAATGTTTCCTAATGGTGAAAAGATAGTAGAGGAAACTCATGATGAGAACAAAATAAATGTTAATCATGACTTCATAAACTCTAATTTTGGTGGGAAGAACCACCATATTCCAAAAATGGATATGAGGAAGTTTGATGCAAAGGATCCTGTAACATGGATACTACAAATGGAGCAATATTTTGATCTCCATAATGTGCAAAACACACAAAAGGTACGCATTGCAACTTTACATTTAGAACAAAATACATTCGTATGGTATCGATGGCTTTGCTCCCGTAAAAAAATTGTCACTTGGTCAATTTTTACAGAGGAAATGATAGCACATTATGAGGATACAAAGAGCAACACCTTCTTTAGCCAATTGATAAATCTCAAACAAAAGGGTTTAGTGGGGGAGCACATTGAGGACTTCCAAAAATTGAATATAAGGGTAAATGATATTCTAGAGGAACACATGATTGATCTCTTCATAGGTACTTTAAAGGATAACATCCAACATGAAGTTCGGGTTTTGGAACTTGATTCATTGGAGAAGGCATTTAGGTTGGCAAGAAAAATTGAATGTAAAGTTATGGCAACAAGGAAGCCTACCACTCACTTCTATAAAGAAGGAAGTGTTGCTACGCCTAGATTTCCACAACCTACAAGGTTGACACCACAAAAATTGGAAGAAAAAAGAGCAAAAGGGATTTTCTACAGTTGTGATAGCAAATACACTAAAGGTCATAAGTGTGCTAAAAAGAAATTATTTTACATAGATTGTGAAGAGGAAGAGGAAAATGAACAAGAAGAGGATATACACCAGGAACCAACCCTAGAAGAAGAAGAAATGAGTCCGACCATATCGTGTAATGAATTGGCAGGAATTACCACTCCTCAAACTCTCGAGATAGAAGGACATATCAAGAAGAAAAAAGTAACACTGTTGATTGATTCAGGTAGCACCCATAATTTTATTCATTGTAAGGTAGCCAAGGAATTGAATTGTTTCCTATACCCAGCACCAGAATGTCAAGTGATGTTTGCAAATGGAGGAACTATAAATTGCTCTGGAAAATTCCATAATATCAAGCTAACCATGGGGGAATATGTATTGAATAGTCCAATGCTTTCTATTCCTATGGGAGGTGCTGACAGGGATAATTTTAAGGATGGAAAATTATCTTGAAGTTTAAAAAATTGGTGAATATCACTAGTCCATAATATGCAAAATATAAAATTTTTATTGATGTATTTGTAAAATTATTCAAACTTATAATGATATTATCTATATTGTCTATATAATGTTGGCGATTTTTAACGTAAAATAAATTTATATTGTAAAATTATGGCGAATCATTTTTATAAAAAAATGGAAATTGGTGAATCTTTTTTTTGGAAAAACCATGGAAAATTAACCCACCTACGAATATCAGCCACTAAAATTTTCCATGGGTGCTAATGTTGTACAAGGAGTACAATGGTTACAATATTTGGGGATAATAGCTTTTAATTTTCAAGAACTTTTCTTGAAATTTTTTCAGAAGGAAAGGAATTCGAACTACGGGGTATTACAGGGAAGATAGGAAAGATAATAAGCTCTAATGTCATTACAAAGCTTCTAAAGAAAGAAAAATGAGGCGTAATTGCACAATTATGCTTACTAGAAGTTCCAACATCAAAATCATCTATTTCTGCAAATCTCCAACAAGTCTTGGTCAATCATTCCAAGGTGTTTGAAACTCCCAAAGGACTCCTACCTATTCGTTATCATGATCATGCTATTAATTTGATTCCAGGAAGTGTTCCTCCAAACATCAGGCCTTATAGATATCCTTATGTCCAAAAGAGAAAAATTGAACGTATGATTGCAGAAATGTTAGAGGCGAGTACAGTTCAACCTAGTCAAATTTCTTCCTCTGCTCCTGTAGTATTGGTACATAAGAAGGATGGATCATGGCACATGTGGCCGGATTATAGGGAGCTTAATAATCTCACCATTAGAGATAAATTTTCCATTCCTGTGATTGATGAATTATTGGATGAATTACATGGAGAAATTGATTTTACCAAGCTGGATCTTCATTCAGGATATCATCAAATTAGAATGAAGATTGAAGATATTCCAAAAGCAGCATTTCAAACTCATGAGGGTCATTATGAATTTTTGGTCATGCCTTTTGGCCTTACCAATGCACTTTCTACATTTCAAGGGTTGATGAATTCCATTTTCAAACCCTTACTTAGAAAATTTGTGCTAGTATTTTTTGATGATATACTAATCTACAGTAGGTTTTGGAAGGATCATGTTGAACATGTTGACAGGGTGCTCAAACTATTGCAAGAGAAACAATTATATGAAAAAACATCCAAATGTTTCTTTGGAGTACAAGAGGTGGAATATCTGGGTCATATTGTATCTCATGAGGGTGATAAGGTAGACCCTAACAAAATTAAAGCCATTAAGGAATGGAAAGTCCCCACAACCATAAAGTAGTTGCGAGTATTTCTCAGGTTAACAGGGTATTATCGTGAGTTTGTTAAGAATTATGGGAGAATAGCAGCACCTAACAACATTATTGAAGAAAGATGCATTTTCATGGACTCCTGAAGCAACTAAGGCCTTTGAACATCTTAAAGAGGTAATGTGCCTAGCACCGGTCTTAGCTATGCCAGACTTCACAAAAACTTTTATTGTGGAATGTGATGCCCCAAGAAATGGAATTGGTGTTGTTTTAATGCAAGAAGGAAGACCCATTGCTTTTGAAAGTCATCCGATCAAATGAAAGCATTTACATAAACCTATTTATGAGAAGGAAATTTTAGCAATACTGCATGCACTAAAGAAATGGCAAACTTACCTAATGGGAAGACACTTCAAGGTAAAAACTGATCATGATAGTCTTAAGCACTTTTTGGAACAAAGACTATCTTCAGAAGAGCAGCAAAAATGGGTCACAAAAATGTTGGGTTATGACTTTGAAATAATCTACAAAAAAGGGAAGCTTAATGTTGTTGCAGATGCACTCTCAAGAAAGAATGAAGAGGTGGAAGCATTTCTTTGTGCCATTTCTATTATCCAACCAGATTGGATAACAGAAGCAAGATATGAATGGAAGAAGGACATAGAAGTATGGACACTCATTCAAAAGTTGCAGCAAGATCCTAGTACATCTGATACATTTCGTTGGAAAAATGATTCTTTATGGTACAAAGATTGCTTATATATTTGTAAGAATTCCCAACTAAAACAAAAGATTCTTTTGGAATTGCACACTTCTCCTTTAGGAGGACACTCAGGATTTTTAAAAACTTACCACAGGGTGAAGAAATAAATTTTTTGGGATGGCCTTAAATCTGATATTCAAAAGTTTGTGGCAGAATTTTTGGTTTTCCAGTAGAATAAAGTTGAGACAATTAAGACCCCTGGACTTCTACAACCTTTATCCATTCCAATTCAATGTTGGGAGGAGATTTCAATGGATTTTATCACAGGTTTACCTAAGTCCGAAGGAAAGAGTGTCATCATGGTGGTTGTTGATAGACTTACCACGTATGCACACTTTTGTGTATTATCCCATCCATTTAAAGCAAGTACAGTTGCTACTACATTTATGGACACAATTCAAAAGCTACATGGAAAACCAAGGGTTATTGTGAGCGACAGAGATCCCATTTTTACTAGAAATTTTTGGATGGAGTTATTTTCTTGTTTGGGTACTCAATTAGCTCATAGCTCATCTTATCATCCTCAATCTGATGGTCAAACTAAGATAGTAAATAAATTTTTGGAAGGATATCTTCGTTGTTTTGTATCTGATAAAAAAACACAATGGGTCAAGTGGTTACCTCTCGCTGAATGGTGGTATAACACTTCCTTCCATACTGCAGCAAAAATGACCCCATTTATGGCACTTTATGTATATCATCCACCATCCATCACATCATCTTTAAGAGAAAATTTGAAGGTTCAAGTAGTGGAAGATCACATCGAGCATCAGCAAGAATTTTTCCAACTCTTAAAGGATAACCTAACTTTGGCACAAAATCAAATGAAACAACAGGCAGATCAACATCGCAGCGAGAGAAGTTTTGATGTAGGAGATTGGGTATTTTTATGGCTACAACCATACAAACAAATGTCCCTCAAGAAAGCTAAGAAGGATAATAAATTATCGCTAAAGTACTATGGTCCTTACAAGGTGTTGCAAAAGATTGGTACTATGGCATACAAATTGGAGCTTCCTGCTTCTTCGCGAGTACATCCAGTTTTCCATGTTTCATGCTTAAAGAAGGTTATAGGAGAAAATCTTCCAGTTCAAACAATATTGCCAGAACTCGATGAGGAAGGAAAAATCATATTGGAACCAGAAGCGGTCATGGAAACAAGAACTCGACAACTACGGAATCGATCAATTTCAGAGTATCTCATCAAGTGGAAGAACTTACCCACTGAAGATTCTACATGGGAGGATGAGGATTTTATACAGAAGCACCCAGAGCTACTCAAGCATTGAGGACAACACTTTTTTGAAGGAGAGGGGCATGTTAGGTCCCTATATTACTAGTATAGTCCCTTATTGTTGTTAGTGTAACCCCCTTATTGTTATTGTTGTACCCTTGTAACCCCTATATTGTTATTATTGTGCCCTTAAATTATTATTGTTAGGTCGGCTAGGATTACATTGTGGCCCCACTAGGATTACATTGTGGCCCCATGGAATCCTATATATAGAAAGGAGGTTTTGTAATTTGTATCATTCAAGAATTTTTCATTCATGTAATGTATTGGAGGTTGCCCCCTCGAAGTGGCTTATTTCTAAGGCATTGATATCTCTTTTCTTCTATTTTTGGAGCCGGCTTCACAACAGCCTCAACACCACATCTAGGTGCTTTACATTTACATTTTTAGCAAAAGCGGAGAAGTTTTCAATATGCTTCTGCGTAGAATTACTATCTTCCTCAGTGAACCTAGGCAACCGCTCTAGATAATCTAGTGGCATATCATTTAGAGGTTGAGGGAGGGCCAAGGGGGCATACTTGTTCAAAAGGAAACTCGGCACAACCATCTGATTTAGAGGTGGACGTAGATGGTAGATCTAAATCTAGTGTGAGGCCTAATGAAAGCCAGGATTACTTATGATTACGACTTTTTTACAGTGGAGTCGCTAAGGTGAGGAATATGCAACTCTCAACCCTTCGTGCTCACCTGATTGAAGGGTGAGGATAATGTCGTATCCCAGGGAAAATATTTTTTCATTATTATCCCCGACAACGATGCCAAAAAGATGTTGTAGCTCCTAGAGACAACCTTGAGTTGCAAAATACTAGTGTCTAGAACATCTTAAAAATCAGAGGTTGAATATGAAAAATTGTATAAAATTTCTCTGACAAAATATGGAATAAGAGAATAATGGTTTTGATGGTTCATGGATGTAGAAGACCTTGGAGTCGATTCATGTGAAATCCTTATACTATGAGAGGGCTCAATAGGTTGTGAGATCGTTGGCTTTTAAATGGGCCAAGTATAAAACAATGAACATAAATCTTAAATCTGCAAAAGTGTTGAGAGAGAATGGGGAAGGAACCCACGAGAGATAGGCTTAATAGATTTAAGAATTTGTCCCCTATGAACTCATAGGAAACTAATATGAATGAAATATGGACAAAAATAGAGGTTCGTTTAATACATGAGCATTAACACCTGAGCATTATACAGACATGAATTCATGAATAAAATTGTAGACCACTGGCAACTACATTACATGAACCATCAAAGAAGAATAGCGTGAAAGATTATTACACATAAAGAGGAGATTACTGATAACAAAATAAAAAAACACATACTGCTCATTTCTCCATCTGGAATCCAAATATCAGCTCTGTATTCATATTAAGTTTAAACAACTCTCCCAAATATGTGTCTCAGAGCATAGGGAGCACAATCATACAAAACTATAGCAAAATTCTTCAAAATTCTAGAACTCGAACCAGAACCCTTCTTTCATCTTAGAACTCACTACATATAGAGTCCCTGAAGGGTCTATGGTCTTAATCATTTAAGATCGACCCATGATGATGAAATAAAAATATCTTACCTAACTTGTAGAGTGTACATCTATCAATTACTTTTGTATGGAGAGAATAAAAATAGGAATGGGTGAAATTGAGATTTCACCATCAAAACATCAAAATCAAACAGTAAATAACATAGATGTGTTTGATCATGGAGGCCAATTATTGGAGCCTTCAGACAATATGGAGAGGAGCGGTTGTAGGTGGGTAGGCTGGCTATCATTGTACGATTCCATCTGTTACTTGAAAACCTCCACTCCCTTATTTTTATGATTTCCACTCAGTCTGTTGTGAAGTATCCAGTTATACTGCATACACTTGACTCTTTAGTGGAGGACTCCTAAGAAAACTAAATGAATCACCACTACATGTTCTACGTAGAATCTCATGTTATATTTGAAATGTGAATCAGAAATTAGATTATAGACAGGATCTCAAGTGGTAAGAGATATCGGAGAGGGGGGGTGCAAAATGATGGGAGGAAGGCACGCGAAGGAGTGGGTGGTAATGAAAATCGCCTATTTCGGTGCCCCCCCCCCCCAATAGTTAAATTTAGAAGTCTAGGGAGGGTCCAAAATGTGTTAAGGACCTTCAGGTGTATTGGAGTGGAGTGGAAGTGGTGGAGAGATGTGGGAGGCTTAGTGGTAATGGGATGCATGCCAATGGATGAGAATGGTAGGAGTCATGGAATGGTAACAGTAGTGAAGTAATGGCGTAATTGTGGTGAGCAGAGTATTTTGGTGGGGCAAAACTGAATCACAATCACACATCTTTACCATGGAGCAGTAGAGATAAACCTTAAATGGTGCGAATTGCGAAGTGCAGGGAGAAAGGAAGTGACATGGAGGAAAGTGGGACCCGATCGCTAATCACACATCGCAAAGTTTATGTGCGACCAAGCGGAGGTTAAGAATTAAAACCTGTGATGGGCGAAGTTCAGGGAGGATGTGAGGTGGCACGAACAGTGGTGGGACCGCGGCCACAAATTACAAGTTGCAATATCTAGCTGGGAGCAGCGGGTGGTAAATTTTAAAAGCTTCGAGGAGCGATTTATGATGGCAGGGAGGTGACGTGGAGGGAAAGTGGGACCCAACCGCATCATGTCTTAAACAAAAACCTTGCGGGCACTTTAAAAGGTAAGTTGTAAATTGTGCGATATGAAATATGCGACACGCTAATTGCTGCAAAGTGTTAAAAGGAAATAGGTAAGGAAAGTGCAGAATATGATGGTTTGCATGTGGATTTGGGTGATGTATGAAGGTTGGATGGGTCCCACCAAGTTGCATCGGTGGCAAGATAAGTTTCAATAAGTCCTTAAGATGTAAATGTTAAGACTTCTGGGGAGAGGTGATGTAAATGAAGAAATTTAGTGTGAGACTTTAGAAAAGGGAAAGTGAAGGGTAAGAGAGGGTAAATGAAGGTAAAGAGGATAGATGAGATGAAGGAGGGAAGAAATGAAGTTTTCTCACCATTAAACCTTATCATCTACATTTTCCCCTTTCTGCTGAGCTGAAATGCAGATTGGTTCCTTTGAGGCTCTTTGACAGTCAGGATTTGCCTTCCTTTCTCCTTCTCCACTTTGTGTGCCGTCATAGGCCAACACACGTCGAGTCATCCTTCTTAGCCTGTAGCTTCCAACATTCATGATCATGAGCAAGCTGGACCATCCATGTCGAGTCATCATGATTAGCATCCATCAGTACTCATGATCATGAGCAGGTTGGACCATCCATTTTAAGTCATCATGAGCAGCCTACAATTGATCCTGATCAGCATGAGGCACCACCAGATCAACAAGCACATGATGATCGACATCCATCTGAGCTTGTCGAGGCTGCATCATTGACTGAGCAGGCCTCGACTAGTACTACTATTGATGATGTACCATGAACTGATATTTGACATTTATATTACAGTTGTATATTTTTGACATTATGCAGTTATATATATATATATATATATATATATATATATATATATATATATATATATATATATATATATATATATGGTCCATGTATTTTATGTTCACGTTGCAGTTGTACTTAATTTACATGTTCATGATCATCATGATGTGTATATTGTTAGGTCATGTTAGATATGTTCATTTAATGTGCAGCTTGTAGATAGATGTGTATGTGATAGCAGTTATTTGACATGAGATGTATATTTGATGTTTGTGTTGTGATGATGTTATACAATGCTAATTGGGTTTTGTTAGATGATCATGATCACAATGATTAGATGATGTTAGCGAATTTGAATGTGTTTTTTAGTCGAATATGATGTTTGTATGATGGTTATCATGATCGTGATGTTTTTTTAATTTAGTATTAAATCATGATATTTATTAAATATTATGTCGTGATTGTAATTGAAATTTTAATTTTAATTGTATGTAAAATTGTAAAATTGTATTTGTATTTGTAATTTTTATTGTAATTGTATGTACAATATTTGTAAAATTTTAATTGTAATTGTAATATTTAATTTATTGTGAAATGATTGTAATTGTAATTTTAACTGTGATTGTATATATGGAAAATTGTAAAATTTTAATTACGCCGTAAGGTGTCCTTATGTGAAAACAACTTTCCTACCTACCTATCTATCCTATTGCTGATCGTCAGATTCTTTGTTAGACGATTGAGAAACGCTCAGCCATAGATATAAAACAGTTAACAATAACTAAAACCTATAATATGCAAATGGAATTCGCATTTGTAATGGGCACCTGGAAGCCGTATTTTCTGCAGAGAAGGGGGCACTTGGAGGAATCAGGCTGTAGAGATGGGCCGCATTTGGTGCAGACAGAGCTGCAACCGCAAAATAGTTTGGTAGTTATTAGTTAGGTGTTGGTAGTTCTTGGATTTTCTTTTAAATGTGTTTCTGTCATTCATTTTCATCTATTTCTTCTGTTATTTGTTTTTTCCAGTGAAGCGCTGAAAAAAGCCAGGGTGTTGCGTCTGAGTGCCGCTGAGTGCTGAGGACTTCCACTGAAGTCAAAAAAGTGCAGTGCTGTTCCGTTTGGCGAAAATTACTGAGCTGCTGCCAGAAGGTTTCAAGCTGCAAAGATTCAATCCGGCGAACTATGTGGTTAGTAATTTCTACTTTGATTTCTTCTTGCCCCTTAGAAATATTCTTTAGAGACTTAGGTTAGGACTTATCCTCTTTGGTGAAAGTTTGAGTTGTAGAGAGAGTGTTTCATCATTAAAAAAATTTGTGTGTCTGCTTATGAATTTGGTATATCTATTGTTCATACATCTTAAACTACAAAATTAGGTATGAAACATTCAATACATATCATTAAATCACTCTACATTGTTATCAGAACCTTACTAGGCTTATGCTTCCATCTGCATTAGGTGCAAAGCCACTATTCATTCTTGCATTTTAAACTACAAAAATAGATATGAAGCCATGTAATTATTTTGTTTTGCAGGATTGACAACACAGATTGCTGCATCTAGAATGCACTCTCATAAGAACTTTTCATTGCAAATCATGCATTTTGTGACCCCGAGTATTTTTTTGGTTGTAAATTTGTGATTCTTTACTGATTTTCTTTCATCCTCAATAAAACAGTGACATTGAAGTCATAACTATGTTTGCTTTACTCACTAACCCAATAAGCAATGGGACAAATACCTACAACCACATGCTCCAACACCACATGTCTCCACTGGTCATTCTCTTTCAAGGTTTCTCACAGGCTTCAAAACCTTAAACCATCAGCTTCTGGTGGCCCTGTCTACTCCTACCATGTTATATAGGCACTCTCAACTCCTTATGTAAACCACTTAGATAAACATTCCATATTCTAAAAATAGAGGATATTCAATTTATTGCTGAGATCAAATATAAATATCTGGCATACAACATTGAATCCAACACCACTTGAACTTTCACTATCAAAAGTACTTGGTAGTAAGTTTGTGATTCCCTATTGATTTTATTTCATCTTCTGCCCAACAGTGATATTCTTGTTGTTTAGATTTCCCACTAAGGTTAGGACTTATCCTCTTTGGTGAGAGTTTGAGTTGCAGAGATTGCTGACTGCAAAATAAACACCATTAGCCTCCTAAAATCTGTTCAAATACCAATCTGTTTGAGAGGAAACAATGTGTGTACACAAAAACAGAGTAAAAAGTGAAGCATAGTGTAAGAAAAAAACAAAGTTTTAGCATAAAAGTATTCCTCTATTTTTGGAAATTCCCCAGGTTCTTCAGCTTCAAACAGCCTGCTAGAATTGTATGAACTTGAAGAATCTTTGATATTATAATACAAGGAAAATTTTGGTAGGGAAATTGAAGCAAGCACACTTGGAAAAATATACTATTCAATTAGCTTTCATACACTAAAATTAAATACAACTCACTCGTTAAATCACCCTACATCACTCTCATAACGTTTATCAATTTTTGTGCTATGATCTGCATTTACAAAGCAACTATTGTTCATACATATTAAACTACAAAATTAGGTATGAAACATTGAATACATCTCATTAAATCACTCTACATAGTTACTGGAATATTTCACATTATGATACAAGGAAAATTTGGTATATCTATTGTTCATACATCTTAAACTACAAAATTAGGTATGAAACATTCAATACATATCATTAAATCACTCTACATTGTTATCGAAACCTTACTAGGCTTATGCTTCCATCTGCATTAGGTGCAAAGCCACTATTCATTCATGCATTTTAAACTACAAAAATAGATATGAAGCCATGTAATTATTTTGTTTTGCAGGATTGACAACACAGATTGCTGCATCTAGAATGCACTCTCATAAGAACTTTTCATTGCAAATCATGCATTTTGTGACCCCGAGTATTTTTTGGTTGTAAATTTGTGATTCTTTACTGATTTTATTTCATCCTCAATACAACAGTGACATTGAAGTCATAATTGTGTTTGCTTTACTCACTAACCCAATAAGCAATGGGACAAATACCTACAACCACATGCTCCAACACCACATGTAGGGAACTTGAAGCAAGTACACTTGGAAAAATATACTATTCAATTAGCTTTCATACACTAAAATTAAATACAACTCACTCGCTAAATCACCCTACATCACTCTCATAACCTTTATCAATTTTTGTGCTATGATCTGCATTTACAAAGAAACTATTGTTCATACATATTAAACTACAAAATTAGGTATGAAACATTGAATACATCTCATTAAATCACTCTACATAGTTACTGGAATATTTCACATTATGATACAAGGAAAATTTGGTATATCTATTGTTCATACATCTTAAACTACAAAATTAGATATGAAACATTCAATACATATCATTAAATCACTCTACATCGTTATCGGAACCTTACTAGGCTTATGCTTCCATCTTCATTAGGTGCAAAGCCACTATTCATTCATGCATTTTAATCTACAAAAATAGATATGAAGCCATGTAATTATTTTGTTTTGCAGGATTGACAACACATATTTCTGCATCTAGAATGCACTCTCATAAGAACTTTTCATTGCAAATCATTCATTTTGTGACCCCGAGTATTTTTTTGGTTGTAAATTTGTGATTCTTTACTGATTTTCTTTCATCCTCAATACAACAGTGACATTGAAGTCATAACTGTGTTTGCTTTACTCACTAACCAAATAAGCAATGGGACAAATACCTACAACCACATGCTCCAACACCACATGTCTCCACTGGTCATTCTCTTTCAAGGTTTCTCACAGGCTTCAAAACCTTAAACCATCAGCTTCTGGTGGCCCTGTCTACTCCTACCATGTTATATAGGCACTCTCAACTCCTTATATAAACCCCTTAGCTAAACATTCGATATTCTAAAAATAGAGGATATTCAATTTATTGCTGAGATCAAATATAAATATCTGGCATACAACATTTAATCCAACAGCACTTGAAATTTCACTATCAAAAGTACTTGGTAGTAAGTTTGTGATTCCCTACTGATTTTCTTTCATCCTCTACCTAGCAGTGAGATTCTTGTTGTTTATATTTCCCACTAAGGTTATGACTTATCCTCTTTGGTGAGAGTTTGAGTTGCAGAGATTGCTGACTGCAAAATAAACACCATTAGCCTCCTAAAATCTGTTCAAATACCAATCTGTTTGAGAGGAAACAATGTGTGTACACAAAAACAGAGTAAAAAGTGAAGCAGAGTGTAAGAAAAAAACAGAGTTTTAGCTTAAGTATTCCTCTGTTTTTGGAAATTCCCCAGGTTCTTCAGCTTCAAACAACCTGCTAGAATTGTATGAACTTGAAGAATCTTTGATATTATATTGGGGATGATTTTTTCGAGCTAAATTTCAATGCTTTGATATATGCATAAGGATTTTACGGGTAATTTGGTGTCAATTAGAGGTATGATAATCTCGATTCTTCCCAACTCTATCCAATCCACGACTCTTAATCACTTGTACCTCGTAAAAATAATTCCCTCTGTATTACCCTCCCATTTATCCATGTATCACTTAATTCCTTGGGGTTTCATGGATACCAATTCCAGGTTGTTTCATTCTTCCCCTCCATAATTTATAGACTTCTCTCCAAGCTAGGGTTTGGTCACCCACTTGCTGCACTTTCTCCTCTGTTTCACCATAATACTCGGTAGAAACCCTCGTGAATTCCAACCATGATATGCCTTATCCATTCAGATACAACTCACTCGTTAAATCACCCTACATCACTCTCATAACCTTTATCAATTTTTGTGCTATGATCTGCATTTACAAAGCAACTATTGTTCATACATATTAAACTACAAAATTAGGTATGAAACATTGAATACATCTCATTAAATCACTCTACATAGTTATTGGAATATTTCACATTATGATACAAGGAAAATTTGGTATATCTATTGTTCATACATCTTAAACTACAAAATTATATATGAAACATTCAATACATATCATTAAATCACTCTACATCGTTATCGGAACCTTACTAGGCTTATGTTTCCATCTTCATTAGGTGCAAAGCCACTATTCATTCATGCATTTTAAACTACAAAAATATATATGAAGCCATGTAATTATTTTGTTTTGCAGGATTGACAACACAGATTGCTGCATCTAGAATGCACTCTCATAAGAACTTTTCATTGCAAATCATGCATTTTGTGACCCCGAGTATTTTTTTGGTTGTAAATTTGTGATTCTTTACTGATTTTCTTTCATCCTCAATACAACAGTGACATTGAAGTCATAACTGTGTTTGCTTTACTCACTAACCCAATAAGCAATGGGACAAATACCTACAACCACATGCTCCAACACCACATGTCTCCACTGGTCATTCTCTTTCAAGGTTTCTCACAGGCTTCAAAACCTTAAACCATCCGCTTCCGGTGGCCCTGTCTACTCCTACCATGTTATATAGGCACTCTCAACTCCTTATATAAACCACTTAACTAAACATTCCATATTCTAAAAATAGAGGATATTCAATTTATTGCTGAGATCAAATATAAATATCTGGAATACAACATTGAATCCAATAGCACTTGAACTTTCACTATCAAAAGTACTTGGTAGTAAGTTTGTGATTCCCTACTGATTTTCTTTCATCCTCTGCCCAGCAGTGAGATTCTTGTTGTTTAGATTTCCCACTAAGGTTAGGACTTATCCTCTTTGGTGAGAGTTTAAGTTGCAGAGATTGCTGACTGCAAAATAAACACCACTAGCCTCCTAAAATATGTTCAAATATCAATCTGTTTGAGAGGAAACAATGTGTGTACACAAAAACAGAGTAAAAAGTGAAGCAGAGTGTAAGAAAAAAACAGAGTTTTAGCATAAAAGTATTCCTCTATTTTTGGAAATTCCCCAGGTTCTTTAGCTTCAAACAACCTGCTAGAATTGTATGAACTTGAAGAATCTTTGATATTATATTGGGGATGATTTTTTTGAGCTAAAGTTCAATGCTTTGATATATGCATAAGGATTTTACGGGTAATTTGGTGTCCATTAGAGGTATGATAATCTCGATTCTTTCCAACTCTATCCAATCCACGACTCTTAATCACTTGTACCTTGTAAAAATCATTCCCTCTGTATTATCCTCCCATTTATCCATGTATCACTTAATTCCTTCGGGTTTCATGGATACCAATTCCAGGTTGTTTCATTCTTCCCCTCCATAATTTATAGACTTCTCTCCAAGCTAGGGTTTGGTCACCCACTTGCTGCACTTTCTCCTCTGTTTCACCATAATACTCGGTAGAAACCCTCGTGAATTCCAGCCATGATATGCCTTATCCATTCAGAATCCATTGGGCCAAAAATGGTAGAGGCATACGACGAATGTGCTGAGTTATCTCGCCAAGTCGGATGGTGGGATTTTTCGCAATTGTTTCAAGGCTTTAGTAAATGGGTTGTCGTGGCTTTTTCTTCTACATTCAAAGGTAAGAAAGCTCAATTGGGCGATCTAGAAATTTTTATCGATGTTAATTTCATTATAGAGGCTACCCATCTCCTCCTTGAGGGAGAGAAATGGTCTAAAAATTATGAAGTACGCGACATCCAATGGAAGAAACTTCTCGCCATTAAAGACTGTGTTTAGCATGTGAAAGGTATGCCTAATTCTTCTCTGAAACTAAAATGGAAGAATTTAGTCCTTTTGTTGTGTCGGTATGTTACATGTGAAAGGCGATATAGTTCAATCTTGATCGATCATATCAAGTTGTTATTGGCATTTCTCGGACATAACCTCAAATTTCCATTTTATTTATATAAAATCTTGACTAAAATGCCTCGCACATACCAATAATGCAATATAATTCTAAAATGTTATATGTTTTGATATGGATGACTTTGGTCTCGATAAGTAAAATATTTTATTCTAATATATGCTGCGGAATTTTTGAATTTTGAGGTATGTGTCTATTTGATTTATTTTACTAAAATTAAAAAGGAATGGCTACAAATCCTTGATTTTGTAATAACCCTATCTTGTTGTCAATGCAATGTTTAATTTTGGTTTGTTTGTTGTAAGAGGTCCTTCAAATTAGCTGAATGTTTGAATTTCGATCCTACAATGAAGGATATTCTCGATTGACCTGTACATGTTGTGAACTATGCATGGATGCCCTATCAGTCATTTGCCTTTTTCTTTTACTTTTTACAATTAGGCCAGCAAGCCAAAACAATAGTTTGAACTATCTTTGTAATGGAAAGTTAGATACCTTTTAGGAATATTTTTGGATGTATTTTGGTTTCTCGGTCTGTATAAAAACACTGGATTTTATACATTAAAGAGGGGAGGTACCTATAATATTACACGGAATAATAATAATAATTTTGAAATGTGTATGACTGTGAACTATTTCTGAATCACACTATGAGTTGTAAGACTTGTTTTATTCTAGTCATTGATATTACCATATATTGGCTTCTATTTAAAAAAAAATCTCATAATACAACAAATGGAATTTATTGTTTTGTGGTTTTATTCCATAAACAATTAGCAATTTATTACATTTTTTTTCTGACTTACATTGATTTAGTTTGAACACATTTCTATACAATAAATATCACCTTAAGTGACTTGCGTCCTAAGGTAGGTAGGTAAACAATCTGGGCATATACATATGATTTGGAATTCTGTGGTTTTATTCCAAAGATTTGGAGTCCAGATAATGTCATCTTTACAACAAATTGAATTAATATGTTGTGGCAGTTCTTGAATTTATATTTTGTTTTCTGTAATATTCCCAAATTAGTAATAGCTAATCGGAATATTAATTCGGATCGATTTTGCCATTGATATTCTAAGTTTCACATTTCTGAAGATGTTTTTACCAAATATTATTTGAAATGTTGTTTTGCCTAAATATTATTCTAGAAAAGTGCTCTGGTATCTTAAATGATTACGATAGAGGATTATTATTATGATAGAGGATTATTAATAATAATTTCAATGTCATATTAATAAATTGAAGAAGATATTATTTTATTATGTTTTGTACAAGATTCTTTCTAACACCTTAAACATTTTTATCATTTACTTTTTTATATTCAACATAATCATTAGGGATAATTTTAAGGATGGAAAATTATCTTGATGTTTAAAAAATTGGCGAATCTCACTAGTCCCTAATATGGAAAATATAAAATGTTTATTGATTTATTTGTAAAATTATTCAAATTTATAATGATATTATATATACTTTCTATATAATATTGGTGATTTTTAATGTAAAATAATTTTATATTGTAAAATTTGGGCGAATTTTTTTTATAAAAAAATGGAAATTGGCGAATCTTTTTTTTGGAAAAACCATGGAAAATTAGCCCACCTGCGAATATTAGCCCCTAAAATTTTCCATGATAATCATTAGTTTTAAGTTAACTAAGATTTACCTACAAATGATCCATAATTTTTATATATCAAAATTTAGATTAATCTACAAAAACTAACTTTAATTTAGATTAATCTACAAAAACTAACTTTTTAAAGCAATAAGTATATCTTAATCCATCATTTCTAAATAAACCTATAGTTTTAACTTCTCATGTAGTTCTATAGGAAACGTAATTATACATCTAACTCAAAACCCTATACAAAGAATTATTAATTATTTTGTTATCTCTGTTTTCAGAAAATGACAACAAATCTTACTGAAAATGCCATTCCCTTAATGCTCTCGGGGAAAATTCATATTCAGCCAATTCTGCAAATCGTTGAAATTGAACGTATTACGTCAATGCAAAGTTCAACAATACGATATCGCACCGCCATCTCTGATGGCACACATATGAAGCGCCTTATGCTTTCGATAACTTTCAATGACCTCGTTGAAGCAAGCTTGCTTCAAAAAGCTTCAATTATACAGGTGAAAAATTGGACTACTTCAACTATTGGTCCATCATTGTAAGTTTTTTACACAATTCTGATTTAAAATTTACATGTTTCCTTCATATCACTTTGAATTCTAACAATTTCTCTTATTACTATCATTTACCATGTAGGTCAATAACGCTTTTAGACTTCGACATTTGTACTACATCTGCACCTTTATTTGGTATTCCAAAAAATTTGAGTATCCCAGTCACTTCTCAAGAAGAAGATCCGTCGTCATCGAACCAACAACCTTCATCGAAGAGGCACTGCACCCTTTCTGACATTCCTACTGCATCCATTACACCAATCCAAATTCCAATCAAAGCAATAAATCCTTACCATTCAAACTGGTGCATAAAAGGATATGTTCAAAGAAAGACACATCTTCGACAATTTCAAAATCAATATGGTCCTGGGAAAGTGTTTGGCTTCGACCTGTATGAAACAGAAGATGGGGAAATACACATTACATGTTTCAACAATGTTGCCGATTCTTTCTTCGACAAAATCCAAGTTGGAAATATGTACATTGCCTCAAAAGGCAATGTCAAAATGGCTAATAAACAATACAACCACTTAAACAATGACTGGGAAATTTTGTTAAATGCTACATCTACCATACACCATGTTGCCAACGAAAATATATCCAACCCAACAGTGCATTTCAATATCAAATCAATCAATGATATCAGAACAACAAACGTCAACTCCATTGTTGATGTTCTTGGTATTGTTACTAGCATTTCCAATCCATGCACCATACATAGAAAAGACGGCTCAGAAGTTACAAAACGAACAGTAAATATTCAAGACATGTCTGGATATAACATGGATGAAATCTTTTGGGGAGATAATTTTGATGGAGTATCGAAAGAAATTTCCAAATTATGTACTACAGGAAATTATCCCATTATAGCAATCAAGTCTACTCGTGTTGCCGAATTTAATGGAAAAAATGTCGGTACTACAACAAGATCAATTATTCTTGTAGATCCTGACATCGAAGAGGCTCATATCCTAAAGTCATGGTTTAGAAAAAAAGGTTCCACTACAACTTCTACACCACTGACAAGAAGATATTCACCTTATTTTGGGCATCAACCCAAAAAAATAACAATTGCGGATATTTACAATATCGAGTCCTCAGATATACCTGCATTCTACCAAGTCAAGGGAACAATTACAAAAGTATGGATGGACAATTTTTATTACCTATCATGCCCATCTATTGTTGATAAGAAAAAATGCATGAAGAAACTCATTCCAAAGAATGCAAGCACATGGTTTTGCCCTAAATGCAACACCGAAGTAACTGATTGTGATTACAGATACTTACTAAAGATAGATATACAAGATCCCACTAGTCAATTTCTTTCAACAGTTGCTTTCGAAGACGCAGCGTCTACAATTCTTGGAGTTAATGCAAAGGACTTCTATTTGTTATCTGAGGATCATGATGTAATAAAGGAAATTGTCTCGAAAGCACTCTGGACAAATCACATCTTCACACTATCAGTGAAGACAGAAACATTTAGAGACATACCACGCTTGAAATGTGTTATCACCAAAGAAGAGAACTTGCAATTCTCAACAGAATGCAACAATATCCTCCAAGAAATCAATAAAATTTCAATATCATAGATAAATATGATTACTTGTACTATCATACAGAAAATCTGTGTTATTATGATGTATGGTTACTACATCTCAGGCCAATTGTAAACAATATGTCATGGCAGAAAAGACACTTGGTTTATGTCTTCGAAATTCATAATCTATTTTCTTAACTATTACTATGAATTTACCAGTTGGTATTTAATCATAGAGAAAATCCATGTTACGATACGTGCAAATTATCTCTCCACAAAATATTATATTGTAATATGTCATCAATGTAATGTTTGTGGCAAATGTATTTGAAACATGTGTTATTGGGTATTGGATCAAAAATAGTCTTCCAATCTAACTTGACTATATCGCTTTTGCCAAACATAGTCAAATATTCCTCTATAGTTACAAATCACTAAAACTTATTCTCAAACACATTGTTTTAATAATATATTAACAAATTTAAATTGTAAACTTCAATTTCTTTTTTCCCCTTCCATACAATAACATGGTTGCTGTCTCTCCAACTAACATTGTCACTCCATCTCAATACTTCAACTTTTCCCCTATTAACAAATCAACCAAATTTACACATTACATATCCAATTACATTCATATACATCTCTAAAATACTTAAATATAATCTCAAACATATTGTTATCAACACGTTACACATCTTATTATCTTCGTCTATAGCTAGAAATTACTAAAACCTCATTTCAAACACGTTGTTGTAATAATATATTAACAAAAATAAATTGTAGGCTTCAATTTCTTTTTTCCCCTTCCATACAATAACATGGTTGTTCTCTTTCCAACTAACATTGTCACTCCATCTCTCTTTCATGTAGGTGCATTAGCTTGTCGAAATGTCTACTACTTCTAATGATGAACGTGCGCGAAGATACTATGCAGCAAATAAAGAACAAATAAATGCACGTGGACGTGCAGCTTATCATGCTAAAAAAGCCTTCGAAGATTCCCAAACAAACAAAAGGCAAAATAAAAGTCAAAATTCATCGTCAAGAACATACGATGGAAATTCACAATTTCCATCAAACAATTCTCACTCCTAAAACAATTCTCTTTCCCAATTTACAAGTCTACCATCTTCTCATCAAACCATTCTACCAAATTCATAGCTCATTCGCCACCACACTCCATTCCACATGCTTTTGACGATGCTCAGAATAATGATGCTCAAACAAATTCATCCATAACTCATTCAACCCCTCCATTTATTACGCATGCTTTCAACAACGTTCATACTAACGATGCACAACGTGAATTCCGTGCAAGAATTGATAGGCTTGCACCTAAATCACCATGCTCCATTTGTCTTGAATCCTATCCTGGAATCCATATCCGCATGTTGAACCAAATCTATTGTTGCTACAGATGCAAGTCTGAAAAAAACATTCATCGTTTCTCATTATCAAATAACATGAACCCTGGTCCTCAACCACCTGTCCTGGCTGCTCTTTCACAAATAGAATAAATTCTTATTGCTAGGGTTAACCCTATCATCCAAGTAACACATGCACGTGGTGGCCAATATAAATACACTGGCCACACAATTTGCTTTCCACAAGACACTACAGAAATAGCAGGCATGTTGCCACGACGTGTTGAAGACTTGGATATTTTAATCTTTACTCGTCAAAGTAATGACAATCAAGCTTATGAATGCATTGTAAGTAGACATCGAGTTCTCGCTACATTAGAATACAAATTGAAAAATGATCCTTACTATAGGAATGCTCGCATTGATAACAATGCACTAGCATCATTACCAGAACTCCCAACCGATATCTCCTCCTCCCTTCACCATTCCAATACCACAGATCCAACTACTCAATTGTCAATAAAAACACCAATTTTCCCCACTGAAGATTCCGTAGACCAATACCCACACCATACGTCATCATTCATTCCCACTATACCTAATAGAAATACAGAAATCCAAGAAATACGGCATTATTTACATGCATACAACCACCATTCTGCTACTACAATCCAATGGCCACCAATAAGCTTATCCCCAATCAATGAATACAACACAGAAGGTCTAATCTCTATGGCTTTCCCAACCCTATTCCCCATAGGAGCTGCACTACCTAATCAACCAAGAATAAAGACAATGCAATTACATGAATACACACTTCATCTTCTGCATTACCATGATAACAGATTTGGCAAGCACCCTCGCTTCCGCTACTACATATACAATATGATGATGTGTCATCGCAGTCAAGCAACAACATCCTTCTTTGTAAAAAAAAACATCGGAGATGGCTTCCCAACATCAATCCAAGAATTGAACATCCGATTACAACAATTTCCAGACGACAAATTGGCAGAACAAGTAATGTGCTTCGGTAGCTCTCTACGTGGCACAAGATCCTTTTGGCACAAAGCTAAAAATGAACTGACAGACATGATATCTCAACTCGGCTGCCCAACGTTCTTCTTCACATTAAGTGCAGCTGATACAAAATGGCCTGATCTTCATGCAATCATGCTAGGAATTCCACCTCCTGATGTTGCAAAACAACACAAATGGAGGAATGATAACATTATCTCTAATCCCCACTTAACATCACTATATATGCACCACAGATTCACAATATTTCGTGAAGTTATCTTGGAGAAACACTTGCAAACATAAGACTATTGGTACAGGTATCCACTCTACCACATTACTTTTATAATTCTTCATACATCAAACTCCTTCTATTTCAAAATTTTCTAACAATAAAACATCCTTCACAGGTATGAATGGCAACATATAGGATCAGCACATATCCATGGCTTCCTCTGGATACAAAATTCACCTGATATGGAAACTCTTAATTGGGATAACATAGAAGCAACTGATCGTGCTAAACAATTCTTCGACAAATACATATCAACTTGGAACCCTCGGCTTTCTACAATTTCTAACCAATCAATTTCTCAAAAAAATGTAGAAGACCCTTGCTTATTGTCTACGTCAAATATTCTTAGAAACAATCCTTTTAATGATTATGTCCAACTTATCAATTGCATTGAGAGACACACAAAATGCACTGAAAAGACATGCCTCAGGAAAAAAGGCTCTTCATTCGAATGCCGATATAAAGCACCTTGGGAGTTACATGCACATTCCTCCTTGTTCATTGACTCTAATGGCCAAAAAACATACACTCCTGCTCGCAATGATGATCGACTAAATACCCATAACCCTACCATCCTATCAATTTGGCGTGCAAATATCGATTGCCAACCAGTACTCTCAATCCATGCCGTTCAGAAATATATTGCGAAATATGCAGCCAAAACAGAAAAAAAATCCGAAACATTCCATGATATGCTACGTAGAATTGTACTTTCTTCACCTATTTTTGACCCAGCAACATCTGCATTCCGAAAATTCCTTACAGAAACTCTTGTCGATCGTGACATAGGAGCACAAGAAACCTATCATATGATACAGAAATTACCACTAACATTGTGTAGTCGCTCCTTCTTCCCCTTAAATGTAAGCCAACAAATCTATATGCGCCTTCCACAGAATAACACCACAACTCCTCCATCACCACACTTCATAGATACATACATCCATCGACCATCTCCCTTAGAATCCATATCACTTATAGAAATAGCAAGATCATGGTCATATGATCCCCGTCGTAAGACAAACAAATGGAAACAAAGACCCGAACAAGCAATTCTTCGTATCATACCGCGCTATTCCTCAATACCATCCACAACCGACTCTTCTTATGCTAACTTCTGTAGAGTTGAACTTATGCTTTACAAACCATTTCTCCATATCGCGAGTGACATAGGAAATTATGTTGAAGAATTTATCAGAAATTGGAAAGCATTTCATCCATTCTACAAACCTTGGCATCAACATCAGACTCTATCTGATATCGATCCTCCTGCAGATGATAACACAACTACTCAAGAATTCCATCCTCCAGAAACCATGGACCTAAACGAATGGGAATTACTCTCTCAGTTGTACCCTACAGACGAACTGCTCATAGATGACATTCAAATGCTTGGTCTTCGTGGTTTTGATGACAACCATAATTGGAATGATAGAACTATTCCATTGCATCTCGAAGAAATAGGCGCACATTTCATTGAGAATAATCGCTCTCTCCATCGCATTATTCAAGCAAATACAAATACTTTAATGTGCCTTAGCTCATTATCTTCAATGCAGAAAAAAGCTATGGATATTATTTGTGCTCACTCCAGTAAGAAGGATATCTTACCTGCTCTGCTAATGATAATACAAGGCACTGCTGGAACTGGGAAATCCCTTCTTATAAATTGCATCAAAGAAATGCTCATAGCACTTGCTGGCTCAGAACCTTCACTGATCATGCTCCTAGCCCCTATAGGTGTTGCGGCATTCAACATACAAGCATCGACAATCCATTCCGCTCTCCAACTTCCAATAAAAGATATTACACCATTAGAAGGCAATGCTCTTGCAAAATTTCAAGAAGAACTCAAGCATATTAGGTACATACTAATTGATGAAATGAGCTTCATTGGACCTAAGCTTCTTCACCAAATTGATCAACGTCTTCGTGAGGAATTTCCATTAAAGAGAAACTTTCCATTCGGCGGTTGTTAGATTATATTAGTTGGTGATCTCGGCCAGTTACCACCCGTCAAAGACATACCACTATATGCAGGGACAAGTTATGGAACTACATTGTGGAACACGTTCACAACAGTCATCACATTGGACAAAATATTTCGTCAACAAGGCCAGAACAGTGCTCAAGTTATTTTCAAAAACGTCCTCCAAAACATTAGAAATGCAAATCCAACAATCGAGGACTACAACATCCTTATGATGCGAACAGACTCTTTCTTGTCTGAAGATGAAATACAGTCTTTCCATGATGCTATACATCTATTTCCAACAAACGCTCAAACATTGGAGCATAACAAGAAAATGATCAAATATTTAAACACTCCAGTTGCAAGATCAATCGCAGAAGACGACACCACATATTCTACATTCTCTTCAGAAGAAGAGAAACTAGAGCAAATTGTCTACCTTTGCAAAGGGCAAAAAGTAATGTTGACTTCCAACCTTTGGGTTTCAGCAGGGCTTGTTAATGGTTCTCTCGGAGAAATAATATCCATCTTCTACAAAGAATCAACTTCACCTCCACAACTCCCAACATTTGTAATAGTTGAATTTCCAAAATACATCGGGCATGCTTGGGATGAAACAAACCCAGCTCACTTGTCGATTCCAGCAATAAAAAGAAATGGTCGTACACAAATTCCACTTAAAATGGCTTGGGCTTTAACTATACATAAATCTCAAGGTATGACTCTGCCACAAGCAATAATAGACATTGGAAAAATTGAACGACAAGGCCTCACGTTCACAACAATTTCAAGAGTCCCTTCACTACAAAGTCTCTGAATTTTCCCTGCATTCAGTTTCGATCGTTTCATGAAAATGAAAGACAACAAAAATATTGCTCGCAGAAAACAAGCAAAAGAACATCTTCGTTCAATGTCTCCTACAGACGACCAACTCCATTCCATGTGTTAACATCAGAAAAAGGTTTACACATATGATCAACTCCATATGTTTCATTTCTACTTATTACCAACAACTTAATTTACTCATTATTAATACATAGTTAAAAAAATTAAATTCGTTATATAATTCTTAACTATTTCATTTTAACATTTTCTATCTTTTGAAAAAGAACACATGGACTTAAAAATATCACAGCTCCAAAGCCACTGCATTCCAAATCTAGCATCTCATAAAGGTTTCCAAATATTATAAACTCCAAAAAAATTTAATCACACAACATTTCTACCTCTTAAAATTAACCTGATTTACTGATTATTACTAAATGGTTCAAAATATACATTCTTGATATAATGCTTACCTATTTTCATCTAACAATCTCTTTGTTTTGAAACAGAAAACATGGATTCCCAGATATCGCTACTGCAAAACTATAGCGTAGAGATAGATGCAACAATTCATTCATTACAGGAGATACAAAAAAGGTTCCTGCCAGTACCAAATCCAAATGTGCCACTATACAGACTACGACCAACTATAGATTTATTACTTAAAATAAAATCTACTATCAAACGTATAGTCCACATACACGAACGAGATAAATTGAGAAAAGCAAGAGCAGAATGGAAATCCAGAAATAGGCACCTGCAATTCCGAATAAATCTCCAATGGTGTTCAGTCTGCCATCGACCAACCTGCATCTACGACTGAACGTTTCCAATCACATATTACAGGTAACTTCAATTCCAATCTATATTATTTCTTTATGATAGAATTCACACAAAATCTCATTGAAGTCAACTTCAACAAGTTATTTTCCATTTCAAAATAAATATATATTCTTCTAATTAAAAAAAAAAAAAAATCTTTGCAGGTTCCTTACTACATCAGCATATCTCCTAAACCTTCGCCAAGCTCAGCATCATTCATTCTCTTCATGATACACATGTACTCTTTTACAAAACACATAATATCATTGCAAATTACTAACATCCAATGTCCATTTCTACAATTGCAAACTCTTCGAAATAACATTTCAAACATTGTAAATTCTTATACTCTCACGTAACAGAAATAAATTGCCATCAGCTAACCTTTCCATTGCATATTCCACTTATTCTCAACAATATAATTATGTATTCTTTTCAGTAACATATTATTAAAATATTAAAACTCCTAATAAATATAAAAAACTTCAAAATGTGACATTAACATATAGTTACATCCTTACGGCGTTTCCTTTGCAACATTAGGTGCAATTTCTAGTTTTAATTCTAATTGTATGTACAATTCTAAAATCGTAATTGTAATTGTAAAATTGTAATTGCAATTCTAATTGTAATTGTAATTCTAATTGTACGTCAAAAAATTGTAAAATTTTAATTTTATTAATGTGAAATGATTGTAATTGTAAAATTAAAATTGTAATTGTAATTGTAAATTTTATGTATAATTGTAATTGTATGTAAAATTGTAAAATTGTAATTGTACGTTGAAATTGTAAAATTCTAATTCTAATTGTATGTAATTGTAATTGTATGTAAAATATTTGTAAAATTTTAATTGTATTAATGTGAAATGATTTTATTAAAAATTTTAAATTTTTAAATTTGTAAAATTGTAAATAATTGTAAAATAATAAATCTAGAATAATATGAATTTTTGTAACATAATAAAGTTTAGAAAATAATGCAAATAATTTCATGTACTTCAAAATTATCATTATTTGTAATATTCCAAAATAGGAAGAGCAGTAATATTGAACAAAAAATTGGAAATAGCAGTGAATAACATTACCTCAACATATGAGATCAATATGGAGCCATTATATTACTCATATTAGTAGCAAATAAGTACATAATACTGAGGCATAAATCATATGATATAGACAAACAAGCCTCTTATAATCAAACACTCTCAAAGTGAGATGTGGCTGCTACACAAAAATTTCCGAGAGCTGCTACAACGCAGTCGTAGTGACCATAGCTATCACATGGGATTATAAAATAATAAAAAAATACTGTTATATGCCTCAAGAGATACTAGACATAAATATCAAGGATATATATCACCCTTCCATGACAACCCAAGAGGGTTTCCAGAAAATACACCAAAATACAAATATGAACTATAGCCTTAGGGCTAAAGATTCAATACAACTGAATAGTTGGGAATATGTGGCTGATATGATGTAGCATAGAATGAATCCTTCTTCCAATAGACTCTCCAAGTGAAAGGATGATCCCTCCACTAGAAATCCATCTCCCCAAATGGTGTACTGAAACCACCCTTGCAACTCCTCCCTAAAATAACGCAGTCCAAGACTGAAACTGCATTGTAGGAGATAATAATAACTTGGCCTGGTGCCAAATTCTGTCATAATTCTCAAGGGCCTTCTTTACTGGCCTCCCAATGGAAGGAAACCATTCTCCACTGAAAACTAGCTTAGAAATATCCCAATCCAATCCTCCACTGTTGCACCATGCAACACAGCACAACATTCAGCAGAAACTATGTTGTAGAAGAAAGGTGTAGCTTGGCTTGATTTCGAAATGTGGAAATGTAGCCCAAATACTTCTCCTGAGTGGGCACTCAAGGTCCACCAAGGATTAAGGTGGGATTCCCGCTCGGGAACACCCTTGTGCTAAACAACACCACAATCTCTGCTAAACATCTGAAGAGAGAAACAATTCATACAGACCATAAACAAAATAATAATCAGTCATCCCTTCTATGGCTCCCATCCCCTTCCTTATATGTTTTGTGAGCCTTTTCACTTTGGGCCCCACTCATTAAAGCCACTACTTCCATGCATGGAATATCCCTCCAAAACTGCGTTGTCCCTCAATGAATGTCCACTCCCTCCATACCAGCGCTGTTGATTTGGTCAAAGTTGAACCAATCTACATGCTCCATCCCCTTTTCACACATAAGGGTGTTTAATCTAGCTACTTAGATGACCCCCATTTACATTAGGAGTGATTTTATTCCTACTAAGGAGATTTATGGGTCTCCCTACCTTCTTATTCTTCTAAGTAAGAAGCAAAAGAAAGTTTTAATATTCTAACTAGCTAAAAGCTAATTGGTAATATTACATTATTTTATTATCATTGTACATACAAAGAAAAAAGAACTTTATACAGTATGCCATTGTTTTTTAGATTAGCATAATTTCAAATTATCAAGTGAAATATTGATGTTAACATTAACACAATGAAAATTACCAATTAATTCAAAATACATATTATAATGTTTCGAAAAAAAAGAGTCTTATAAGTTATAAGGTAATTAAGTCCTCTTCTTTATAAAAACCCATCTTAAAAAGTATAAATATTGATGAAATAACACATGTACCATATAACTCTCGGTTCTCATGATCACCCTCATTATCTTCTAGTTCGCTTCACATGATAACACTATTCATTCTCAAAAATATGTTTTGATCTAGGGTCATGTCACAATACAAACCACCAATCCCTATCCAACACATTTGGGTAAAAAAACACCTGGTTGCAGTGTTTGGGGAAAACATAGGGATCCTTAGCTCCATCCCACATCTTTCTAGAGTTGATAAATATCAGCCTACTATCGCGATATTCCTTTACATTATTCCGATCAAAGGTGTCCCACCACTTGCACCTAAAAATAACACATTAGAAAGAATATAAATACACTTCAATGATCTCTTGTATCTTTCTGACGTAACCTAAAATCCCTCGTACTAGGTTTGATCACGGTGGCTAGATTGACTAGATTGCTCGAACTTGACTTCCACTCCACATTCTTGTGTTATGTGTCCATCATCGACATTTGCTGTGTGAAAATGGTGTCCATATGCCCAAATAGATGGGAACAAATGCACCTATAATTTTTTTTAAAAATCATAGTGTCATGTGTCTTATAATAACCCAACAGTTAAAATATAAAATATAAATGTAATTACAATTCAAAGGTGCATTATTAAGTTTCAAATGTACATATAAATTAAATACATTATTACTGAGTTGGTGCACCCAATCCCTACATTTAGTGCATCCTCTTCAGCACGCGAGTAACGACCGGTTGCACCATATTTCTCTCTGTTTTGATCAACAACCCAAATTTTAGGGCATATTTATGGAATATTTTATTTTAAATGATCGGGATAAGGCACACTTCTACCATTCAACCATCTGAATTATTTCCTGTCACTATCCCATTTAATCCTCTTTTGTTCGTACAATGCGACCCACGGTTGTGTTGCTTTGGAATTGTAAAGACCAAATTTATTGATTTCTTCAATTTCTACATTTGCCGATCAAATCAAACCAACATTATATAGTCCATAGAGATCAAAATATACATTATATCAAAGTTCAACATGAATATTTACTTTGTGTAAATTTGAAAAATTACAAGTCGCTTACTCTTTATCAAGTGCTTTTTTCCATTCGTTTGGAGCAGCTCCCCTTCTCTTTTGTCTTCATCGCTTTCATCGTCTCAAATCACCGCACCTAGTATTTTGTTGATATTCTTGATGTACTCACTGGCATAATACAAAGACTCATACAATTTGTACCCCTCTAGCATAGACCACTCAGGTTTTTCCCCTTGTCGAACAAAACCTTTCAATTTCTTCATGTACCTCTCTAAGAAGAACATCCAATGACAAGAAACCACACCAACTAATTCAACCTCATATACTAGGTGGATTAGAAGATGAACCTACAAGTCCATGAAACTCATCGGCAATTCCTTCTCAAACATACAAACAATCTCAGTTATCTATTGACGCCACCGTGGAATTCTAGCCACATGAATCTCCTTTGACGTGATCTGTTGGGCTAGAATTGTAATCTATGGATAAATTACGCTTCCCTAGATAGGTGCTAGTCTAGAACAAAAGGTGAAATACTACACTACCATTTCTCCTAACTCATAATAGATACACAGAGAGGATTAGAGGCTTACTTGTTCAGTTGCTTCCAAATGGCTCCTTTTGTCGCTTCTGTTAGAGCTTCAAATTCAAGCGGTCTATGAGCTGAATGCTTCCTGCAAGAAAGAACATTGAAACAACAAAATACGTAATAATATATATATATATTCAAGCTAGTTAGCTAAATCAGTAAAGCATAAACTACATTCATCAACCAAGATCTTACAATATAGAACATCTAAGTTAATATAGATGCATGTAGGGAAAAATAAGAAATACTATTTATTGATGATAGAAGGAGAGGTTACAACCTAGTGACTGATTTGAAGTGACCTCCCAGCAAATTTCTCAAGTCTCATCACAACATAAGTCTCTCCAGCAGCAGCTTCACAAATCTAGCTTTCAATTGAAAATCCTCCGGCATTTCTCTACTCAAATTCTTCCTTCTCAAACACTTAGATATATGTTCAATTTATAGATGAAATTTAGGTTGTTTTACAATCAATAACTTTCCAAAAATAGGTAATACATGTTTCCATTCATGTATATGTGAAATGGACACTTGGATCTGAAGCCTGACACATGTGAACTCTTCTAGAAGGCACTGGCCAAGTGGAGATTCTGGAACAATGAGAATTTCACTCCCAATGTGACCAATGCACCTATGAATGTCGGGAAGTGATTTGTAGAGTAGCTTTGCATGGGGCTACCTACATATGCAATGCACTTAGGCCCCTTAAAGCTTGCAATGGTGATCTCTCATATGCTATATAATAAGCTTCAAACCATGGAAACATTTTCCTGATGAAAGTCTTGCTTGATTTGTCTTATTTCTTGTCTTAGGGAATATAGAAACTGAAATGATAGGGAATGATAGACCCTTGATCCTTGGTCCTGGAGATGATTCCCAGTTAACCAAGTCATTGGGAATGGTACCCATATTTACCTATAACAATTCCCTCCTAAAGAATGAGATCCAAATAATAAGAACATTTGATTGAGATGCTTTACACTGTGATGAGCCTGGAAACGAAGCAGACTGGTCACCTACATCAATATTACAATACATTTCATCATGATATATCCTCTATTCATCATAATTTCTGCGGGTAGGCATTCCCATGTTCAGCACATAAAACAATATAATAACACGTACATAATTCAAAAAGTCACCTTCATTGGAATGTTGCCCAGATGCAAACACGCCTACAGATATAGGCCCATGTTTGGATGACAATCTATATGTAAGGTCACCATATAGATGTTGTGTACAACAATCCTGAAATCGTAGCCCGCATGGATGAAACTAGATCCGAGGTCTTCTTATCTCGTTCACTCAATCATTCAGGTACAAGTCTAGCCATGCGAATATATGATTTGTCGTCAAACATGGAAAGACATCATTTGATTACCAACCAATGATGTGAGTTGTTAACAAACGCGAGAGAACCACCATTAATGTCAATGGCCCTCAAGGTACTATAGTACATTTCGTAAGGCGTGAATAGATGATTTGATGTCGAATGCCAAAAAAAAATCTTTCGGTCAAAGGTCTGGAAGCGAGGATCTTGTCGATGCTGTAACAAGTCTCATGGTACTGGAATCTAATGTTTATAAGTGAACTTCCTGGATATTGATTTTTTGTTGACAGGAAGTCACCCTCCTATAAAACAGGAGTTACTGATTTTAGAGACAAGGGTATGACTTGATATAGCAATTTTCAGGGATGAAGGTGATGAAAATGAAGGTTTACGAGTATTGCAGATGGATGATTTTTTAATCACTGGATGACTTCTCTTGAACATATCGGAGACAATGTGATGAGTTGGCAGCATTGACCCAAAACCAAAGTGAAGGTATGATTAACCATAGGTGTGAATGAACCGGCAAGATGATTACCCAACCCAAACAGTCACAGACATGGAGTGAAAGAAGTGTCATGTTCAAGAGCAACTTTCTACCAAAAGAAACTTTACTTACTTTTCCCAAATTTTCCTCAGTCATTTGTCGACCAGTACCTCTTTATTTTTTAACAAGCTTGAGGAGGATAACATTTTCTTGATCTATAATTCAAACCTTCGAGCGAATAAAGTATCGCTATTTAATAATTTAATGAGTCTAGTGATGAATGAAACTTGATTATTTCCATGATCAACAATCCCATCGCTATTTTATGTTTTAACGAGCTTAACGACAATGATAGCCTAGTCCTTTTTCATATTTAGAGAGACTGAAAAAGAGAACGAAAGAGAACTCCAAAATTAATCTTTCATAATTTTTTCACTCATATCTGAAAAAGTGTAAAATAATATCTGAGAGAACCTCTTTGGTCATGTTTAACCAAGGTATCCATTTTTCATAAATAATCCATCTCAGTTCGGAAAAGGGTTAAACTTATACTGAGTAGATATTAATTCATTTAATTTAACGAGCTCAAAATGACAAGTGCTCGGCAGTCTTTTCACATTATCAGAGTCTGAAAAGAGTTGAAAGAAGACTCCAGGGGTTCCTTTTTCACTGTTATCAAAGCTCGAAAAAGAGAAAAAAGTGCACTTCAAATCCTTTTTCATTTTTATCAAAGCTTGAAAAATAAGGAGAAAAAGTATGATTTGTGGTCAAGTCATTGTTTGAATAAATCTGCACAACTAATCTGTTCATCAGTTGTATTTCCTATTCAGAACAACATCAAATGGATTAAAAATACTTGTTTCATGATAAAAACATAATAAAACTATAGTCATAGCAATAAATTTAACTTGCAAACAATTAAATGACTATAAAAAGCAGTTTCACTATTCATTTTTACCATTCCATAGTTAACATTTGCATTTTGGAGCTCTGAACCTAATTTTTCCCCCGAACTTCAGTCATTGATTGCAGTTGTTTCTGTGGATGGATTTTGTTGTCGTTTGATCCAGGTTAGTGTCATGAACCTCCTCTTCCTTTCAGTGTTCATTTCATTCCCATTCTTTGCAAATTTTTAGGGTTTTCAGGCCCCTAGGTTAAATTCTTCCTAAAATGAGGGTAACTCACCCATGAATGTTGAAACCTATGTTGCATAGCAGGTATAGTGAAGGGTACCCACATGTGCAACACACTGTCTCAGCCCAAGGAGTGTGTTGGGAGCAATTTAAGTTTTTGGTTTTCATGTTGTGTCCAAAATTTGCCTAGTTTTTTGCAATGAATGGTATCTAATGTATCTTATGGTTGATTTTCAGGTTTCCATCAGATTATAATGATTATTACATGGAGAGAAAGAGAACATGAAGAATAAGATATGATTTCCTTAAATGATCTAGGTACTGTAAGAGCCTTAAGAGATTGCAGGCTACTTAATTACTTCAAATTGTCGGGAATGAGGCAACAAATAGAACTCTTAGAGTTCTTAGTTCGAGCATGGGATTCAGTGATAGAGGAATTTCACATATAAAATCAAGTGTTTTCCATAATAGTTGAGGATGTGTATTATTTCACAAGTTTGTCGAGGAGAGGTTTTCCCATTTCTCTCGCAGGGTCTACTGTTGGAGGAGAGAAAGTGAGGGATTATGTTATGCAGTATTTCTATCCAGGGTCAGAACCTAGCAAAGATGGAAAAATAAACATCCGGGATGTCAGGGATTTGCCTTTGAGAACCATCCTTTTCATGATAGCTAAACTTGCTGGCACCGTTACATTCCATGTAGCAAACAGATCATATATGCAGTATGCACTAGAGTGCTTAGAGCCAACAGTCTTCAACTGGTATGAAGCTGTTATATCCCAGATAAAGGAACAACTGAATAAAGCAAAGGGAGGAAGGAAGAAAAATTTCAGTTATGGTTCCATCCTTATCTCCTTTGCTTTGGAACATATTCCACTGATGCAGCCACAACATGTAACATTGGATATATCTAGTCCTAGAGATCCTCGAATGTAGAGATGGGTAGAACTCATGGGTTGACATGCAGGCCAATCGACCGTTGTGTTCTCGACTGCACTCTTCACCTAGTTTCGACGACAAATTGTTGCCATCGATGAGTATGCATACGCAGGCATCGACTTCCGAGGAGATCTAGATCTATTATTACCAGAAGGCACTCAGTGGGGTGCAATGGGTAAGAATGATTTGACCATATTTTTTTATTTTTAAAATGTTTATACAATTTTTTTGTGTTTTGATTTATTTCCAAGACTAAACTAAATGTTTAATGTAATGCAGATATTGGTCATGTTCAACCAGTAGATAAACCAGAGCGCGAAGCATATGCACCAGTAGAGAGGGTTGTCGGGAGAGCAGTCCTTCAAGACCTTTATATGGTTGAGACTCTAGCTGAGCTTCAATAGCACATAGAGGGATTAAACTTTGGGATTCCGGATTGCCGGCTCGAAGAGTTACCCATGCGATTGCAGTGACACACTATTGGGGTTCCTAACCATTGGATGCGGTTGCTCCGTAGGATTGCTAGATCTATAGCATGTTATCATGAGCACCACTATTTTATTTGTGACATTTTACATACATGTTAAGTTCAGATGACCAACGTGTCTTGGACACAAATTTTGTAAAAAACCTATAACTATATATCTATGTGTTTTCAGAGTTTTTCCTATGTTTAATGTGCAATCCTATTCAATGATGTGAATGTTTTCTTTACCCATGTCACAAATGTTTGTCTAAAACTTGATTGGCTAATGAATCAGTTAAAGTGTTTTCTGGAAATGTGTTGATATTGAATGAAATCAAAATGCCTCTCCAAAAGTCGAACTCTTAGGAACAGTCTAAGAAGTGTTGGATTTCTAACAGAATAAATACTCGTAAGTTGTAGTACCACAAGTTGTGATTCTAACCTTATGATTATGTGGTTAATACCAAATGAAATGGCATCAGAGAGAAGTTCGATCAATGCGCTATACTCAGCGATATTATTCATCGATCTACCGATAAAAATCCCTTGAAAACTCACTAACTCACCGTTCAGAGCAAAAATGGCCCACGCTGTAGAGGATAGATTCTGCGTACTATGACTAGCACCATCAGCATATCCAACAAATGGTTCCAAATATTAAGACATCTGCCATAAAATTTAAAGCAGATTACTAATGTCAAGAAAACTCTAAAAACAAATTAAGATAGTGAATGAAAATCAACATCATATAAACAATATAATACAGAAAATTACTACGTTCATGATTAAGCATAGTAACGTTTCAAATATAACCCATTTCTAGGCTATGCCAATAGAATCCCATCGTAATCAACTAACTCGTAGGCACCCTTAGCAAGAACTCTTTTGACAATATAGGGGCCATGCCACAATGGCTCGAATTTCCATGTACTTATTACATTAGCTTCTTGATCGTAAAGAAGGATCAAGTTTCCCTCTAAGAAGATGCGAGGCTAGATATTTTGTCGTATTGCGCCTTTATACATCTCTTATGCGCTTAGTTGGGCAATTGGGCTTCACGATGCGTTTCATCTAGATGGATGAGGTTAAGGAGATGTGCTTCTTCTTCTGAGGTGTGAGGTAACAAGTCTATCACGAGTTTTAACGATGATATTTTACATTGGATTGGTAAGATAGCTTCCAGACCATACACCAATTGAAAAGGGGTAAATCCGGTTGCGTTTCTCACCGAGGTTCGATACACCCACAAGGCGGAGTATAGGATCAAGTGCCAGTTCCTTTTACAGACTCCTATTATTCGTTGAAGGATTCGTTTAAGAATTTTGTTAATAGCCTCAACTTGTCTATTTGATTGTGGATAATAAGGAGTAGAATTATCATGTGACAATCCTAACTTGGCTATCAATTCATACATCATATGGTTGTGAAAATTCTTCCCATGATCCGTAACTATAGCCTGTGGGACCCCAAACCATGAAATAACATGGTTGAAGAAAAACAATGCAACTTTTTGTCCTGTGTTGTTGAATGTAGCCATCTCTTCGACCCGTTTGGTAAAATAGTCGACTGTGACAATAATATAACCATGCCCCCCAGACGAAGGAGGGTTACAGGTCATGAAGTCAATACCCCATTTTTTAAATGGTCGAGCAGAGACAATAGGATTCATTGGCGCTAGCGGTTTGTGGATTTTACGGTAAAAAATCTGGCATGCATGAAAAATTTTGATTGCGAGGATACAATCTCGAAAAACAGTAGGCCAAAAGTAACCGGAGCGAAGTATCTTCTGTGCAGTAGCATATCCAGATAAATGTCCACCACAACCCCCAACATGGAAATCATTTAATACTTTTTCAGCTTCCTCATGAGTGAGGCACCTCCTTAAAATGTTATCGACACCACGACGATAAAGTGTATCGCCGACGATTAGAAAATCTTTGGCTTCGTATCGAATACGTCACTGATCAGAGCGGGAGGTATTAGGTCAAAAAGTTTAAGTTTGGAGATAAGTGATTAAATCTCCGTACCAGGGATCAGATGATCCGATAAAAAATAGAGACTCGTCTGGAATAGATGGTTCCGACGTAGTAGCAGTACTATCAGAGGGAAGGTCACAGAGAAGCTCAACCAAAACTAAAGAATTCTTTGATTTGGATTTGATGAATTCCAAATCAAATTCCTGCAAAATGACAATCCATTTTGAATATTTGCCCCCCAGCAATTGATGTGATAAGATGTAAGTAATGGGGTTGAAATCTGAAACTATTGTTGTTTTCGGAGTAGGATATAATGGTGAAATATTTGGACAACTTGAACAGCTGCCAAGGCAATATTTTCTACGTACGAGTACTTAACTTCCGTATCACTAATATTACGACTGAAATAATATATCGGATGTTCAATTCCATTTTCTACTTGGACCAAAACCATGGCGATGGTCGTTTTAGTCACGACGATATATAGGAAATAATCATTTTGATAATTATGAGGATACATTAATGACGCTCAGACAAGATAGTCCTTGACAACATCAAAATAAGCTTGTGCAACTTGGTCCCAATGGAAGGGAACCCCCTTTTTCAATAATCCAGTAAATCATTTTGCCATTCGGTGTAGTTTGGAATGAAACTTCTCAGGAAGTTAGCCTTTCCTTGAAGTGTCTATATCTAAAGTAATTTTGATGGTGCAGGAAAATCAAGAATGGCCTGTACCTTCAGTGGGTCTATTCGAATTCCTTCTTTTGAGACTACGAATTTGAGCAATCGACCAGAACCAACACAAAAAAAAAATTGTCTGGATTGAGGTGTATCTTGTAGTGTTGGCAGCATAATAAAATGGCTCTCAAATGCATCGGGTGATCAGTCTGATTTCATGAATGCGCTGGTAAATTTTCTAGACATAGTTGAACAATGTGCTTGATGTCATTGAAAGCATAATCCATTGCTCTCTGAAAAGTTTCCCCAACGTTCTTTAAACCAAACGGAAGTTTCTTATATGTGAATGTGCCCCAGGGACAGATGAATGCTGTCTTATGTTGGTCATCTGGGTGGATATTGATTTGATTGTAGCTGGAAAATCCATCCATAAACGAAAATATTTCGCATCCAGCACAATCGTCAATAATTTGGTCAATAAAGGGCGTAGGATAGTTATCTTTTGGACAAGCCTAATTGAAATCATGATAATCGACGCGCACTCTAATGGTTGCTTGTTTTTTCATAACAGGAACGATATTGGAAACCCACTCAGTTAGCGAAACAGGGTAAATGAAACCAGCATGCAAATTTTTTTCAACTTCTGCTTTGATGGCAGCGGATTTATTTGGATGAATAGGAAGAAGCCATTGATGCACTGGTTTGACATCAAGATACATATTAATAGTTTGTTCAACTATACTAGTATCTATGCCTGGAACTTCCTCATAAGACCAAGCGAATACGTCACAAAATTTACGAAAAGGAGAGCGATATGAATCAAGTTCTGATGGAGAACAAGATACACCGACATGAATATTTTCTATACCACCAGGTTTAGTCGAAATATTGATAGAAATAATTTCTTCAATATTTGATAAATTTCGGTCAAATTCAATTGCATTAATCAGAAAATAATTCGAAAAGAAAGTTTTGATGGATGGGTGATATAGTTCACTAAGATTATTTTCTTCATAATCAGGAAGATAGGAACGATGATGATAATCTTCCCATGGTTCTCCTTCTGACATCATAGCTTGTAAAATATTTTCATCTGTCAAAAATTTTGAGGAAAATGGATCAGATGGAGTACCAAAATCTAATGAACAATCAACCCAAACACTCAGTGACGCTGATTTCAGGTTTGCCGCCCAAGCTAAATAGATTGATTGCTATTGTATCTCAATAGGGTTGGGTGGTAAAACATCATCCAACGTAGAAATATTAGAATCACCAGTACTCTTCCTTAAGCCAGATAGAGTGGAAGAGATCATGTAGTAGGTCTCTATGCTTGCAATTTCTGCTGAAGTCGCAGGTGGCGGTAATGCGAAGGTTCCCATAAGTGTAAAATACTTTAAGAGTCCTACACCAATGTTCTGGATTTCTAGTTGGGGTAAGTGAAAAAAATAAATGCTTCCAGTTACCTGTGAAGCAGAGGTAAAAAAGGATAATTTATTAATGACTGCGATTGTACCTTTATGTGGAAAGGAAATCATTCTAAAATATGTAGAAACAATGGTAGTCATTGCATATACCAGGTCTTCCGAGTAAAATATTATAGTCAAGGGGTCCATCAACAACCTCAACATCAATACTGACTTTTTCTCCCCCTAATTCAACTTGCAGATTATTGATAATACCACAAGGTTTATATGTTATTCCATCAAAAGCCTTCAACGTCGTTGAAGATTGTGATAATCGCAACGAGCCAAGTGATTTCCAACATTTTAGAGACATAATTCATGTATATGATCCCTCATCAATAATAGTGCGATGAACAAGGTGATTGAGAACATTTAATTGTATGGAGAATGCCAATTCTGTTGGTAATTTTGGCACATAGCCCGTATGATTAAAGACGACAAGATTATAATCAGTTGGATCAATTCCACCAATGGCCAACAATAAAGCTTGCTTCTGGGAGGGAAAATTTTGTAATACCTCAAGAGTAGACACAGCTGAAGGGGATTGAGCCAAATCTTCAAATATATTATAATTTTGTGCAACTCTTGCTTGAGGATTATATGTCTATTTATGAATTACTCCCTTTGGTGACTTAGTTTTCAATTCAGGAATAATAGGAGGTGGTACTAACTCATTAGATGGATTCGTTGTTGAGGTAGTAGGTTGATCAGTGGTCAGACTACCATATTATTTATTTCACGTTGACACCAAAATACCTTGTGAAGGTTTTGTGGTGGATAACATAACACTTGGGAACTAGGATTTGGATCCGTAGCAACCAAATTCGTGTCCAGATTTGGAAATGGGTCTGTCAACACAGCTGATGCATGAGAATTCTTGATGATTTTTTAGACTTCAACAGGGTGAGGAAAATCCATAAAAAAGTATTCCTTGTTACATATTATGCATGGATAACGAGGTTTTCATGGTCCAAACGGTTGATCAGATGATCGTTCCTGCAGGTTAGAAGTTTGCTTTTTCTTTTATTTCCCTTTTTCTTACCTCCTGGTTGCTTGTCACTTTTGCCTTTGTCAAAGGACACGACATTAATTTCAGAAGTAGGAGCAGGATCAGACTCAGTAGCGTTGTGTGTGTTTGCAGTGCCTATCAAGTCGTCTTCGACATGAGAGTCCTTTATTTTAGGAGGAACATTGAACTTAGATCTCAGTGCATTTGGGGTTTTTTCATAGAGCATGCCAGATTGAGTATAAATCAAATTTTAATATTTAGCACGAGCGATAACTTTCTCTTCTGTGATGATGCCACCTTTAGCCACATCCTCAATTATAGATGGTAACAGGGACTTAATGAACCATTTAGCAAGGAGCTAATCAAGAAAAAATGTCTTAACCATTCGTCGATGACGATTCCACTCATGAATATGATCGGAAATGTGAGTAGCATTAGTATGTTTGAAATTGGTCAAGAGTTCCATTCCAGTTTCATATCTGATTGGTAACTGGAAATGGGTAAAAAATATAGTAGCTAAGGCAATGAAATTGTCCAAAGAAGCTCTAGGTAATTCAATGTACCATTTAGTAGTCGGACCTGTGAGCGTACGCTGGAAAAGATGCAGTCGAACAGAATCATCATTCAGGGAATTTGATGAATACCATAAATGATAATTCATGACATGAGTCGGCGGATCTTCTCCAGGTTTTCCATTGAATTTAGGAATGTCAGAGGGTAATTTATGAGGTATCACTGGCCACCAAGGAGCATAATTGATAGTATCATTGGTTAACCAGTTTAAATTTGGTAATTCCAAGGTTGTAACAAAATGCAACTGTCTATTAAGGTCAGGTTGAGCATAGCCAAGGTAAGATGGATTTTCTTGGGCAACAGGTCTTTGAGCATCATCATATGGAATTTGATGTTGGTAACCCAGATAGGGGTTGTTTTGCATAGAAAACGCTTGAGAATTTTTTTGACCAAAACCTGGATATGTTACTTGTTGAAATGAAGTTTGAGGCATTTGTGCCTATGGTTGCCAAGGGGTCTATCCACCAATATTATAACCCAAATTAGTGCAAGTTGGATTTGGTTGATATGTATAACTAGGTTGTGTTTGTGAAATCCCATAAAATGGTACACCATCTTGTGAATAAATGATCCATGATACAGGTTGTTGTAAATTAACCGAAGGATTTTGAGTCTGTGGACCCAACATTTGATGATATTAAGTCGAAGAACTTGCCTGATAAGGTTGATGTACAATATTTTGATTCTGTAATAGGGGTATAGATGTATTAACAAGTGGTAATGAAGTCGGTTTAACAGGTTGAACCAGTCGATACAAGTGTACAACCGTTTGTGATTGGATAGGCAGAGTGGGATGCCATTGACAAACATTCATATCAACATTATTTTGACCAAAATGTGACTAAGTACTATCGTATTGGGTGACCAAAGGTTACCCCCCAGCATAAGGGAGATAATAATATGGAAAATAATTTTCTCCAGATGCTAGGAGTCCAGTTGATATGATACTTAAAGGAATTGACCCATAAGGACTGACTTGATATTTCCCTAATGATGTATGTAATGAATCAAGTCGTTCAATACTAATGATAGGACTACCAGTTAAAACACCAGATGATGACATTGGTAAAGACCATGGTCTTGAAGATTTACCAGAGAAGGTGCCAGATAATGATTTGTAACCTATTGGGAGCAAAGGGCCACCGTGAAAATATTACTCTGGTGAGGTTGTGAACATTGACGGAGTAGCAAGGGTAGGAGTTGACGTAATTGTAACAGCAGAACCAACCGAATATGTTGGTTCAGACATGGTTGTATGACCAAATTTATACCCTCCAAAATAGATGGGAGATTGAATTGCAATAGGATCAACAAAAGTAGATGGAAACGATTGAGGAAAAGACTGGTATAGGTAAAGGTATCCCCCAAAATGAGTTGGAATTAAAGGCGTATCGTCTTGTGGGATTTCTTCAATCACAATTAAACCAGGAGGAATAACTTCACCGTCAGGCCCAAAATATATTTCAGACGGTTGACTGTGTGATATAGGAGTTTCATTGGCTACAGAAATTTTTGGGATGACCAAAGTAGGAACAACTTCTAGTTGTTCGACTTCAGGATTCAAATTTTCTAGAAAAGAAGAGATAAGATCTGGATCAATTTTTGATTGAAAAATGTCGGGTCCAGGAGGTATGGTCTCAGCGATTGAATGGATCGTTACCACGGGTAGTTGTGATGACTCCATTTCGAGAACAGTAAATGAACCGAGATGTGTGGAAAAAATTTGAACTAGCTATGGTTTAAATGATGATGTTTCACCAAAGGTACGAATTGTACTTGATTCAGAATATTGTGATCGCCTTCACCTGCCAGAAATAACTTCTGGTGGTAAAGGTGGTTTTAAAGCTAATCTACGCGAACGACGGGGGATAGGATTTTGTTCTTCCATGATTACTGATTTATTTTAACCCAAAAACAAATAAACAAAAAGACGATAATGCTAGGCAAAAGGGTTTACCAAGAAATTTTGAACTGTAGAATACCTCCTGGAAAACCAAGAAGTACTGGCAGGTAATCTCCCTGAATGTTGTGTTCGCTGTATCACAATTTCAGGGCGGTCGACTTGGTTCACTATGGATGGATAGCACCTAAACGTTGTCCTCCAAAATATACCCGAAGGTACGTCGAGGCCCAAGTCCGTATTAGCATTGTCTGCTGTGAAACCGCATAGTGAGAGGACCCCTTTATACTTATCATACTGTAACACCGCCTGATATACCCGAGAGTACATGGACGAGCTACGATATACTTATGTACATATAGTGAGGTATCACACTCAGAATGTATCGCAGACAAGTTAATGACAACTGATATGTTTTACAACGTCGGAATACGTCTCTAGCCTAGACCTTCTAAATGTTATCGTTATGGTTCCAATGTGTTGTTAAGTAAATTGAGATTTATTTTATGTTGAGCTTGCTTAACAATTTTCATTTTAGGTTCACCACGATGATGTATATGAAATTCCTAAAATTCAAGCTAAGAATGATAAAAAAACTTTCACTTTCAACTTTTTCAATGAAGAACATAGCTACTAAGGGAAGAGAGAAAATAATTTGTGAGCAAACAAATCAATGAAAAAAAACAAAATCAATGAATCACAAACTAAATACAGATTTCCTAATGTTCCTTTTGCAAAAAACACACAATCCTACATGCAAATGCAAGTTTTTCTTTTCAGTTTCCTTAATGTTATGAGTGAAGAAAAGAAACTAGGTGCACTAGATCAATAATTCAAATGCTTTTTACTTTTGAGAAATTAAGAATAAAAACAACAATTTCTCTTTTGAAGGAACAATGAGGATTTCAACAACAATTTTTCCTATCAAGGAAATGAACATTTTACGACAATTTCCTATTTTGAGAGCAAATGATTCTTAATGCGGCCATAAAAAATACTTTGAAATCAACTTGTCAATGATAAAGAAAAACTTTTCTAAACAAACATTGAACAAATTTTTAGGCAAAGGAGGAAGAAGTATATAGAGTCAGTGGTCAATTGAGCATCAAACTTTTTAGAACATAGCAACAAACAAAACTGAAGCAAGTTGCAAAGTCAAATTCAAGGGAATTTGGTCACTTTCAAGAGTCAACATAGTCTCCAAGGGGAGACAGTGCTCTGCAATGCAGGCTTGGAAGGGAGAAAATGCTCTACAAAGCACTGTGTCCAGTATAAGGGTGTGTTGGGCGCAGTAGACAAGGAAAAATAGTATTTTTTAACTCACTGTCTTTGCAAATTAAGCTCTGAAAAAGTCTAATCTTTATTGTAACATATACTAGGTGGATTAACAAAGAAAATCAGAGACTAAAACACCTAGAACTAAGAGAAACCCTATCCCCAGTGGAGTCGCCATTTTGTTGGGCCAGAATTGTAATCTATGGATAAATTACGCTTCCCTAGACAGGTGCTAGTCTAGAAAAATAGGTGAAAGACTATACTACCATTTCTCCTAACTCAAAATAGATACACAGAGAGGATTGGAGGCTTACTTGTTCAGTCACTTCCAAATGGCTCCTTCTGTCACTTTTGTTGCAGCTTCAAATTCAAGCGGTCTGTGAGCTGAATGCTCCCTGTAAGAGAGAACATTGAAACAGCAGAAGATGCAATAATATAGATATTTATTCAAGCTATTTAGCTAAACGAAAGCATAAACTACATTCATCAACCAATATCTTACAATATAGAACATCTATGTTAATACAGATGGATGTAGGGAAAAATAAGAAGTACTCTTTAATGATTATATAAGGAAAGGTTACAACCTAGTGACTGATTTGAAGTGACCTTGCAGCAAATTTCCCAAGTCTCATCATTGCATAAATCTCTCCAGCAGCAGCTTTACAAATCTAGCTCTCAATTGAAAATCCTGCAGCATTTTTCTACTCAAATTCTTCCTTCTCAAACACTTAGATCTGTATTCAATTTATAGATGAAATATAGGTTGTTTTGCAATCAATAAATTTCCAAAAATAGGCAAGACATGTTTCCATTCATGTAGATGTCAAATGGACACTTGGATCCGAAGCTTGACACATGTGAACTCCTCTAGAAGGCACTGGCCAAGTGGAGATTCCTGAACAATGAGAATTTCACTCCCAATGTGACCAATGCACCTGTGAATGTTGGGAAGTGCTTTGCAGAGCAACCTTGCATGGGGCTACTTGCATATGCAACACACTTAGGCCCCTTAGAGCCTACGTTGGTGAGCTCTCATATTATATATAATAAGCTTCAAACCATGGAAACCTTTGCCTGATGAAAGTCTTGCTTGATTTGTCTTGTTTATTTTCTTAGGGCATATAGAAACTGAAATGATAGGGAATGATAGACCCTTGATCATTAGTCCTGGAGATGATGCCCAGTTAACCAGGTCATTTGGAATGGTGCCCAAATTGACCTATAACATGATCCAACGTAAATATTCAGATAATTTAGATATGGCACATCCTAGGTCTTGAGAGAATTCATGTTTCACACACCCATGCACAAACAAAGGATAATGACACTGCAAAGTTATAAACACGTGCAACAAAATTAGTAATTTTTTACGATCCCTGCATGGGATAAAATTGATTAATATAAAAAATAATAAAATCATGATTTTGACATTTTACATACTCTTAGAAGATTCAAATGGTCATGCGATTTCAGCCTCGAAAAATGGTCATCCACAGTGAAGCAACGTCGTAGTGAAGACCCGTATGAAGATGGCACCCTCACACCCATTATAAATTCCTTTTCTAAAGAAAGATCATTTTTTTTTTAAATCCATGGGACATCACCTTATTTGAAATACCATGAATTAGAGGGACCAATGCATGCCTCTGGTCTTGTACTTTGTACTCATCTTGGCCAATGTTTCTTTTTAGTTTTTGAAGTAATAAGATCTTTCATAACAACCAATGTGTCACTTTGTTTCGATGATATGTGCCTCCATAAAGAAGATGAAACACTTTTAAATATATGTGTGGGATCCAAAAAGTGGGTAATCTTAAGATGCTCCCAATATGGAAGGTTATAAAAGATAGATTTCCTGTTCATCCCAGTGGGAAATTTCTCAACATAGGTGTTGAAGAATTCTGGATCATTGAACATAGGCTCCCCTTTTGAATAGAACATTTCTATGAAATCCTTCTCCTTCTCTATCTCATATGCTCTAAGCCATTCAGATGGTGGCATTATTGGAGGCCTTTGGGTTCTCTCTCGTTTACCATTGAAAGCGGATGATGCTCTTATGTAAGGGTGTTCTTCTCAGAGGAATATCCTATAGCAGTCATACACTGGCTTTCGTAGGTCATTGGACCATCTAGCTCTCAGAGAAGGTCCACAACATTTACATCCAAAATACCCTTTTATTCAAGACCCGTGAGATTATTGTATACAATTTATATGCATGGCACATTAAATAATTTCATGAAGATCAGAACAACTATAATAAATTAAATAACTAATATGTGAAATAATATTGTTACATATATAAAAATATCAATAAACATGTAATTTACTAGAGCAAAATCCTAAGGCTGGATAATCATGTGTCGTGTAAGCACATATGCCATATAATGGAAAACTCCTCTCTATTGCGATGGGTCTTGATACATCATATACATTTATCCCATCCCATAATTCCTTCAATTCATCTGCCAGTGATTGTAAGTAGACATCCATATTATTCACTTGCCTTCTACCATGGAGTATGAGAGCCAACATAAGACGTTCAATATTCATGGACAACCATGGGGGGATATTTCTATTGATCACTACTACAAGCCAAATAGAATAGTTGGTGTTCTAGAGGGAATATGGGTTGACGCCATCCATGGCTATGCTAAGTCCTAGACTTTGTACTTCATCCTTGAATTTTTTGAGCCATGTATCCTCTATATGCTTCATGGCTATTGAATTAGTTGGGATTCCCATAACTCCCACTCACTTCTATTTGATGCATGCCATCCCTGCATCATAGCTAATTCTTTGCAACGAAAGAGCCTTTGAATCCTTGGGATTATAGGCATGTGCTTCAATATCTTAAAAGGAGGACCACGTGATTTACCCTTATTTTTTTATTTATCATACCTTTCATGCCTACATTTCAGACATATCTATTTGTTTGCATATTCTCCTCTATATAGAATACAATCATTTCGACATGCATGATATGATATGTACTCAACACCCAACATTTTCAACAATTTCTTTGCCTCTTGGCAGCTAGCAAGCAAGACATTATCACTCGAAAGAACCTTATCTTTGAATAACATGTATTTGGTGATCATGGAAAATATTAAATATACATTAATGCCAGTATAATTATTAACGTTCATAAAATTGACCATTTGTAATCTTCATTGTGTGATTATATTTCTCATATTTATATAAGGGAGGACTCTATGGTAACTTACCTCAAAAATTACAAGAAACATGCATTTGACAAGCCAAAATTTTCTTTCAAGTTATATAGTAACATCGTTGTCCCCAACTGGGTAGACTTTGATTGACTGCCAGGTCTAAAGAGAGTGGTGGTGGAAGCAAATTTAAGGCTTTCGAAAAAGGTGTCAGTGATATGAGCATCATCCCCTAGCTGATCATCGTTTTGGAATGAATTTAACAACATTTTTTCCATGGCAGTCATATCCCTTAAGTAATCATCCATACCAACCTCTATTTCATTTCCTCCATTGTCAACTTGTGAAGAACTACTATTGTTGTAGTCATTCCTAATTGGTGAATCTGAACGTAGCGGGAATTGAATTATTGGTTGATTCAACCATTCTTGGTATCGTTCCTCTCCGATTTTTTCTCTTAATTCAACCTTCTCTCAATTTGACATTATCATGGGCTGCAACAGAAGATGTTAGGTAGGTCGCTCATCATCACTAGAATCCTAATAATTTCAAAATATATATCTGAACATGTTTAGTACAAAATCTATGATATCAATTAGTAAGAACGTTGGAAATGCATGATTAATTTGTTTGACGTTGAAGTAATTACATTAATATACCAAACAATTATTATTTCCATCATTGTCTTGGGATGGTGGCTAGAAGATGCAACATTGTTACAATTGGCAAAGTGCAACAGTTGTTCATTTTCATCTACCAAATGTGCCTTGCGGTATGCTGCTCCTAATAATAGCTTCCGACTTTTTGGAGTTGTTTGAATATTTTGTGCATCTGAACTCGATTCTGAATCTACATGAACCTGCAAATTTTTATACATTATAAATTTTATTAAGCTGATTGACATGGATAAAAAACATAAATTCAATTAGATAATGAAAATATAAAAAAAATATGAATTAAATATTACGTCTTGAGATGGATAGGGAAAAATCCGTGCTGGACCTTGAGAAATATTATGGAACGAGATATATTTTGAAGAATTGTCCATTCGATATAATTATGATATTTCTCCCTGAATTTGTGAAAAATCAACAATAAATTTTACTGCACACACCTAAAAGTAATTTTAGTGCCTTAAAAATGGACTTATTGTTATCAATGCTTATGTACAAATAACTGCATCTGTGCATTTTAGTTACTGCGCATCGGTGTTGTGTTATTACTTGACACACTAGTGTGGTGTTATTAATTGACACACCAGTGACAAAAATCCGCAAATAAAAAAAAGTGTAACTTTATTTTTTTAAGTGAAAAAAAGCGGTAAATTGAAAAATGGGCTGAAAAATATTTTCGAAAATCTAATTTCATAAAAAAATTCTTTAAATACTAAACACTTTTCATTGTTTCACTATTTTTGCAAAAAATTTCAGCCACAGATTTTCACGAGACATACCTGGAGCAAGAGAGCATGAGAGCAATGTGGAGCAGCGAAATACTTTCAAGCAGAACTATTCAGACAATCAAAATTCCAAACCTCTAGTGATTCAAAACCTGTAGCATATAATTTCGAACAATCTCATGATTAAATTTTATTGTTTTTATTTTTTTTAATCGGTGCGCCATATGCAAAATAGGGCACCAGTGCGTTATTTCATTATAGCGCATCGCACACGTACTGTTTGGAAAAAAACATTTTTTTTCTATTAATCGGTGCACCATGTAACATATAATGCACCGGGTCTCCTTGTTGATAGAGAGCATTGTATGATGGTCCCCTGTTTGTGTGCGGTGTTTATAAGAATAGGTCGCACCACCCCCTCCCATATGCTACAAAAACTAACACTAGACGATTTTTATTATTTTATATGTGTTAATTGGTGCAGTGGTTAACATATAACGTATCGGTGCTCCTTGTTGACATAGAGCACTGTACAGCGTTTTATACTATTTTTGCGGTGCATTTATAAGAACGTGATGCACTGACATTGGTGTGTATAGAATTTAAAAGCGCACCAGTTTCTTGATATTTTTTTTAACCTGAAAATTTGATGATTTATTTATAAAATATATTAATGAATGATATGGCATAGGTTTCATATTGATAATAAATGGATGACAAGAGATCAAGTAACAAAAATACTGATAACACATCAAGAAAAGAAAAAAAGCCAAGTTCTTTGTAAATTCTTTACAAAAAATATTATTTTTGAACTATATGTAAGTTTAACTAATATGTATTGTTTACTGTGTATCATGTAGAGCCACAAAATGATGAAGCTTGATAATATTATTTATGATCTAGGACCAAAAGAGCGTAAAAGCTTGATGGAAAAATTGCAAAAGGATGAATCGGGTGAATGAAAAATACTATCGATCCAATATGAGTTTATTTTTTTAATTTTCATTAATAATATACTTAAAATTATTAGATAACATGTTTCAAACAAACTATTAATTCACATATGTTTAATGTTCTACGGGGACCAAAAACTCGAAAAACGAATGTTGTTCTAAGAAAAGAAAAAAAATAAAACATGCAAATGAAAATGAATTGCTCCTAGCTCATCTGGAGTGGTGTTGGAAGTTAACGAAAGGGGGAATTTTTTTTACAAAAGTTTGAGGGATCTAGTGGAACGAATGTATAGACATTCTTTCCACTTACATACAAAAATCAATCCAATGATTCCAAGAACCAAATTTTATCTAAACTATAGGAATATTTTACAAAGAATTGGCTAATGAGACATGTCAGACTTTTAATAGAAAAAAAGTACAACAAAAAGGAAGGAATGAAAAAGTAATATTCCTTTAAATGTTTTTCTAGAATTATCTATAAATATCATTTATAAATATCACTTTTGTTGTACTTGCTTTTCATATATCAATATAAAAATTAAATAGTTTATTTTGATGTTACATTTTCAGGAAGATTATGAAAATCTCAAAAGATGAATGAGATAATATCATAAATATGCCAGTAGGAATGTCCAAAAAAGTGTACAAGGAGATGGTCAAAGAAATGGAAAAAATTGCATCATAGGAGGAGTCATCTCAACAACAACGTGCTTTAAAATGTAATATGTAATTATTGAAATTTTCAATCATTAGGTACAATAAATAAAAAATTTAGCATTAAAGATTAATTTTAAATTATTTTCTTAAATAAAAGAAAAGAAAATTGAACTTGTTCAGCACATAAAACCGGATGACAAGGAAGAAAAGGGTTGATATCTAACTTTGTGAGTAATTGTTACTTCCTTATAACAACTTAACTAGATTTCATTTTTTGTATATTTTAAGTTGTTTTACAACAATCATCATTGAATGTCTTGAAACAGGTGCTACCATACAAAGAATAACCACCAGACAAATTGATTGGCATTGGGTTAAATATGGGTTGTGAGTATATGTTGGTATATCAAAAATTAATTGTTGAATTTGTAAGCATCTATCGATCTTGTTTTACTTAGCTCCGTCTATAATTACTAGAATAAAAACAACTTTTATATTAAATATATGATTTGTTATGGGATATAAAACTTGGATGAAACAAACTATGGAACTGCGCCAATAGATGAAATCTTGAAAGATGGCATGAAATTAGGTTTTGAAAGAATGTGTATAGTTCATGAGTCAATTTTTGCTATGGTACGCCATTTCTTTTCGATTTACATTGATGTATATTGTTTAATATTGAAATTTTCATTATTCTCACCAATGTATATACACTCATTACAGTTTATTTTTATGTTTGTATATGGAAGGTGAAGAAGAAGAAAACAATCTACACCGTGAACAAAACATTCCTCAAAATAACCCAAGTCATGGAAGTAGCTCGAGCAATGGTAACAATTCAAGCGAATAATGATGATCATTATGTTTGGATATCAAAGTAAGGCGTTGTGTTTTTTTGAAATATCTTTCTGTGAAATCCAACATTTTGTTTAATGTAATGGACATAGTGTCCCAATTGAAAGACAAGGGGACCAATAACTATCCCATTTTGTATGACAAAGACTGAATTATTCATATATATATATAATAAAATATGTTTTAATTTATTTTATTGCATTCTCCATTGTCACTCTGAAATGTAACACCACTTATTAAATTTATGGATGATTAAATATTATAATGAAAAGATGTGAAATATTATGATATGATATAAAAAATTAATCCAAACATCACATTCAAATGCACTAATAAAAATTTAATTGATATGAATACTTTTATAAGATGTGTCATTTTGGGAGCTTTGAAACCCTAACTATGGCATTTTTTCGGTGTTCACAGTTGCTGAACAGTGTGGTGATTGTGGATGGTGGGCCATGAGCATGGCACCCACCATATTTTAGGGTATGGAACTCTATTTTGGCTTTCTCGCCTTATTTTTACTCTCGGTTCTAACCCCGCCGCTCTCTGTTTTTTATTTGGCACATCTCGGTTGTTTTATAGTCTAGCAACTCGTGACTTACCTCTGCACATTGGTAATACCCACAAAAGGTAGGACTCACTCTAAAATCTCGAGGGTGTGGGTCCTATTTTATCGCCGGCCTACATATGCCTTTTGTTTTTACACTCTCTGTTTACTATGGTTTTCCATGATAGCTGGGGCTGGCAAGTCTGTCGCAGCCATTATAACTTGCTCAATTGTTATCTATCTGACAAGGTGCATTCCCACTGTCCTCGAGAGGGGCATAACACTTTCACGGTTCCATTTAGGGTTTGGAAACTGCAATTACCTACAGATGTTGGATGAGGAGCTAGTGGATTACTCCTCTGAACCATTGGAGGGTGTCTAGATATTTACCCGTTCCTCTGAACGTGGTTCCATTGATCGGGTGCTGAGTCCAATGTTAACAGACAGAGACGTGTTGGACATGGTGGTGGGTGACTCAAACATTCCTGCCTTGCTAGCCACACCAACTCAAAGGGCACTGGCATCATCTGCGGATCCCCTTCTTCATCGAGTTCCTTCGCCGGTATTCTCTATCCCATCGCCATTTGTCCTTAGGATTTTGGAATAACAATCTCAAGAGACATCAGATACTTCAACACTTTTGGGAGATACATGGAGGGACGGATATAAGTTTTTGGGGTAGCATGATACTCTAGGTTTTTAACATCTCGACCTTACTAGGGGCATTGGACCAACGCATCTGTCTGGCATTACTTAGGAGGATAATCCGGTGGTTGCTTCAGGTTGTTTCAATGGCACACCCCTTATTTCCCCTCCTGCAGATGACCCAAATTCCTCTGAATCTGACGAGGCATTAGAACCAGATAGGGCTACTCACCACAGGGCTCCGGGGACTGACAGGGAAAAACATCAGTGTGTTAGAAGTAAACCCAAGCGGGCTATCAAACTTGGGCAAGAGGTTGGCATGGAGGACATTGAGCACACATCGATAAGGGTTCTCGTTGGCTAGGTCTGCGGAAGAAGCTACACGCATCCTCTCCTCAAAGTTTGGACTGTTAGAGTCCCGTGATTTGGCAGATTGGTAGAACAAATGGCAGGGAAACATCAGACTAGTATTTGGAGTCCTAGGACCTAGCCTTCCTAGACTCAGAGAGGAATCTCTCTATTATGCAAAGGATGTGAACTTGTTCGCTTTGAATGATTGATTTTAGGCTAGTTGTTAAGTGTAGTTTTGTTTGTTTGTTTTGGGTTGGGGTAAGATGATCAACTAGGATCGGTGGAATGAGAGTTTATCAAATCGATAGGGCTATGGGGTCATATGAAGTCAAGGGTGTATAAATGATGAAACAAAGTGTATTGCAAGGTTGATTTAGCAAGGTTAATGGGTCCTTTAGGTGATGTATGAGGTGTAATGAACATTAATTTGGGAAAAAACTAAGAGGTATTAAACATATATAGTCTGAAGCAATAACTCATGAGGTAGGGAAAACCATTAATATCTATTAACAATACTCAAACCGATAAACATGTAAGATTAGCATTCCAATGAAACATAGAAGCATTAGAACTCCTAACGTTAGAAATTCACCTTCAGCTTTTTGGGAAAACAAATAAGATAAACAAACAACTCAATTTATGGAGAGGGAACAACTAAAAAACATATAGCAAGTTATTGGGAACTCTGAAATAAGTTGGTAAGCATGGGCAAAGGGCAAGATCGAAACGAGACCTCCTTGTCTTAACCTAATCAATCAATATTCCATAGAAAAGCTTCAAAATAGGGTTTTGAAAACTTTAAATAAGCAGGGCATACCATGAATCATATTTATAAGCTAGCATACTAACCATTCATGAAACAAAAACATGTTTTATTGGGCCTAAGCAGAAGTCAAGAATTCCTTAAGATGACTAAAAGAGGAAAACATCAAGGCTATAACAAACACGAGGTTTGAGGTGCTTCCATGAGCATGTCTCAACCTATACTTTTCTAATCTATTGCAACCAAGAACAATGAAACAAAAATGAGGACAAGAAAACATTAACAAGTTAAGAAAACATCACCATTCACCAAGCTATGTAATCCTACAAACATGCTTCTCCATCATCAAGCCTAACACACCATTCATTCACTTCATAAAACCATGTATTTCTCTTAAACACATCAAGTCCCAACTTTTTATAATGAATCCTGATGCCTTATATATCAAACAAGTAAGATGAGAGCCATAGAGAGTAACTAGAAGCCTATTGGCCCAAAAGAAATATCCTAATTTGTCCTTGAGGCTTTGCAAAGCCCAAGGCACAAAAATATCTAAATAAATATCTTTTCTGACTATAAATGGAAATAAAATTGAATTTTAGGCCTGATATGCCTAAGAAAACTTTCCAAATGCACATTCTTCCCAGTCACACATAGGAGCGCAGCACACTCTATTAAAATTTGAAAACTTTCCAGGAGTGCAGCGCAGAAATAGGCCTTTTTGCAGCAGTGTTTTGAAGGCCTTCCCGATGTCAAAAAAGGCTCTAAGATGGCTCGTTGGAAAGCCCTTGAAGTCTACGTTCCAAAAATACATTTATTTTTTCAATCTGACCTCTAAACGGTTCCCAAAATGTACAAAAATCCAATACTTATAGGAGCGCAACACATGCTCAGAAAAGTGGGCAGAAAGGTGAAAAAATGAGTGTTTGTGACCCTTTTGAGCGGTCAAAAAAACTCCAATTGAGCTTAAATTTGGTGATCATACTCCTCTAACGATGGGGAATCCAAAAATTTAAGATTATCCTCCTAAAGATGCCCTGGAAAAAAGCGCAGCACAGGGTGTGCTGCACTGCTAGCCTCAAAATTTGCAAAAAACAAAAATTTGTTCAATTTCTCTCCAAATTGGTAGGTAGCTGCTTCATGGTCCTTGGAAACCTGTAGGGAAACTTGGGCCAAAATTCAAATCTTGGCTTGGTATTTTTCATCATTTTGTGTCAGGCCCTCATTTTGGGCAGTTTTGAGCTTTTCCTTGCAAAGTGATCTCTCTGTTTATAGTGCTCAGTCATTCTCATTTGTAAGCTCAAGTGTTTGTTGGCCTTCTCTAGTTTGGCCTCTAGATGTATGTTGGATCTCTCAAGCCATGATTCCCCGTTATGCTCAATTTCCATGGAAATGAGCTTGGTGAGGGGAAATTGTTGTGCTTGGGCTGATTATTCCTCTCTCTGTTTTGCCAATGCTTTCCTAAGACCCATAGTCTTAGGTCTCTTTCTAGTCTGGCCTTCTTCACCACTATCCTCCTCATAAGTGCCCATGTATTCCTCCAACTTCACTTGTGACCTTTGAGCCTCTTTCTGGTATTTGAGCACCCTTTCTTCATAGATGGCCAGCTGGCCACTCATTTGTTTGTTCTGCATCTGCAAAAAGTGAATGAGATCCTTAGACCTCTCTAACTCAAATTCCAAATGTTTGATCTATGCATTATAGTCTTGTAGAAGAGAGTTTACTATTCTTGTCTCATTTTCCTCATCAATGTTTATGTGAATGAGCTCAAATTCTCTTTCTTATTCATGATTGTCTTCTTCCTCTTTCACTTTTTTTTTTCCTTTGTCTTTTATTGGAGCTGAGGAGGAGTGCATGGCCCCTTTCCCTTTGGAGGCAGCAAACACATGCCTCTCTCCTCTTTGATAGGTAATGGTGAAAGGTGCAATAATTTTTACTTACAAAGCTTGATCACTAGTGACCTTAGGACTGTTTTGCTCTTCATGGATGATCTTTATCTCTGCATCTTCCTTGCCTTGTTCTTGGCTTCCCTTTTGATCAGCATCTTCACTATCCTTTATGCCATTATCACTGTCAAGATCCTTAGGATTGTCCTCCTCTATTTTTGCAATGTTAGAGGTGCCTTGATATTTGTTGGACACATCTTCATTTCCATGATTTTCCTCTTCCTCATCTTTTGACCCACTGTATTCATTTTCAAATTGATCCTTTGTACCACTGTTTGCATCCTTTGTAGGGTCACTGTCTTGGGTACCTTCATTAGTTTTCCCATCACTGTGAGGGTCCTTTCTTTATTCATTAGGTGAGTTCCTTTGGCTGATATCTCCTTCACTGCCCTGCTCATTATATTCATTATTTGGCCCTTTGTCATCATTTTCTTGCCTACAGAAAACAACTTGAAACTCTGTTTCTTGGTTGTCTTTTCCATTCTTGTCACTGTCATTTTTTTTTCTTCATTGCTTTCATATGCCTCCTCCCCACTGTCTTCATATGTATTTTCAATGTCATTTTATTCATCATAAGACCCACTTTTTTGGCTCTTTTCTTAATTATGGGGCTCACTAATTTCAACTATGTTTTCTTCTTTATCAACACACTTAATTTTGTCACTGCCTTTGTTAATTTCTTCTTGGCTATCTCCCTCTCTGCCACCTTCCTCTTCTTCACTTTTTTCTTCATTTTCATCATCCTTTCCCTCACTAATTTCTTCTTTTTCATCACTTCTTTCTTCATGGCCCTCACTGCTTTCTTCATGGCCATCACTGCTTTCTTCTTGGCCATCACTGCTTTCTTCATTTTCTAATTTCTTAGGGGAAGGTGAATGAGGAAGGTCTATTTGAGCGAATGATTTATGTGAAGAAGATGAACGAAGGTCAGTGGAAGGTGATCGAGGTGTGTGAGGAGGATTTTGAGATGATGATGACAGACTTTGCAGAGAAGTGGACTGTGGACTTGTGAAATCATTGTGGGCGATGAAAACCTCCCAGGGGATGCCTTTTTATTCTAGTTGGTGTGAGACAATCACTTTGATGAGGGAATGATGAAAAAGGCTTGACATTTGTTGGGATGGAGGCCTTTTCTGCATGATGGAAGACATTTTCTCAATACTTTTGCAAAGATAGTAGGGCATGTGTAGCAGCTTGGTTTTGGTGAAGTGCATGAGGAGCCTTAAGTGGTATGAATAGACTCTAGAAAACCTACCCTCACAAGTGAAGTATTTCATAATGATCTTCTTCAAGAGAGAATATTTGTCCAATAGATGAGAGAAGGGGAACATACTTTTACAGTCAGCTTGACAACCTGGTTTCAAGAATGGGTGATCGTGGCTTAGGTCTAGATAATTTTGTTTGAACCACCTTTCTCCTATCCAAGGCATTTCAGTGGCCCTAGAGATGGCATAGGCAGTCAACTCAAATTTTACCCTGGCTAGGTGTACTTGATGTTTATGAAGGTTTAGGGCAAAGAGCTTGGTCAACTAAGGGTGACTCTGGATCTTTTGTACCTTTTTACAGAATTCATAGCATCCCAACTCTTGAAAACAGGTCAAAATAGTAGGGGAGGTTATCAAATCTTCAGTGTTTATAGGTTTAAACCTATTTGGCATCCCTCCCTTCCTTTGCTGCTTTTTAGGCCTTTGAGTCACCTCATCTATGTCAGTATTCTCCTCTTCAAACATTTTTTTTTCTTTACCCCTGCCTCAAGATCCTTAAAGATAAATGGCACTGCTAGTGACATGATGTGGAAAGGGGTTAAAGGAGATGATGAGTTTTCTAACTAGTTCAAGGCATTAGAAGTGTATAGGTTAAGTGTTGTATTTTAGGATTTAAATTCCTTCTCTAACACCAATTCTAAAATTTCTTAGTGGCCTTATCTTTAGAAAACCATGCATATGTAGGAAAGGGTTCAAAATACCTCTTGAAGCACCTCCAAAGTAGAGAAAATGGCTCAAAAATCAAGCTTCAAAACAGTGACAGGAACGTAGCACGGTGGTCGGGCAACTCGGGTCACCCCTAAACGTGCTATCGTTCAGCGTTTGGTGCAGTGGTAGGAGCACAACACAGCAGTTGGGCAGCTCGAGTCACCTTTAATGGGCCTGTAGTTCAGCTTCTGGAGAAGTGGCAGGAGTGCAACACAATGGTCAGACGGCTCAGGTGACCTTGAATGGGCCGTCGTTTAGCTTTTGGAGTAGTGGCAGGAGTGCAGCATATTGGTTGGGCAGCTCGGGTCACCCTGAAAGGGTTGTCATTCAGCATTTGGAGTAGTGGCAGAAGCGCAGCAAGGTGGTCGGGCAGCTCGGGCCACTCTGAACAGCCTTCGTGTAGGGTCTAAACGTCGGGCACAAATGCAGGAGCACAGCACCAATCTACAAACGTGCAGTGCGTAGTGGAGATTTACACTGGGAGATGATACAGGCATGCAACGTGACTCTACAGGAGGGTAGCACCTGAAAAATTTCACCCAAGGACTTCTAGCAGAAAATTTGAAAACCCTCACTGTGAGTGTGAATGACCAAAGGAGTGGGGAGATGTTGCTTTGTAGAGGTTTGATACCTTTTGGTAAAAATCAAAGTTGAAACCCTCTTTATAAGGTTTGTTCTATTTTCCATTTTCTCACTGTCTTTTAACTCATGCTTGCCCCTTTGGAAAATTTGAATATGCTTCTAACTTTTCTTTTTTTTTAGAGAAAGAACCTTGAACTGAAATTTCTTGCTTCTTTTGGCTAATAATGTTCATTATTTTTTCTACCTTTGGTGTATTGGAGTATTTATTTTCATGTCTACCCCTTTTTATCTTCTTTAAAAACTCTGATTTTTCCTTTTCCTGAGGTGGAGTTAGTGCTTGTCTGCCAAACCCCATAAGGTAGCTTGAAAACCCTTGAAACCATATGCTGCGATGAAGGAGGTTTCTTTGTCACTATTTTGACCATCTTTGTCTATCTTCCCAAGCTTCTGAGTTTTTAGGGATACTTTTGGAAAAACAAACAATGTTATCCTCTAAGTTGTCAAAGAGACAATTATCAAACTCACTATTTATGTCTAAAATCCTTCAATGATATTTCGAAGGGGTTTAGGGGTTCTTTGCCTTTGTAACCTTAGCATTACTCTATTGCTTGGTAAAAACAGTCATGAATCTTGATTCCCAACAAACACATAACTTATTGCTTTCTTCTAGGTTGTGAGTGGTTTTCTTGTGATGATCCTCCTCTTTTACCTTACCTCTTGGCTAATCTGATGGATTTTTGGTCTTCTTTGCAGGAATGTAAGCAAAGGCCAGCTGTCCCTCTACAAGATTCATTCTTGATGCCTGTTTTCGCTCCTAGAGATAGCCTTGAGTTGTGAATGACCAATGCTTAGGACATCTTATATTAGCAAGGAGCATATGGTATAACAGAGGAAGTTATCAATAAAAAGCTCTCATGCTATCTCTTGTAAACAAGAAGGTTATTTTAAATGGGACCAAAACTTACAGAAATTGACATAGGGAAAGCGATAATGCAGAGGCAACGTGAAAAATTCCAATATAAAAGCAACAAACAATTTAGAGATAGCTTACTGTAAAGAGGGCTGATTCAAGTGATATGTCACATAAATCAATTATCAAAAGGTGCTTGTTGTGAATGAAATATTGAGAGAATACTAGTTGTCATTGAGCTGATATCCAGATACACGATATTACCATGTAATGAGCTTACCAATCTAAGAATCCATACATGACAATAGTGTTTTAAAAACACCCTCCCAAAGAAACTAATATAGCAGAAATACAGTTTAGATGAATAGTGGAACATAATATCATGCCTGAGCCATATTTAAAGCGCTTGACTAATCCAAGCATGGGTATCAACTAGGATAAATCCATACCAAAATTCAGTGAGCCACTCGCATTCCAGAAACATGATACATGAAAGATGGATGAAATGAAATGATCTATTAAAATAACACATAAGAGAGAAAGTTACACACTGTGAAATACCAAAGACTAGAATCCTGTTAAAAGATGGAACTCCTCCTCACTGAGACCCTACGAGCTCTGAGCCTTCATACAAGAGTTCAACAAAATGTATACAAAAATCCTTTCACTGCATGATTTTCTGATAAAATCTAGAACCCTAAATCATTTGTTCGTCGGGAGCTTTATAGGAGAAAAGAAAGCTCGAAAAGGGAGTAGGTGATGAACATTTAATTTGCCTCATTAAGACAAGATGGCAGAAACGTGCACGCCCATATTGCTAAATGACTCTGTAGCACTGTATGTACTCTGCTACCTGCTTACTGAAATAAATGCACTGGGTATAAGTCTCTTTAGGAACACGACAAAGAAGTAAAATCATATAGACATTCCATCCTTTCCCGAAAGAAAATGGTACTGAAAGAAAAATTTAGGGTATTGTTTTCTGTGAATGGTACCCTCTACCTTCTAAACCCTGAATTAAGGTTTAAGATCTTCAATGCTGAACATTGAATTCCTCGATCATTCACTGATATTTCTCTGCTGCTCCATTAATGTCTCCATCTGCGCAATCTGTGCTTTGAATTACTCTGGAAGGTTTGGAAGATTTAAACCCTGCTTCTTTAATGGAAGTCTTGTCAACATACCTTCCCAGGCCTTTCTCCATAATTATAGCCTCTAAAAAATAGTCCTTTTATGTGCTCTACTACTGCAATCAAGACTGTAAATCATGGCAGTTTTCCGTCGCTGTAACCCTGCAAAACCCGCAAACTCGTTAGGAAAACCATGCATGGGGATGGTGAATGTGGCGGGGTCAATGAAAATGGTCGTGTAGACATGGTGAAATGGTGGAACAATGCAGGGTGGTGGAAAATGCAGCGTGACTGTAGAAGATAGTCATGGTGAAAGTTGGCGGAATGCTAAAACATGACACTTGGGCCTTTGAATGAAATGCATAAGGGAGACGGACAAAAATGGGACAAGAACACGTGGAATGATGATGTGGCGGGAAAACACGTGGTGGACGAGCAATTAATCTGGACCGTCCAATCTCTGGAGGAGATCGACGACTGAAAATGCGTCGGAGGGCGATGGACTGTGGGCCAGGGGTACGATTTCCCCATGTTAACTTCCGCGTAGCTTCGAGGAGCGATCGCCGTCGGATGGGCAGTTCTAGATCGGACAGCTCTCATGCATATCGCGCCACTTCCGTTTCCGTACTATAATGCGCGATGATCAGGAAGTTTTGAAATATTCTGCGAGACACGCGTCGCGTGATGAATGGCATTGCTCTGAAATGAGAAATCTCGCCCGCCTTCAAAAGGTGGTGCGATATAAACCACTGGTTTTGTACAGTACAAGGGCGGGTGAGCTGCGAACCGTTGATCTACAATTTAAACGGATGGTAGAGAGGGGATTTTTGTGATGAACGGAGTGGGCCACGAGTGCGATGAAGACTTGTGAATGCCGTCGAATATGTACAGATCGACGGTTATAAACGTGCCCAATATATATATGTGATAAGCACCTTCATGGCTAGCACTCAGTTTTGGACCTTCGGTCATGTGGAGAAAAAGGTGCAGGGGCTAGGGCCGAAAGGTGTTGGGCCTTAAATATGCTATAATGCGGGATTTCGGCCCGTTTATGCAGTTTTGAGGCTGGGAGAAGGTAACGATGAGCAGACAATGAATTTCTTAGGGAAAAACGAGGGGGTTTGAAAGGCTTAAGCGAGATTGCTTATCAAAATTTCAATAGAATGCTGACGTGATCAAAATTGGCTCCACCTGGGGACGACATGTTCATCCCTGGGCATGTCGAGAACTTCGTAGACCACTTGATAATCTTCTGTGCGAACTCTATTCTCCAGCACTCCTACTTTTCTTTTCATAATTCATCGCGACACCCACATTATTCAAACAAGGGAGAAAAAAGGAATCTAATATGCATCATAATAGATCAGGCTATCTCTGCTGGAATTAGAACTGGAAGTAGGGTTTTAGAAACTGACCATTTACAGGGGTGTCAAGCAAGTCTCCCTGTAAATTTTCCAACTTGAAAGTGTTGTTACCTCCCTGTTCCACAATTTTGAAGGGACCAAAACAAAGTGGGTCGAATTTACCATGTTTTCCTTTTTCAGCCCTCCGGATATCCCACCTGAGCACTAAATCACCAATCTGCAAATTCCTGTCCTTGGCATGCTGATCAAAAAGGTACTTCATCTTCTCTTGATATTCAGTCAGCCTTTGGCTTACCTGGTTCCGTGTTTCTTCCAATTCCACCAACTGATTTATTCTCCTGGTCATATCGTCAGGTTCTTCTTGAATTTCTTGCATGAATCGGGCTACTGGTAGGGCTAACTATATAGGGAATACTGCTGCCCTCCCATATACTAGTTCATATGGGGATTTCCCAGTTGCTCTCTTGCTGGTAATTCTATTTGCCCAGAAAGAAAATCTCAACTGAGAATCCCAATTTATCTGATTTTCATTTATAGCCTTCTTCAGTGCTCTTACCATGGTTTTATTGGAAGACTCTGCCAAGCCATTTCCTTGTGGATAATAGGCTGTAGAGTGACTTAGTGCGATGTTATACTGCTGACAAAAACTCACAAACTTTGCAGACTTGAAAGCCTGGGCATTATCAGTTACTATTCTATCAGGGCAACCAAACCTGGATATGATGTTTTCTTCCATGAATTTTATTATCACAATGTCTGTTGCATTCCTCGCAAGTATGGCTTCCACCCATTTTGTGAAATAATCAATGGCAGTTAAAATCCACTTATGTTGAACACTCAATGGAGGATGTATCTCACCTATAAAATCAATTCCCCATTGTCGGAATGGTTCATCCACGTGCACGGGAATCATGGGCAGAGGTGCCATCTTCTGTCTTTCAGCAAATTTATGACATTTCTCACATGCTCTAACCCGGGCAAAAACATCTCCAAAAAGCTTGGGCCAATAGAAACCAGCCTTCAGGATTTTGTGAGTAGTGGCCCTCCAGCTGTAATGAGCCCCATAGATACCTTCATTAAATTCAATTATAATACTCTCTACCTCATCCTCTGTGAGACACAGGAGTAGGATGCCTGAGGGATCACACTAGTATAGCCAACCATTGGCGACTATGTACTTCTGTGATTTCAATATTAGTGTTCTGTATTTAGCTTTATCACAGCTTGGAGGGAAGCTGAGTGTGAGGAGATATTCTACTATCTCTATGTACCACTGACTGGTGAGTTAATTTATATGCATTTCCGGCGTAGCTACCCCAGTTCCCTGTCGCTCTTCTTTTTCTTCATATTCCTCACCTGCTATTGTGGAAAAATTTATACCCAGAGCCTGATAGTTTGATTCAGATAACATTTTGGAAATCCCCTATCCTTTGATCAGCTTGGTAGGGCAAATATCTAGCTCATATTCCTATATTTTGGCAATCCACCTCCCCCTTTTTCCTTCACTATCCCCTTGAATAAGAATATCTTTTACAGCAGCTGTAGGCACAAATGCAGTGATACGGGATTGCAAGATATACATGCGGAATGCTTTGAGGGATTTCACTAGGGCATATGCTTGCTTTTCTAATATGTTGTATTTTAATTCTGCATCACAAAGCACCTGACTGAAAAAGGTAATGGGCTGCTCGTACCCTTCCTCATTTTTCTGCAATAAAACTCCTGCTATTGTATGAGGTGATGCAAAAAAAAAATCATGAAATTTTTAGCATAATCTGGTCCAGCTAGCACAGGGGCTTCTGCAAAAGCATTTTTTATTCTGGTAAATGCCTCTCGTGATTCCTGGGACCATTTAACTTCATTATCTTTCTTCAGCATGTCAGTTATATGTCTAACTATTTCAGTATAGTTAGGAATAAACCTTCTCAGGAAATTAATATGCCCTAGGAACACTTGTACCTCCTTCTTATTTCTAGGAAGAGAAATACCATTTATAACCTCTACCCTCTTAGGATCTATCTTCACCCCATCTTTAGTCACAATGTGTCCCAAAAGTTTACCCTCTTCTAATGCAAATAAAGACTTTTGAGGATTTAGAGAGAGACCATACCTTCTACATTTCTCAAAGGTTCTACATAGATGCTCAGTGTGCTCAGTATCATTCTTCGAAAATATAGTGATATCATCGAGGTAGACTACCAAAAATTTATCTTGCTCCCCAACAAAAGCAATGTCCATGGCCCTCTGAAAAGTAGCCCCTGCATTAATCAGCCCAAAAGGCATCCTGGCATACATGAATGTACCCCATGGTGTGGTGAAAGAAGTCTTCTTTTGATCTTCTGGAAGTACAGCCACCTGGTTATAACCAGAGAATCCATCCATCATTGAAATCCTAGAGGCTCCAACCACTTTCTGCAGGATGTGATCCATCTTAGGCAGTGGATAATTATCCTTTAAGGATGCTCTATTTAAATTTCAGAAATCCACACACAGCCTTATTTCTTTGTTCTTCTTTCAGACAGGGACTAGGTTTGCCACCCATTCAGAGTACCTCAATGGTACAATTATTTTGGCCTTTAACAACTTCTTAATTTCCTTCTCAATAGAGGGAAGCAGCAAGGGATTTATTTTTCTGAGCTTCTGCTTATGAGGTTTTGGATCCCCCTTTAGTGGAATTTTGTGCTGCATTATACTGATATCAAAAGTTTTCAAGTCCTGATAGGACTATGCAAACACATCTTTGTAGGACTGAAATAACTCCTGGTATGGATTTTTATATTCCTCTGGTACTTTCTTGGATAATTTTACAGTTTTGGGGTCAGCTTCAGAACCAAGATTCAGGTCTTCTACCTAATTTTCTTCTACCACTTTGCCTGGCTACAGTGGGACATCATTCTTGTCAAATAATATTTCTAGAGGCACCAACCCTCTAGGCATAATGTTTCCCTTCAATTGCAACACTTTACTACCTGCCATTTTCTTCTCCCAATTTATTTTTTGAGTGTCTTCAGTCTCTTCTTCTTCATCAGCATCAATCTCCATATTGGAGAATTCCCCTACTGTTTCCAGGAATATCTTCATCTGTTCTTCTTCTTCAAATACCTGCCAGTGCTTCATGTTATCTGGGATTGATGGTCGATGAAGCACCTCAATTTCATATCTTAAGAGGGGGTTCTAAGGTGGACAGAATGTGCTAGCAGCCATGGCAAGGGAATCAGCCATCCTATTCTGTTCTCAGGGCATGAACTGGATATTAAATGCCAAGAAGAAATTTTCCACCATGTCCCAAACTTCATTCCTATAAGCCCTCAGCCGAGGATGTTTGGTCTGACACTCATTCATGACTTGTCTAACCACCAGTTCTGAATCTCCCATAACTTTTAAACTTTTTATATTCATGTTCCTGGCTGTCTGCAATCCTAATAGAAGTGCTTCATATTCAGCCACATTATTAGTAGTTTCATATTCTAGTTATAAGGACAATGGGACCCATTTCCCTGTAGGAGAAATCAATAGTATTCCAGCTCCATTACCTTCTCTTGAATTTTCTCCATCAAAATGAAGTGTCCATATTCCTGTTTCATGGCTCTCTGAGGGTTGCTCAATCTTGATCTGGAAAAAGGATGGTTCATGAGCATAATATTGATCTTCTTCCAGCATCAAGCATGAGAAATCTCCTTCTTTACTGTAGACTGGTGAATTAATAGAGTTGTCAGCCTTAGTCACCATCTTGACAAATCTAGTCTCCCTGTACAACCTCCTCTCTTGGCCACCAAAAACTGGGATGGTGGCATATGTTAAATCCAACTTAATTGACCCACCAATTTTTGTTCCCCAAGACCTTGACAGTAACATGCCAAAGCGGGCTGGGATGTCTACCACCACGATGTCCATTACCACACTTTTTGTTGGGATTTGGGCCAAATTGACCACCAAATCTTTGATCATCCCTAGGCATTTAACTCTTTTGGAATAAAATGAATAGAGGTCCTTGTATGGACGGGTGCTTTGTAATCCTAGTTGTTCCATGACTGACAGAGGCAGTAGATTATGGGAAGCTCCAGAATCTAACATGCAGTTATGCAATAGAAGGTCATGAATCACTAGAGACACATAGAAGGGAGGGGTAGAAGCATCTAATTCCTCAACATGTGGGCCAAAGACAACCATGGGTCTTTCTTCTTGAAGGTTGAGACTATCTGGGGTGAGTGCTGCTTCTGGAGGGATCATAAAAGAGGTGACTTGGGATTGATAAGCAGGTTGCTTCAACAGTTCAGTCAAGGGAACTGGGATTTTGACTTTCTCAAGTTCCTTTTGCAGACTGAAGACAGGAGAGGACTTCTCTATTACAACCTTCTTTGACTCTTTATTTTCAGATGAGGGTTTGACTTCTTTTGAGACAGACTTGGTATTAGGGGGAATGACTACTTTTGAAGAGGAAGGAATTTGATCATTATACTGCAAAGGTTTATTTAGAGGGCCCTTACCTTTGTTTGTGACTTTCTGCATTGTTGATTCCTTCTGAGTAGGTGCTTCTTTCTGGGGTAGCTCTTCTTCTTGATCTTGAGTATGAGTCCTCTTCCTAGAAGATCTGAGATCATATCTTCTATTGAACTGTGCTTGCATGAAATCAGCAAATTGTTTACAATAATGATCAATTTCTGCATCTTCTGTGTCTCTGGCCTTTTCTTCTTCTTGTAATGAGCACTCGGTTCCATCATTTCCTCGTAAGGGGCATTATTCTCCATCGCTATTTGAAAAAGAAATATTTGCATCCTCCATTCCATAAGAAGTGTCTTCAGTAGGATCATCTACTGGACTTTCCAAGTACAATGGGTGTGGTACCTAATCTTGTTGTTCCTTTGGTTCCCTTGGCAATATCTACAGAGGTGGTTTCCTGTATTGAGAATTGTAACCTCTGTTTGGAGCATTGTGGAAATTCTTGGAGGTTGAATTCTTGGCCTCCAATTCAAGCTTGACCAGTTTACCAGAAAGTTTCTTAATCATTTTGCTCATTTCTTCAATTATGTCATTAGCTGAGCCTCTGTCTTGGTTAGAGGTAGATACCTCCTCTTTACCCCTTCTTCTAGTATCTTTTTCAGATTTTACCTTTGATTTACCAGTGGAGGCAAATTTTGCTTCCAACTCTAGTGCATATGTCTGAGCATCATCCAGAGTAGTGGGCTTTCTTTCTCTAAGAGAGAAACCAAATTCTGAATCAAAGGCTGCAACAAAAACACTTTAGCAGCAGTTTGATGAGGTTTCATATCAGCAGGGAGACTCAAATACAATTTATTAAATCTTTTGATAAATTCTGACACCCCTTCATTATGTCTTTTCTTGAATGTATTAAACTCAGTAAGGCAATGTCTGTGGTCTTTCTTCTCTCCCCATTTATTAAGTAAAGTATCTTCCATTATTTCCCAAGTGGTAATAGAACGGCTTTCCAATGTCTTAAACCATTTTCGAGCTTCACCATCAAGAGATTGGACAAACAGCCTTAAGACTACATCTAAATGTTCCACATTAAAATTCTCTGCAAAAGCACAGAAGAACTCAAGATTTTTTTGAGCATCAATCTCGTTTTCCCCATTGAATCGGGGTAAAATCTTCAAATAATCTTGTGGCATATCATTCAACACTTGGGGTAATGCCAGAGGGGCATATTTATTTAGCAAGAACCCTAGAACATTGGCCATTGGAGGGGTTGGAGGTAGTGCAATAGTTTGATGAGTAACAGGAGGAGGAGGAGGTGGAAGTGGAGTGTGAATAACAATAGGAATGTAATGAACAACAGCTTGAGGTGTTGAGGGGAACAATGGTCTATTGATAGCAGATACTTCAGTGACTTCTTTTACCTCTTTGTTCTCAGGAGTAGGGTGAAAATTATCTATATTTATGACACCTCCTCAGGGTGGACTATCTGAATAGTAATCAGTATCTCCCATAGTGGGGTCAGAACTTAGCACTTGGGCTACTTGAGAAGAAGAGGATGGAAAGTTTTCTACAGAAAATTTATGGATTTCAGAGTGAATTGATTTTATTTCCCTCCAATTTCTTCTATGTATGATCTTTTCAGGGTCAGACACTGAAGGTGTCTTTGGCTGAGATGTATCTGACCTCAGGTGTGGCTTACGAGGAGCCAGGACTGCAAACGAATCTATATAATAAACAAATGTGGAGTCGCCAAGGTGAGGGATCTGCAACTCTCAACTCTCCATACTCACCTACTTGAAGAGTGAATTATGTTTTGTCGAGGACCAGGGATTTATATTTTCTCAACTTCGTTCCCCGACAACGGCGCCAAAATATGTTGTCGCTCCTAGAGACAGCCTTGAGTTGTGAAATACCAGTGCCTAGGACATCTTATATTAGCAAGGAGCATATGGTATAATAGAGGAAGTTATCAATAAAAATCTCTCATGATATCTCTTGTAAACAAGAAGGTTAATTTAAATGGGACCAAAACTTACAGAAACTGACACAGGGAAAGGTATAATGCAGAGGCAACGTGCAAATTCCAATATAAAAGCAACAGAAAGTTTAGAGACAACTTACTGTAAAGAGGGCCAATTCAAGTGATATGTCACAGAAATCAATTATCAGAAGGTGCTTGCTGTGAATGAAATATTGAGAGAATAATAGTTGTCATTGAGCTGATATCCAGATACACAATATTACCATGTAATGGGCTTACCAATCTAAGAATCCATACATCACAATAGCGTTTTAAAAAAACCCTCCAAAAGAAACTAATATAGCAGAAATATGGTTTAGATGAATAGTGGAACAAAATATCATGCCTGAGCCATATTTAAAGCACTTGACTAATCCAAGCATGGGTATCAACTAGGATAAATCCATACCAAAAATCAGTGAGCCACTCACATTCCAGAAACATGATACACGAAAGATGGATGAAATGAAATGATCTATTAAAATAACACATAAGAGAGAAAGTTACACACTGTGAAATACCAAAGACCATAATCCTCTTAACAGATGGAACTCCTCCTCACTGAGACCCTACGGGCTCTGAGCCTTCATATAAGAGTTCAAAAAAATGTATACAAAAATACTTTCACAGCATGATTTTCTGATAAAATTTGGAACCCTAAATCATCTGTTCGTCGAGAGCTTTATAGGAGAAAAGAAAGCTCGTAAAGGGAGTAGGTGATGAACATTTAATTTTCCTCATTAAGACAAGATGGCAGAAATGTGCATGCCCATACTGCTGAATGAATCTGTAGCAATGTATGTACTCTACTGCCTGCTTACTAAAATAAATGCACTGGGTAGAAGTATCTTCAGGAACATGACAAAGAAGTAAAATCACATAGACATTCTGTCCTTTCCCGAAAGAAAATGGTGTTGAAAGAAAAGTTTAGGGTATTTTTTTCTGCGAATGGTACCCTCTGCCTTCTAAACCCTGAATTAAGGTTTAATATCTTCAATGCTGAACGTTGAATTCCTCGATCATTCACTAATATTTCTCTGCTGCTCGATTAATGTTTCCATCTGCGCAATCTGTGCTTTGAATGACTCTGGGAGGTTTGGAAGATTTTAACACTGATTCTTTAATGGAAGTCTTGTCGACATACCTTCCCAGGCCTTTGTACATAATTATAGCCTCTGAAAAATAGTCCTTTGATGTGCTTTGCTACTGCAATCAAGACTGTAAATCATGGCAGTTTTCCGCCGCTGTAACCCTGCAAAACCCACAAAATCGTTAGGAAAACCATGCATGGGGATGGTGAATGTGGCGGGGTCAATGAAAATGGTCGTGTGGAAATGGTGAAATCGTGGAACAATGCAGGGTGGCAGAAAATGCAGCGTGACTATAGAAGATAGTCACGGTGAAAGTTGGCAGAATGCCAAAACATGACACTTGGGCCTTTGAATGAAATGCATAAGGGAGACGGAGAAAAATGGGACAAGAACGCGTGGAATGATGATGTGGCGGGAAAACACATGGTGGATGAGAAATTAATTTGGATCGTCCGATATCTGGAGGAGATCGACGGCCGAAAATGCGTCGGAGGGCGATGGACCATGGGCTAGGGGTACGATTTCCCCGTGTTAACTTCCGCACAGCTTCGAGGAGCGATCACTGTCGGATGGGCAGTTTTAGATCGGACGGCTCACGTGCATATCACGCCATGTCCACTGCTGAACTATAATGCGCAATGAGCAGGCGGTTTTGAAATAGTGCGCGAGACACGTGTCATGCGATGAATGGCATCACTATGAAATGAGAAATATCGCCTGCCTCTGAAAGGCGGTGTGATATAAACCACCAGTTTTGTACAATACAAGGGTGAGTGAGCTGCGAACCATTGATTTGCGATTTAAACGGACATAGGACAGGAGATTTGTGTGATGAACGGAGTGGGCCACGGCCGCGATGAAGACTTGCGAATGTCGTTGGATCTGTACAGATCGACGATTATAAACGTGCCCGATATATATATGTGATAAGCACCTTCATGGCTAGCACTTGATTTTGGACCTCCGGTCATGCGGAGAAAAAGGTGCAGGGGCTAGGGTTGAAAGGTGTTGGGCCTTAAATATGCTATAATGTGGGATTTTGGCCTGTTTATGCAGTTTTGAGGCTGGGAGAAGGTAACGATGAGCAGACAATGAATTTCTCAAGGCAAAAAGAGGGGGTTTGAAAGGCTTAAGCGAGATTTCTTATCAACAATGCTGACGTAATCAACAATGGCAAACAAATTTTTAATGATATTTTTGATTGATGTATAGTGTTGCTTATGTGCCACTGTCTTTTAGGACCTGCATGGACCTTTTGATGGGCAACACTTCATAACAATCTTTCATGAGATCATGATCTCCCTTATAAACTTAAGCTTGTTGTATCTTACTACCAGCAGTGGATGCCTTTATGAGGTTTTTAGGTGTCCTTCTTTGCCTCAGTTTCTGTTGTTGACCATTTACAAAACATTCCTACAGAAATGCTTGGACATGGTAAATTACTCCTTTGCAGGCTTACTTCTTGATCAAGATGATATCTTTGTAGGTCTTTGATATTCTTTAGACAATGATAAGCTTCATTCTTGTGTTCTCCTGACTTCACCTTTGAATATCTATGAAAACAATGAATTTAGAACCATGACAGTGCATAACCTAGGTGACCCTATTTGACTTATTGTAATGTCCTTGGAATAGGTTTTTGACTGAAAACTTGAATCAGGGTTTAGATGAGGAGACAGGATTTTGACACTCTATCATGCACTACCATCCTATACAACTAGAAAACCTTTTTTTACTATGGAATTTTATAAAGGGAGTTTTGGAACCACCATTGCTTGAGGCACTTGGTGGGTAGGGGAAAATTTTTGGTTTACTTGGTGAAATGAGGTATGAAAATAGAGGGCTTAGGAAAATAGAGACAGAGTGTTATAAGAAGAGGTGGCAAACATAGTGAGAGTGTGGGACATCAGACCAGGATTTGGTCTTGCCTGGGTGATAGATTGGCCATGCTTTGACAGGGAAGTAGGATAGTGAAAAATTTCTCTTTGAGGAGATTTCTAGAACTCACCTGATTCTTGAATTTTGTTTCTAGAAATCGAAGACAAAGAATTTATTCATCTAAAAAAGAAAAAATTATTGATGAATAACAGTGGCTCCACTTGGGGAGGGCAGCTCCTTTTCAGGAGGTGTCTAGAATTTCAGATCTCTTGGTTTATGAAGACCAGTGCCTCATCCGTTGGGCAGATTTTCTTCTTTCTTTTGTCGCTTCTTTCCCTACAGTAGTGATTTTGAAAATTTGAAAGCATGATTAGCTCAACTTCACTTCTACCTACCCAACCTACTCGCCTAACATTTTTCTTCCTCGGGTGCACTTGAACTGGAAAACCCATTGACATTTTTATTTTGAAAGCAAGAACAAACTATCTACTTCTACACTTATATCTTCTGGGAGTTCAAATTAGGCTAATGAACTCCTTTGATTCTCTACCTATACTATTCAACTGTCAATGTTAAACTATTTGGCATGATTCATTTACTAAGCTAAAAACATGAAATTGAAACCATGACTAAATCAAGATTAGAGACTCTGATTTATCATGGGTTTGTGACCTAGAAACAAGCTGCACACAAATGTTATTTTTATACAAAATAAGACTAGAAAAATCAGGGCTAAGATACATATTTTGCTATTCATCCCTATTTTTCTCCTTGGTTCTGTTTTGGGCATTTGGAACCAGTATCATTCCTTCCTAATCTATTTTCTTCGACAGGTCAAGCTTCAATGATTTAACCAGCATTATTTTCACTAACTTATCAACAATAAATTTAAAACATGTTCAACCATGATTAGGCTATATAGCTTAACAAGACATTATTTTGCACCAGTAGCGGCATTTAGGTTTGCACACTTTCAGTATTACTATTTTTTTGGGTATGGGGCTGTAATTTTTCTTTAGAATCTGCCCTCTTTTCTTTTTTTTCTGTGTTTCTGTGTTTTCTCTCTTTTTGTCCTTTTCTTCAAATAATGATATGTACAATGAGTGAAAAATTAAATCTAGGAATATTGACAAAAGTAGTGTTTGAGCATCCTGTCTTCAAAAGGATCTCCTAACATCTTTTGTCCATTCAACTCTTGAAAATAGAAAACATAGTTACCTCTATTTGACAACATGGTATAAGGATTATTCCAAGAATTTTCAGAAAATCTATGATCCCCTTGGTGCTTCTTCTTTGACCTTTGCTCTTCAAAGCTATTTGAGTCAAAGATCTTTTTCAAGTAGGCAAGGTATTCTTTATCATCTTTAAAACAAATGATGAAGTCATCCATGTACACCATAGTAGAGAAATTTAAAACTGAAGGCATAGTTTTTCGAAGAGTATCTCCAGCACTTTCTAGCCCGGAAGGTATTTGTTTAAGCATGCAACTGTCCCAAGGAAATTTGAAAAAATATTTGAGCTTATTTATCTGATGTGGTATCATCTAATGGTAACCTGAAAAGGTATCATGCAATGAGATTTGGTTAGAAAAACCTACCCTCTGTAAAGTATGATTTTTTTTGGTAAAAAGGTATTTGTTCTTTTGGAAGGGTTGCTCCGGGTACCTAGAATCTATACAAATCTTATGTCCTTTTGCCTTCTTTCTAAGTGAACTCAACTGCTCAATATTTCCATGATTCTTTTTGAAAGGAGGGCTTTTTAGAACAATGGCTATGTTACAAGGTTTTAGACTAGATTTCCTACACACATAAGCATTCTGAAATTTTTTGTACAGTCTTATATTTCTTTGTTTTGTGTGTAGTGATAAAATATTAGACAACTTAATTATTTCAGACTTCTTAATTTTATCCATGCTGTCTTCCCCTATATCAGCTTTAGCAAAGATTTATTTGGTATTTATAGCAATATTTGTTAAAATTGACAAATTTTTTGAAAGGGAAAAATTCTTGGATGATGAAGTATTTAGGTCAGGCAAAAACATAAGACTATCTTACTCTAGATTCCCAAAGTTTTTTTTTTTGTGAGGGTGTTTCATTTCTTCTAGATTATAAAAAGGAAGAATTCGTGTTCTTGTGATTTGTCTTTATTTTCAGCAACCTATTCCCTTTTCTAAACTAATTCTTGTTTCTGACATTTCATTTTCAATTTGTAGGAAATCAATTTCAGCTTTATTATCTTGTGGTGTTTCAGGGTCGTGATAGTTTTGACTGTTGAACTCATCATAGAGGAGTTGATCTTATTGTTGAAATGTGACTATATCTTCACAATATTCATTCACTTTCTCATCAAGGTCATTTTCATTATACAAGATGAATGAGTCCAAGTCTGAATGAATGGAGTAGATAGCGGTGTTGTTGGGTCTATCTAGGTTGCTTACCATATACTTCATGTGAGATTCTTGGTAGAGTCTCCTTGTTTGGTTTAAAAAAGGGATAGTACATAAGACATGTCAAGTTGGAGGTTCTCCAGCAGTTTGGCTCCCTAAGATCGCGATAACAACATGCCATATTTGGGGGGAATGTTAGCCACATACTATATCCATGACCAGAATCTTCGCAGGGATTTGTGTCAGATTGACACATAAGTCCTTGACCAGGCCCAAGCATTTAACCCTTCTTGAATCGAAGGAATACAGATCTTTGTAGGGCCTAGTTATCTCTAGGCTCAATATTTGCATAACTATCTTCGGCATGAGGTTGTGAGAGGCACCAGAGTCTGGCATGGCATTATGTAGGATTTTTTCGTGTATGTTTAGGCTAACATAGAAAGGGGGAATGGCTCCTTCTTGGTATTTTCCATCTACTTCGGGTCCAAACAACAGTTTTGGTTTATCATCTGTCATATTCAGAGTATTGGTATCATTTCCTATGTTCAAAACTTTCAAAACTTGGGAGCGGTACATATCCTGAGCTACTAGTTCAATGAGAGGGATGGTTATTTTTATTTTAGTGATCTCTAGTCCTTCAAAAATGAAAGGTACTTGAGTTTTAGACATATTTACATTAGTTTTATCAGCCATAAATTGTTCCACATTTTTAATTTTCTGATTTTGATTCAGGGCTTTGGTTAGTAGAGTTTTCTCAGGGCCACTAGTAGAGGTGCTAGGACAGCTTGTGTCAACACCTGGTTGGCTAGTTTTATCCTTGTTGGGATCAATTTTCTTAGCCATGGCGCTGTTATTGTCTATTGTTATTTTAAGAATTTTTTCAGGAGTTTTCTTAACAACAGTGTCTAAGTTGTTTTTCCTGGATTTGTCTTAGTTTTTCTTACTCCTAAGATCATATTTTCTATGGACTTCCATTATGGAATTTTCTAATCCCAATTCGTGGCATTTGGAATCTTCATAACTTGTTTCATCTTAGTTTGAGGAGAAAAATCCTTTTTATTCTTCTGTGAGAAAAACCTCACCCTCACTATCAAAGCCTATTAAGTTTAGATGATTTTCATCTGGTTGTTCAATATCTCTTTCCCCTTCGTCAACATAGTTATCTTGGAAGGGTGGTCTGATTTGTTAATCATTTTCCCTTGGTCTATTTTGGGGCGGGTCTCTTCTAAAATTTTGATTATGTTTTCTATTTTGGGGATTTGTTTGGTTGTCCCTAGGAGGTGCTCTTTCATTTATTCTTATTCTCTCCATCATTCTTTCCATGGTCCTAAGAAGGTTGTCCATCTTGGAATCATATGAGGAGGTGGAGGGCATGGTGTCGTCTTTGTATGTTACCCTATTTTTTGATCTTAGCCTAGCTCTTTTTTCAATTAAGTTGGCCTCTACACTTATAGCTCCTTTTTGCATGTCTTCTAGAGTTAGGGGCTCTCTTTCTCTTATTTGATATGCCATATCAGGGTTAAAACCCTCCCGGAATTGAGCTAAGGCTAGGCCTAATGGGGGTTTAATATTTGGCGGTAGTGCATTGTAAACACTATTGAACCTGGTGCAATAGTCTTGGACACTTTCCCCTGTGTTTCTTTTAAGATTGCTATATTCCGAGAGGATCTGAAGAGGGCTTTTCTTGATTTCCCATTTTTTTATGAAAGTTTGGTAAAGGGAAGGGAGATCATGTATGTTGTTGGGAGTTAGGATTTTGAACCATTTCTTAGATTCTCCTCCTAGGCTTTGGGAAAACATCCTCATATTCATGGTTTCCTCTTCTAATTCCATGTAGTCAAAAGCATAATTTATTCTATCTACATATTGTTGGGAAGTAGTGGATTTAGCCTCGGTGAAGTGTGGGATTCTGGATTGGTAATAATTTGGCAAAGATACCAATGATTGCGGTAGCACAAGGGATGCATACCATGCTGCCATGATGGGAGCTAGTGGTGGATTTACAAGTGGAGGATTTGCGATATGAGATGGAGTGGTTTTCACAGTAGAGGCATGAATGGGTGTGGCAGAAGTACTTGGACCAGTAAACTAATTCTGAGCAGACTTGGGGTGAAAAGAGCCAAAGTGGTGGAGAAGTTGGAGATCAGGTGGTGTGGAAGGAGAAGCTTCTCTGCTAAGACTTTGCTGCAAGTCTATGGGCTCAAGATTGGTATGGTCGATTCTACTTTGTGACTTGGTTCTGAAAAGGTTTTTAGTATGGCGCAAGTAAAACTAGGGATCTTGCAATGCTATAATATGTTTAGGTACAGAGCTTGCTTTATGAATGGCCCTATTAGTAGTTAAGTTTCCAGTTTCAGAAGTTTTCCACAAAATCCTTTCTGGGTCATCAACTATAGTAGGAGGGTTTGGGTCCGGATGAGATCTAGTATTGATTCTTCACGGAGCCAGATTTAAAATTCAAAATACAGAGAGGCTGAAATTTTATGACTTATTTTGGAAGGCTGACCTCTCTAGGTGCTATCAAACTCGCACAGTGTGTGACTAGGTTTCTAGACTTCTCAGGGCTGGTTTGATGCAGTCCTACAGGAATCTATAGATACTTAGCAAAATTTAGAAGGCCTACTGGAAGCTTAGTGGAGTCGCCAGGTGGATATTTTAGTTGTTTTAAAGATATGTTGTCTATGTTCCACCACCAAGACTGACAAAAAGCCAATCTAGAAATTTTTTGGGGTTTTCTGAGTTTCTATATCTAGCCCGATGGTTTGTAAGAGTGTCCTATAGTTGAGTCATCAATTTGCTAAGATGGTGAAAAAGCTAGATTCTACTCTTAGGCTATCAATTAAGTTCTCTATGATTTGATGAAGGTTTTTGAAGTCCTAAGGAATACTTAGATTGTTAATGACATCAGAGGTTGCATCATGATCACCATTGTGTTGGTGAAAGTGATGAGGTGATTTACAAATCACAGGATTTCAAAGTTTTAACTAAGGGTTAAAAGAGTCTATAAGAGTTTTTAGGCTACTATGTACTCAGTCCCACCGTGATCACCATTAGGTTGGAGTCCCGTGATTTGGCAGATTTCTAGACCAACTGACAGGGAAACATCAGACCAGTCTTTGGAGTGCTAGGACCTAGCCTTCCTAGAATCAGAGAGGATTCTCTCTATTATGCGAAGGATGTGAACTTGTTTGCTTTGAACGATTGATTTTAGGCTAGTTGTTAAGTGTAGTTTTGTTTGTTTGTTTTATGTTGGGGTAAGATGATCAAGTAGGATAGGTGGAATCAGATTTTATCAAATCAATAGGGCTATGGGGTCGAATGAAGTCAAGGGTGTCTAAATGATGAAACAGAGTGTATTGCAGGGCCGATTTAGCAAGGTTAATGGATCCTTTAGGTGATGTATGAGGTGTAATGAACATTAAGTTTGGGAAAAAACTAAGAGGTCTTAAACATATATAGTCTGAAGAAATAACTCATAAGGTAGGGCAAACCATTAATCTCTATGAAGAATACTCAAACTAATAAACATGTAAGATTAACATTCCTATGAAACATAGAAGCATTAGAACTCCTAACTTTAGAAATTCACCTTCCAATTTTTGGGAAAACACATAAGATAAAAAAAAAACTCAACTTATGGAGAGGGAACTCCTGAACATCATATATCAAGTTATTTGGAACTCTGAAATAAGTTGGTAAGCATGGGAAAAGGGCAAGATCGAAACGAGACATCTTTGTCTCAACCTAATCAATCAATATTCCATAGAAAAGCTTCAAAATAGGGTTTTGAAAATTTTAAATAAGCAGGGCATACCATGAATCATATTTATAAGCTAGCATACTAACCATTCATGAAACAAAAACAAGTTTTAGTGGGCCTAAGGAGCAGTCAAGAATTCCTTAAGATGACTAGAAGAGGAAAACATCAAGGCTATAACAAACAAGAGGTTTGAGGTGCTTCCATGAGCATGTCTCAACCTATATTTTTATGATCTATATCAACCAATAAGAATGAAACATAAATGAGGACAAGAAAACATTAACAACTTAAGAAAACATCACCATTTACCAAGCTATGGAATCCTACAAACATGCTTCTCCATCATCAAGCCAAACAAGCCATTCATTCACTTCATAAAATCAATTTCTTCTCCAAGCTCATAAAACCATGTATTGGTCTTAAACACATCAAGTCCCAACTGTTTACAATGAATCCTCATGCCTTATATAACAAACAAGGAAGAGGAGAGCCATAGAGAGTAACTAGAAGCCTATTGGCCCAAAAGAAATATCCTAAGTTGTCCTTGAGGCTTTGCAAAGCCCAAGGCACAAAAATATCTAAATAAATATATTTTCCGACTATAAATGGAAATAAAATTGACTTTTAGGCCTGACATGTCTAAGAAAACTTGCCAAATGCACATTCTACCCAGTCACACATAGGAGTGCAGCACACTGTGTCAAAATTTTGAAAACTTGCTACTAGAGCACAACACAGAAATAGGCCTTTTTGCAACAATGTTTTGCAGGCCTTCCTGATGTCAAAAAAGGCTCCGAGATGGCTCGTTGGAAAGTCCTTGAAGTCTACTTTCCAGAGCTACCTTTATTTTTTCAATATGACCTCTACAAGTTTCCCAAATAGTATAAAAAGACAAGATTTCTAGGAGCACAACACATGCTCAGAAAAGTGGGCAGAAAGGTGAAAAATGAGTGTTTTTGACCCTTTTGAGGGGTCAAAACAACTCCAATTGAGTTGAAATTGGGTGAGAATACTCCTCTAATGATGGGGAATCCAAAAATGTAAGCTTTTCCTCCTGAATATTCCCTGGGATAAAGCGCAGCACAGGGTGTGCTGCGCTCCTAGCCTCAAGATTTGCAAAAAATAAACATTTGTTCAATTGCTCTCAAAATTGGTAGGTAGGTGCCTCATGGGTCCTTGGAGACCTATAGAGAAACTTGGGCCAAAATTCCAACCTAGCTTGGTCTTTTTTATCATTTGGTGCCGAGCCCTCATTTTGGGTAGTTTTGAGCTTTTTCCTTGCAAAGTGATCTCTCCGTTTATAGTGCTCAGTAATTCTCCTTTGAAAGCTCAAGTCTTTATTGGCCTTATCCAGTTTGGCCTCTAGATGTATGTTGGCTCTCTCAAGCGATGATTCCCTGTTATGCTCAATTTCCATGGCAAGGAGCTTGGTGAGGGGAAATTGTTGTGCTTGGGCTGATTCTTCCTCTCTCTATTTTTCCAATGCATTCCTAAGACCCATAGTCTTAGGTCTCTTTCTAGTCTGGCCTTTTTCACCACTGTCCTCCTCATAAGTGCCCATGTATTCCTCTAACCGCACTTGTGACCTTTGAGCCTCTTTCTTATATTTGAGCACCCTTGCTTCATTGATGGCCAGCTGGCCACTCATTTGTTTGTTCTGCATCTGCAAAAAGTGAATGAGATCCTTAGACCTCTCTAACTCAAATTCCAAGTTTTTAATCTGTGCATTCCGGTCTTGTAGAAGAGAGTTTACTATTCTTGTCTCACTTTCCTCATCACTGTTTATAACATGGTTACCGATGAAATAAGTAACTGAACTGGTACCTACTTTTTTTTGGTAGCAAAAAAGCACACGATTTTGAAAAGTGGTGATGCAGAATCACTCGTTTTTTTTTGTGCATATTTTTGACACTTTAATATTTTTATTTATGAAGTATGAATATTTGTTTTAAAATGTTAGTGATTTTCATGCTAATTTTGAAACGTATTGATGCAACATCTACCTTTTTTTTTAGAGTGGTGATTTTCATGTTGGTAATAAAACATAAAAATAAAATAAGAAAAACATGACAAAAAAAACTCAAATAAAAAAAAATATATAAAAACAATAAAAATGTAAAAAAAAAAACAAAATTAACTTGTAAAAATAAAAAAGTTTAAACAAAAATAAATAAATAAAACAAAAAAAACATAAATATTCGAAAATTATATTTAAAAAATGAGAAAAAAATAAAACACATAATTTAAAGAAAAAAAACAAAAATCGAACAAAAAAAAAAAAACATCAAAAACATTTTTTTTAAGTTATTAAAAAAAAACCATTTAATTAAAAAATAAAACATAAAATAGAAAATTTAAAAATAATTAAAATTACAAAATTAAAATTAAAATACAAAAATAAAAAATAATCTAAATTTAAAAATTTAAAACAAAAAAATTAATAATATGAAGAAAAAAAATACAAATTTTAAAATTAAAAAAAACAAATTAAAACAAAAAAAACAAAATTTAAAATTGAAAAGGCAAATTAAAATAAAAAAACTATCATTATAAAACAAAAAATAATGAAAAAAAACATTTGCAAATAATTAAAAAACAAATATATATAAATTTAATGTTTTTTTTAAAATTAAACGATTTATAAAATTTAAAAATGAAAATAAAATAAAATAAAAGATTAAAAAAAATTAAAATTAAAATTTAATAAATTTAATAAATAAATTTAAATTTCTAATTTTAAAAAATAATTAATCTAAAAGCATTAAATTTAAAAACAAAAATAAAAATAAAAATAAAAAGGTTTAAATTTAAAATATAAAAATTAAATTAAAACAAAAAAAAATCAATTTTTTTTGAAATTAAAAAAATAAAAAATAAAATTAAAACAAAAAAACAAATATTAAATCTAATAACAAAAATATAAATTAAAAAATTAAAATATAATATTAAATTAAATTAAAAAAAAATACGAAATTAAAAAATAAATTTTAAAAACATTCAAAAAATTAAATTAAATTAAAAAAATAAAAAAATTTGATTTTGGATTGGGTATGTGATCAGGTGATCATGTCCTAATTGGAAAAAATGCTCAAAATTTTATTTTCTCAGAATTGGTTGAAACTAGAATGATAGTTGCTCAGAATTGGTTGAAACTAGAACGATAGGAAAGGCCTCGTCGAAACGATCTTGTAGCCGCGAATGGCACTCAAATCCGACACTGTATGTGAAAGTTATTCAAGTTTGAAAATTCACAATTTCATGTAAAATTCCAGTTCGACTTGGGTTGACTTTGAATAAAAAATTATTTAAAAAAAGGAATATTCCACATAATATTCCAGGAATATTCCACAAAATATTATGTAGAATATTCTCTGTCAACCAATCAGAGGTCGACATTTGTCGCAATCAGATTTCACAGTGTATTTGAGGACCAATCATCGGGCGCCACGTAACCTGCCCAGAGGCCGCCATGTGGCCCCAAGCTGGTGAAATAATGGTGTGTTAAATTTTTTATATATATCTCAGCAGGAATCGAAACCGGTCCTCCCGCCCGCCAACGCAACGACATGACCAATCGGGCTCCACAAATGGTTCTTAACTATATTGCATTGGAGGTTATATTTGAGGTTTGGATATGTTTTAAATGGGCAGCAAAGGTGGCCAGCCCCTGCTTATATATGACCATTTTCCGGAGTCCAGGGGCTAATCGCCCGCCCAACGGTCACGGCGGCAGTTAGCACCCCACCATGTGGCCACCTCCGAAGTAAAATGTGACCGTTTGCATTTACATTAAATTCTCCGACGGTGTGTGTGGTTAGCATGTGACCACTATAACAATAACTTTTAATGCTATTTAAGACCACGTGCCAAATTTGGAGCAGTTTCGGCGGGATTCCCAATTTGGTGGAGCTAATTGCAGTTTCTCCACATTTGTTGGAGCTTGTTTAGGGCAAATTGGGCAAAATATTCTTTTGGTCATAACTTTCTCTAGGGAGAACCTTTTCGAGCGATTTTTTTTTTTTTTTTTTTTTTTCAGGTATTTTGAGCATTCCAGGCCAATGGTGCATTTTGCAGAGGCAACGGAGCTGTTCTTTTGGTACTTTTTCAGCAGAGAAGCTTGAAGAGCCATTAGGGCCTAGGGAGTCTTGGAGCTGTATTGGGCTATGGTTAACCATTGGAGGTGAAACAAAAGCCAATATTTAATGTTTTTTGTGTTCTAAACTCATTTCCACATCTTATTTTTCCTTTTTAGGCTTTCTTATCACTGTATAACCAATTTGAGCATCTAATAAGAGCAAGGACATGCCCATTTGGGGGCCTTGGACTCGGCAGATGTAGCCCAAGAGGGGTGAACTGCCTGATCAGCTGTTGTGTTATATTATGTGATTTTATCTGGCTGTGTTTTTCAGATTTAATATGTTAAACAGTAAAAATAAATAACACTCCTTCACACATAAGACTCAAAAATTTACCAAAAACACTTTGTTTCACTTGCAAGACTATCTAAACACTTTGCACATCTATTTTATGGAAATGAATACCTTAATCAGCAAATACAAGTAGTTTCATTTTGAAATCATTGAGTGTTAACTTCTACAAGTCTAAAGACAGAGTCTATAAAGGGCCAGGTAGCCTCTAGATCTCATCCTTTTATCAAAGGTGACATATCCAGTAAATGCCCCTACAATCAATCTCTAGAACAGATCTAAGAAGTTGCATTTTCAGATCAGTATGGGTGGTGCCGCCCAGGCGGAGGCCGGCCGCTGGGCGGGCGGGGGCCTGCTTGCAGCCTCCCCACCCGCCTAGTGGTCGGCCTCCGCCGCCACCTGAGCGGCGCCACCCATACCCAATCCAAAACAATTTTTTTTAATTTTATTTTTTAATTTTTTTCTTATATTTTATTAAATTTTGTATATATATATTTTTTAAATTTAATTGATTTTTTTAAATTTTTCATTCTTTTTCTTTATTATTACATTTTATATTAAATTTTTTAATTTTATTTTATAAAATTCGATAAATTTTTTAATTTTTTTTTTTAATTTATTTAAATTTAATATTTATTTTTAAATTTTTGTTTTTTGTTTTGTTTTGTTTTTTTTTTTTAATTACATAAAATTTTATATTTTATAATTGATTTTTAAACTTTTTTAAATTTTCATTTTAACAATGTTTTTTTTTTTTTTAATTTCGTTTTATATTTTAATTTTTTTTTTTTTTTCAAATTTATTTGTTTATTCCTTTATTTATTAAAATTTAATATTTTTGTTTTTAAATTTAATTTGTTATTTTAATATTAATTTTATTTTTTAAATTATATATATATATATATATATATATATATATATATATATATATATTTAAATTAATTTTTTTTTTTAATTTTTTTTTTTTTTGAAATTTAATATTTTTATTGTATTTTATTTTTCCTTTTTTATTTTTAATTAATTTTTCCTTTTTTTTTAAATTTTAATTTAAATAATTTTTTTTTTTAAATTGTAATTTTTATTTTTATTTTAAAGTTTTAAATTTATTAAAACTTATTATATATGTATTTTTATTTTTATTTTTTTAAATTTTTATTTATTTTTAATTTAGTAAACATTTTCTTTTTATTTTTAAAATTTAATTTGTATATTTTACTTTTTATAATTTCCTTCTTTTTTAAGCTTGTTTTTTTTTAAATTTAATATTTGTATTTTGTTTTTATTTTTATTTTTTTATTTCTATATATTTTTAAATTTTAATCTTTAAAATGTTTTTTATTTTTTTAATTTTTTTTTTTTCTTAAATTTTAGGTTTTTTTTTAATGTTCGAATTTTGATTTTTTTTTTTTAATTTAAAAAATATAATGAAGTTTGTTCTTTTTGCAATTTTTTTTTTTCCTAATTTTTTTCCTAATTTTTTATTATTCTAAAATTTTTGTTTAACCACTTTCTGTTTTCGGGGTGGTTTTCGCACAAAATATTTGTACAAAAAACATTGGCTTTTACTTCTATTTTTCAAAATGTCGAAAATTTACTCCGAAAAAAAAAAAACAAGGTTATTCCACAGTACAATGTTTCATTTTGAGAGTGCTTTTTGCACCCAAAAAAATTGAATTTTACTTGAAAATTTACCCCGAAAAAGAAAGAAGGTTATTCTAGAATACAACTTTTCATTTTCAAGTTGTTTTTTCATGGTTTTTTTATGTTTTTTGTTATAGTTCCCGTTTTGAGGTAATAGTTCTCGTTTCATCGGTAACTATGTTTTATGTGAATGAGCTCAAATTCTCTTTCTTCTTCATGATTGTCCTCTTCCTCTTTCACTTGTTGTTTACCTTTGTCTTTTATTGGAGTTGAGGAGGAGTGCATGGCCCCTTGCCCTTTGGAGGCAGCAAACACATGCCTCTCTCCTCTTTGATAGGTAATGGTGAAAGGTGCAATAAGTTTTACTTGAAAAGCTTGATCACTAGTGACCTTAGGATTTTTTTTCTCTTCATGGATGAGCTCTATGTGTGCATCTTCCTTGCCTTGTTCTTGGCTGCCCTTTTGATCAGCATATTCACTATCCTTTATGCCATTATCACTGCCAAGATCCTTAGGACTGTCCTCCTCTGTTTTTGCAATGTTAGAGGTGCCTTGATCTTTGTTGGGCACATCTTCATTTCCATGACTGTCCTCTTCCTCATATTTTGACCCACTGTATTCTTTGTCAAATTGATCCTTTGTATCACTGTTTGCATCCTTGGTAGGGTCACTGTCTTGGGTACCTTCATTAGTTTTCCCATCACTGTGAGGGTCCTTTCTTTCTTCACTAGGTGATTTCCTTTGGCTAATCTCTCCCTCACTTCCCTACTCATTATCTTCATTATTTGGCACTTTGTCATCATTTTCTTGCCTACGGAAAACAACTTCAAACTTTGTTTGTTGGCTATCTTTCCCATTCTTGTCACTGTCATTTTTGTTTTCTTCATTTCTTTCATATGCCTCCTCCCCACTGTCTTCATATGTATTTTTAGTGTCATTGTCTTCATCATAAGACCCACTCTTTTGGCTCTTTTTCTCATTATGGGGCTCACTAATTTCAACTCTGTTTTCTTCTTTATCAATGCACTCAATTTTTTCACTGCCTTTGTTAATTTATTCTTCTTGGCTATCTCCCTTTCTTCCACCTTCCTCTTCTTCACTTTTTTTTTTTAATTTTCATCATCCTTTCCCTCACGGCTTTCTTCTTTTTCATCAATGTGGCCCTCACTACCTTCTCCATGGTCCTCACTACTTTCTTCTTGGCCATCACTACTTTCGTCTTGAACATCACTGCTTTTTTCATTTTCTGATTTCTTAGGGGAAGGTGAATGAGGAAGGTCTATTTGAGGGAATAATTCATGTGAAGAAGATGAACCAAGGTCAGTGGAAGGTGATGGAGGTGTGTGAGGAGGATTTTGAGATGATGATGGCAGACTTTGCAGAGGAGTGGACTGTGGAGTTGTGAAATTGTGGGCAATGAAAACCTCCTAGGGGATGCCTTGTTGTTCTAGTTGGTCTGAGAAAATCACTTTGATGAGGGAATGACGAAAAATTCTTGTCATTTTTTGGGATGGAGGCCTTTTCTGCATGATGGAAGACATTTTCTCATTATTTTTGCAAAGATAGTAGGGCATGTGTAGCAGCTTGGTTTTGGTGAAGTGCATGGGGAGCCTTATGTGGTATGAATAGACTCTGGAGAACCTGCCCTCATAGGTGAAGTATTCCATGATGATCTTCATCAGGAGAGAATATTTGTCCAATAGATGAGAGAAGGGGAAAATAGTTTTACAGTCAGCTTGACAACTTGGTTTCAAAAATGGGTGATAGTGGCTTAGGTCTAGATACTTTTTTTTGAACCACCATTTTCCTATGTAAGGCATTCCAGTGGCCCTAGAGATGGCATAGGTAGTCAACTCAAATTTTACCCCGGCTAGGTGTACTTGATGTTTATAAAGGTTTAGGGCAAAGAGCTTGGTCAATTGAGGGTGACTCAGGAGCTTTTGTACCTTTTTACAGATTTCATAGTAGCCCAACTCTTGAAAATAGGTCAAAATAGTAGGGGAGGTTATCAACTCTTCAGTGTTTATAGGTTCAAACCTATTTGGCATCCCTCCCTTCCTTTTCTCCTTTTTAGGCCTTTGAGTCACCTCATCTATGTCAACATTCTCCTATTCAGACATTTTGTTTTTCCTTACCCCTGCCTCAAGATCCTTAAAAAGAAATGGCATTTCTAGTGAAATGATGTGGAAAGGGGTTAAAGGAGATGATGAGTTTTCTAACTAGGTCAAGGCATTAGCAGTGTGTAGGTTAAGTGTTGTATTTTAGGATTTAATTGCCTTCTCTAACACCAATTCTCAAATTTTGTAGTGGCCTTATATTTAGAAAACCATGCATATGTAGGAAAAGGTTCAAAATACCTCTTGAAGTGCCTCCACAACAGAGAAAATGGCTCAAAAAGAAGGAGATGAAACCATGGTTGGAGCGTAGCATGGTGGTCGGGTGGCTCGGGTCACCCCTGAACGTGCTGTCATTCAGCATTTGGTGCAGTGGCAGGAGGGTAGCACAGCGGTTGGGTAGCTCGTGTCACCCTGAACAGGCCTGTCGTGCAGAGTCTGGAGCAATGGTATGAGTGCAACACAGTGGTCGGGTGGCTCGGGTCACCCTAAACGGGCTGTTGTTCAGCGTTTGGAGTAGTGGCAGGAGCGCAGAACAGTGGTCAAGTGGCTCGGGTCACCCTGAACGGGTTGTCGTTCAGTGTTTGGAGTAGTGGAAGGAGCGCAGCAAGGTGGTCGGGCTACTCAGGCTACTCTGATCGGGGCGTCATGTAGGGTCTGAATGCTGGGCACAAATGCAAGAGCGCAACACCAATCTACAGGCGCACAGTGCGTAGTGGAGATTTACACTGGGAGACGCTACAGGCACGCAACGCGACTCTACAGGAGCGCAGTGCATGAAAATTTTCACCCTAGGACTTCTAATAGAAAATTTGAAAACCCTCACTGTGAGTGTGAATGACCAAAGGAGCGGGGAGATGTTTCTTTGTAGGGGTTTGATACCTTTTGGTAAAAATCAAAGTTGAAACCCTCTTTATAAGGTTTGTTCTCTTTTCCCTTTTCTCACTGTCTTTTAACTCATGCTTGCCCCCTTTGAAAATTTGAATATGCTTCTAATTTTTCTTTTTTTAGAGAAAGAATCTTGAACTAACATTTCTTACTTCTTTTGGTTGATATTGTTCATCATTTTTTCTACCTTTGGTGTAGTGGAGTATTTATTTTCATGTCTACCCCTTTTGATCTTCTTTAAAAACTCTGATTTTTCCTTTTGTTGAGGTGGAGTTAGTGCTTGTCTGCCAAACCTTATAAGGTAGCTTGAAAACCCTTGAAACCATGTCCTGTGATGAATTAGGTTTCTTTGTCACTATTTTGATCATCTTTGTCTATCTTCCCAAGCTTCTGAGTTTTTAGGGATACTTTTAGAAAAACAAACAATGTTATCTCCTAAGTTGTCAAAGATACACTTATCAAACTCACTATTTATGTCTAAAAGCCTTCAATGATCATTTGAAGGGGTTTAGGGGTTCTTTGCCTTTGTAACCTTAGCATTGCTCTATTTCTTGATTCCCAACAAACACATACCTTGTTGCTTTCTTCTTGGTTGTGAGTGGTTTTCTTGTGATGATCCTCCTCTTTTACCTTACCTCATGGCTAATCTGATGGCTTTTTGGTCTTCTTTGCAGGAATGTAAGCAAAGGGAAACTATCCCTCTACAAGGTTCATGCTTGAAGCCAAACAAATTTTTAATGATCTTTTTGATTGATGTACAATGTTTCTTATGTGCCACTATCTTTTAGAACCTGCATGGACCTTTTGATGGGCAACACTTCATAACAATCTCTCATGAGATCATGATCTCCCTTGTAAACTTAAGCCTGTTGTATCTTACTACCAGCTATGGATGCCTTTATGATATTTTTAGGTCTCCTTCTTTGCCTCTGTTTCTGATGTTCACCATTTACAAAACATTCCTGCAGAAATGCTTGGACATGGTAAATTTCTCCTTTGCAGGCTTACTGCTTGATCAAGAGGATATCTTTGGAGGTATTTGATATTCTTTGGACAATGATAAGCTTAATTCTTGTGTTCTCTTTACTTCACCTTTGAATATCTGTCGAAATAGTGAATTTAGAACCATGACAATGCATAACCTAGGTTACCCTATTTGACTTATTGTAATGTCCTTGGAATAGGTTTTTGACTAAAAACTTGAATCAGGGTTTGGATGAGGAGATATGATTTTGACACTGTATCATGCACTACCATCCTAGACAGCTAGAAAACCTTGTTTTACTTCAATGGGATTTTAAAAAGGGAGTTTTGGAACCACCATTGCTTGAGGCACTTGGTGGGTAGGGGAAAAAGTTTGGTTTACTTGGCGAAATGAGGTATGAAAATAGAGGGCTTAGGCAAAGAGAGACAGAGTGTTATAGGGAGAGGTGGCAAACATAGTGAGAGTGTAGGACATCATTCCAGGATTTGGTCTTGTCTGGGTGATAGACTAGTCATGCTTTGACACGGAAGTAGGATAGTGAAAATTTTATCTTTGAGGAGATTTCTAGAACTCACATGATTCTTGAATTTTGTCTCTAGAAATCGAAGACAAAGCATTTAGTCATCTAAACAAAAAAAAATTACTGATGACTAACATGGACAACTAAGATTTGGGGCAATTCCATGCCTCAACTTCCCAGGGTCCTCACTATGAATAGAGGATGGTTCACGCTCATCTTTCCACAGCCTAATTTGGTTGATTGGGTGCTCTCCAAATACTGACATTTGGAGATGAATCATGTTTTACTGAAGCATTGGACTCCAATGTTCGACCCTGATAAGGAAAAATTAGGGGATGGTCTGATTTGGGTCTATCTCCCAGGCCTCCCTCTGCAATTTTGGAATAAAGCAACGCTCAAGTATATTGGGAAGATCTGGGAATATACCTGGATCATGATAGAGCATACTTGGAGTCGGGGAACATATCTGTGGCCAGGATACTCATGCACCTGGACACTTGAGAAGGTCTCTTTGAGGGGTATGACATTGAGTTCAATGGGATGGTTTGGCAACAATTCTTGGATTATGAATGAATCCCCTATCACTGCAAGAGATGTCACGAGGTATGACATATGTATAAATATTCCCCCCTAATCAACGCGGAAGTGGCTCCTACAAAAATTTTAATTCATTCGGCCACTCAAACGAAATTCAGGGATTCGTCTCTACCGCTGGTGTCTGCGCATGAGGAGCGGTGCCCTGGTTCTGTGGAAGAATAGCCATCGTGCCCCATCACGTGATCAGAGTCCCACAACCAACCCACTCGTGCCAACATGTCTGTTTCTGCGACTACTTCGGGTAACCCTCTCATACTTCCCAATTCGCATTTTGTTGTTTTATTTTCATCTTCCCACATTTCATTTGTTGAACCGCATTATATACATTTAAATATTTACAATGTTACTCCCCTTGGATTCCCTATTGCAACTGCTCCACCTACAATCTCTCAACCTACCCCTCACACCTCGGTGGAGGACACTTCCTCCGGCTGGCCTAATACTGCTGACAGTCAAACTTCGGGGCACTGATACTTCCTTCGGTCGATCACTCTAGCCCTTGATCCTTTATCCTTTGGTCTCAGTGTGGATATTAGAGGTACACACTCGTAATATTCATGTGTTCAGCCTTCATCAATCACAAAATCCATCCACAAAGTCTATTTGGAAATGGTTGTGGAAAAACAATCATCCATTGAGTGGGTTCTTAGAGCAAAGAACGCCCGTGTCGAAGGTTTACTATGATTTGTCTCTCCCTCAATTGTCATGTTCTGGCTAGCCCTGAGAAAAAAAAGGCTCTAAAGAGGCTTTTGGAGCTTTCTCAGATTGACATTCTCTTTCTTCAATAAAATTTAAGGGGGCATTTGTTAACAAGGTCTTGTCTTCTCTCCTCCCGGACTGGACCTTCCAAACCTATGATGCTCATGCTAGATCTAGCATTAGTTCCATTGGCACCAATAATAAAAGCATCTTGGCCCTAGGTTGGTGGGGGAGAATGTGCATACTTGGTGCTGACATCATCTCCTGGGACTCTAATCTTTCTATCACCCTGCTCAATATATATGGCCCATGTCATCACAGAGAGGTATTTTGGGATGAATGGATGCACTGCTCTATCATGCAGCAGGATAATATCATCATGGGTGGGGACTTAAATTTATCTATTGGGCTATCTGAGTCCTGGGGTCCTGGGGCCACCTTGGATTCTTTATCTGATTATGTTGAAGGGCTCATTGATTGGGCAGATCTTCTGGATATTTCCATGCCCAGGAAGATGCCCACTTGGCGTAATAGGCGGATTGGTGCCGCTGCCCTTGCTAGAAGGTTGGATCGATTTCTGATCAAGGGCCCATTGATTGAAAATATTGATAAGGCTAGACAATGGTTCAGAACAAGGGTCTCCTTAGATCACTCTCCAGTTTACTTTGAAATCCAATTTGGCAATCAAAAGCCCAGGGATCCTTTCAAATTCAATTCAATCTTGCTGGAGGAGCTAGATTTTGATTCGATTGTCATCAAGGAATGGAGGCACTATGAAAAATATCTTAAACTGGCACCTGCAAGGGTATTATATAACAACCTGTCATGCATCAAAACTCTCACCATTGGCTGGGCCAAAAAAAAAAAAGAGAGGATGAGGAACTATCAAACATTGAATTGGATATCAGTCTGCTGACCGGACCTAACTCTTTGGGATTCCAATCAGCGAAGGAAAAATATATATTAATTGGTCTGGGGTTCAAAAAACCTAAACTATTAAGGAACCAAGAAGAGGAATGTCGACTCAAGAGCATAGAAATTTGGTTATAAGCTAGGGATGAGAACACAAAATTCTTTCAGCAATGTGCAAAAGGCAGGAAAAGCATTAATACCATTTCGTAGCTCACTGACCAAAATGGGAGGGTGGCACACTCACATGATCAACTCACTGATATGGGTATACGTCATTTCTCCAACCAGTACAGGGCGTTGGTCGATGCCAACTTTCCAGAAATCATGCAGATTTATCGATCTCTGCACAGATATGTGGACGAGGAGGTTTTGGATGACCTCAACACCCCAGTCTCCATGGGGGAAATTGAGGGGGTGTTAAAATGGTTTAAGAAATACAAGAGCTCAGGCCTTGATGGTCGGCCCATTGAATTCTACCTCACATTTTTTGAACTCATCAGCAAGGATCTCCTACGGGTCATTGAATATAGAAGGACTACGGGTTGGATTTATGATGGATTTAACTCTACATTCATTTCCCTCATCCAAAAATCTAACATGCCTCATTCCTTTCATGACTATCGCCCCATATCTCTATGCAACTGCATATACAAAATCATCTCCATAATCATTGCAAATCGCATAAAGCCCATCCTCTCCCAATGCATTGCCAAAGAAAAATTTTCATTCCTCCACCAACGAAAAATACGTGAAGCAATTGGCACTGCTCAAGAAGCATTACACTCCATCAAAATCAAAAATCTCAAGAGCACCATCCTCAATATTTACCTGGAAAAATTCTTTGACTGTGTCAATTGGAATTACCTACATTTCATCCTCATTCATATTGGATTCCCTCATGATTTCACCAATTGGATTATGTGTTTTATCACCAATGCCTCATTCAACAGCCTTATTAATGGAGTTGCCTCTAATTTTTTTCATGCCAGGAGGGGACTTCGTCAAGGTTGTCCCCTCTCCCCCATTCTATTCCTCCTCATTATGGAGGGTGTCTCTGCCCTCATGACTCATTCAAAAAAACTAGGGCACCATTCATGGTATTGAACTTAATGATTTTATTCAACTGATGCATCTATTATTTGTAGATGATGTAATTATTTTCCTCGATGGTTCTTGTTATGATAATGCAATTTTTTTCAAACTTCTCAACATATTTAGCAAAGAAACAGGTATGGTCTGAAATCAAAGCAAGTCCACCATTATGATGGTGCGTTTCTCTGTCAATGAAATCTGATATGCTCTGGGTCTCTTCCAATATGAACGCAAGGATCTGGAAGATGGATTAAAATACCTTGGATTCCATCTTAAACCAAATTATTATCACATAAATAATTGGCACTGGCTGATTGCAAAATTCGAGCATAGGATCAACATTTGGCATCACAGATGGTTATCTAGGGCCGACGGGTTGGTTCTCATCAAATTAGTTCTAAAAGCCATCCTGGTTTACTGGATGGCACTCGCTTGGATCCCAAAAGGAGTGACTGCAAGACTTAAAAAGATATGTCATCAGTTTTTTTGAAGGGGTGTGAAGGATGATTGTGCATATGCATGGATTGATTGGGAGAAAATTGCTAAACCCAAAGTTTGGGGGGTGATGGGGCCTGAAAGATCTGAACAAATTTGCTGCTATTTTGGCTAACAAGATATGTTGGAATCTAATTTTCAGCCACAGCCTCTGGCAAAAAGTCACTTATTATAAATATATTGCCCCCAACACCACTTTAGACTAGATCAGAGGCAATATTTAGCAATCACATGGCTCATCGATCATCTATAAAGCCATTATTAGATCCACCCACCTAATCAAACAAGGACTGGCATGGCGCATTAGATCTAGGGAACAAGTCAAAATAGGTGTGGATGCGTGGTCCGAATGCGGGTATGAATTTACTCTACCATTGGATATCAGATTACACCTGGCCCATGCTGGTATACTATTCATATCTTAGATTGTAGATCCGAAGCATACCACTTGGGCCTCACAAGCATGCTTATCAGCACATGAGATGAACCTCCCTGAAAATTGGTGGCCGATTTGGGGCAGTTTCGTCAGGGCTCTCCACACCACCAACATCAGATTATCGGGTGAAGATGATGAGATTCTTTGGGCCATGTCCCTAATTGGAAGATACACTCCCAATATTGGTTACTCCACACTCTGCAATCAACAGGAGCCACATGACAATATTTGGTAGTTGAAACATTTATGGAAATTGAAGGCACCGCCCAAAGCCAGAATGATAATGTGGTGCATACTATCGAATTTCACCCCCACGGAGGACAAACTTAGAAAAATAGAGTTCCATGGACCCTCTAGATACTTCTTATGCCTCTCACAAGCAGAATCTGTTAATCATATGTTCCTGGAATGCCATGCAATATCACACCTCTTGCACTCTATGACTACCATACTTGGTTGCACTAAAATATGGCACGGCTCCTCGGTTTGTTCTACTTGGACAAAATGGTGGCAAGAATATTGGAGACCTAAAGATAGGAACATTCCCCTCCTCATTTCCTGGGGTATCTGGCTTACTAGGAACCATTATATCTTTATGGAAAGACTTGTTGATTGGGACCATACCTGTAGGTCCATCATATCCATATTCCAATTTATCCCTGATGATAAGCATGAAGCACATGACAGGAACATCATACCTGAAAATATTGACCGAACCATACCTTGGGCTTATTTCAATGATGCTTCCAATTGAAATGGATGTGGTGGGGGGCAAGGGGGGGGGGGGGGGGGAGGAGTTCTTTGTAATGCTGCATGACCCCATTCTTACCTTAATATGGGACTTGTTTCTCTAATAACTATGATGGGCATTATTATCTTTGAACTTCTGCTCTCATCTCTTTGTGAATAGGGGTTGCCTTAAGATTTAGATCTTTGGGATTTTGGATTATCATCAATTAGATAGCAAGAGATTTAATGTCTCTCTCTTGCTTGAAGAACTCTTCGGATGAGGTATTATTACTAAAATCACTATTTTATTTTGTTGTGTAACCAGCTCCAAATAGAGAAGAAAAGAGATATTCACGCCTTAGAAATGAGCCACTTCGAGGGGGCAACCTCCAATACATTACATGAATGAACAATTCTTGGATGATACAAATGAACAAAACCTCCTTCTATATATAGGAGTCCATGGGGCCATAATATAATCCTAGTGGAGCCACAATGTAATCCTAGCCGACCTAACAATAATAATGTAAGGGCACAATAATAACAATATGGGGGTTACAGGGGTACAATAATAACAATAAGGGGGGCTACACTAACATAATAAGGGGCTACACTATTAATATAGGGACTTAACATGCCCCTCTCCTTCAAAAAAAGTGTTGTCCTCAACGCTTGAGTAGCTCTGGGTGCTTCTGTATAAAATTCTCATCCTCCCATGTAGAATCTTCAGTGGGTAAGTTCTTCCACTTGATGAGATACTCTGAAATTGATCGATTCCGTAGTTGTCGAGTTCTTGTTTCCATAACCGCTTCAGGTTCCAATATGATTTTTCCTTCCTCATCAAGTTCTGGCAATATTGTTTGAACTGGAAGATTTTCACCTATAACCTTCTTTAAGCATGAAACATGGAAAACTGGATGTACTCGCGAAGAAGCGAGAAGCTCCAATTTGTATGCCATAGTACCAATATTTTGCAACACCTTGTAAGGACCATAGTACTTTGGTGATAATTTATTATCCTTCTTAGCTTGCTTGAGGGACATTTGTTTGTATGGTTGTAGCCGTAAAAATACCCAATCTCCTACATCAAAACTTCTCTCGCTGCGATGTTGATCTGCCTTTTGTTTCATTCGATTTTGTGCCAAATTCAGGTTATCCTTTAAGAGTTGGAGAACTTCTTGCTGATGCTCGATGTGATCTTCCACTGCTCGAACCTTCGAATTTTCCCTTAAAGATGATGTGATCGATGGTGGATGATATCCATAAAGTGCCATAAATGGGGTCATTTTTGCTGCAGTATGGAAGGAAGTGTTATACCACCACTCAGCGAGAGGTAACCACTTGACCCATTATGTTTGTTTATCGGATACAAAACAACGAAGATATCCTTCCAAACATTTATTTACTATCTCAGTTTGACCATCAGATTGAGGATGATAAGATGAGCTATGAGCTAATTTAGTACCCAAAGAAGAAAATAACTCTGTCCAAAAATTTCCCGTAAAAATGGGATCTCTGTCGCTCACAATAACCCTTGGGCTTCCATGTAGCTTTTGAATTATGTCCACAAATGTAGTAGCAATTGTACTTGCTTTAAATGGATGAGATAATGCACAAAAGTGTGCATACTTGGTAAGTCTATCAACTACCACCATGATGACATTCTTGCCTTCGGACTTCGGTAAACCTGTGATAAAATCCATTGAAATCTCCTCCCAACGTTGACTTGGAATGGATAAAGGTTGTAGAAGTCCCAGGGTCTTAATTGTCTCCACTTTATTCTGCTGGAAAACCAAACATTCCGCCACAAAATTTTGAATATCAGATTTAAGGCCATCCCAAAAAAATTCTTTCTTCACCCTGTGGTAAGTTTTTAAAAATCACGAGTGTCCTCCTAAAGGAGAAGTGTGCAATTCCAAAAGAATCTTTTGTTTTAGTTGGGAATTCTTACAAAGATATAAGTGATCTTTGTACCATAAGGAATCATTTTTCCAACTAAATGTATCAGATGTACTAGGATCTTGCTGCAACTTTTGAATGAGTGTCCACACATCTTTGTCCTTCTTCCATTCATCTCTTGCTTCGGTTATCCAATCTGGTTGGATAATAGAAATGGCACAAAGAAATGCTTCCACCTCTTCATTCTTTCTTGAGAGTGCATCTGCAACAACATTAAGCTTTCCTTTTTTGTAGATTATTTCAAAGTCATAACCCAACATCTTGTGACCCATTTTTGCTGCTCTTCTGAAGATAGTCTTTGTTCCGAAAAGTGTTTAAGACTATCATGATCAGTTTTTACCTTGAAGTGTCTTCCCATTAGGTAAGTTCGCCATTTCTTTAGTGCATGCAGTATTGCTAACATTTCCTTCTCATAAATAGGTTTCTGTAAATACTTTCCTTTGATTGGACGACTTTCTAAAGCAATGGGTCTTCCTTCCTGCATCAAAACAGCACCGATTCTATTTCCTGAGGCATCACATTCCACAATAAAGGTTTTTGTGAAGTCTGGTGTAGCTAAGACCGGTACTAGGCACATTGCCTCTTTAAGACGTTCAAAGGCCTTAGTTGCTTCAGGAGTCCATGAAAATGCATCTTTCTTCAATAATGTTGTTAGAGGTGCTGCTATTCTCCCATAATTCTTAACAAACTTTTGATAATAGCCTGTTAACCCGAGAAATCCTCGCAACTGCTTTATTGTCTTGGGGACTTTCCATTCCTTAATGGCTTTAATTTTGTTAGGGTCTACTTTAACACCCTCGTGAGATATAATATGACCCAGATATTCCACCTCTTGTACTCAAAAGAAACATTTGGATGCTTTTGCATATAATTGTTTCTCCTGCAATAGTTTGAGCACCCTGTCAACATTTTCAACATGATCCTTCCAAGACTTGCTATAGATTAGTATATCATCAAAAAATACTAGCACAAATTTTCTAAGGAAGGGTTTGAAAATGGAATTCATCAACCCTTGAAATGTAGAAGGTGCATTGGTAAGGCCAAAAGGCATGACCAAAAATTCATAATGACCCTCATGAGTTCGAAATCTTGTTTTTGGAATATCTTCAGTCTTCATTCTAATTTGATGATATCCTGAACGAAGATCCAACTTGGTAAAATAAATTGCTCCATGTAATTCATCCAATAATTCATCAATCACAGGAATGGGAAATTTGTCTTTAATGGTGAGCTTAATGAGCTCCCTATAATCCGGACACATTCGCCATGATCCATCCTTCTTGTGTACCAACACTACAGGAGCAGAGAAAGAACTTTGACTGGGTTGAATTATACCCGCCTCTAACATTTCTGCAATCATACGTTCAATTTCGCTCTTTTTGGAAGTAAGGATATCTATAAGGCCTGATGTTTGGAGGAACACTTCCTGGAATCAAATGAATAGCATGATCATGATCACGAATAGGTGGGAGTCCTTTGGGAGTTTGAAACACCTTGGAATGATTGTCCAAGACTTGTTGGAGATCTGCAGAAATAGATGATTTTGATGTTGGAACTTCTAGTGAGCATAATTGTGCAATTACGCCTCGTTGTTCTTTCTTTAGAAGCTTTGTCATGCCATTAGAGCTTATTATCCTTCCTGGCTTCCCTTCAATACCCCGTAATTCGACTTCCTTTCCTTATGAAAAGAATTTCAAGAAAAGTTCTTGAAAATTAAAAGCTACCGTCCCCAAAGATTGTAACCATTGTACTCCTAGTACAACATCAGCACCTCCCATAGGAATGGAAAGCATTGGACTAGTCAACACATATTCCCCCATGGTTAGCTTGATGTTGTTGCATTTTCCAGAGCAATTTATAGTTCCTCCATTTGCAACCATCACTTGACATTCTGGTGCTGGGTATAGGAAACAATTTAATTCCTTGGCTACCTTACAATGAATAAAATTATGGGTGCTGCCTGAATCAATCAACACTATTACCTTTTTCTTCTTGATTTGTCCTTCTATCTTGAGAGTTTGAGGAGTGGTAATTCCTGCCAGTGCATTACACGATATGGTCAGATTCATTTCTTCCTCTTCTAGGGTTGGTTCCTGGTGTATATTCTCTTCTTGTTCATTTTCTTCTTCCTCTTCACAATCTATGTAAAATAATTTCTTCTTAGCACACTTATGACCTTTAGTGTATTTTCTATCACAACTGTAGCAAAGACCTTTTGCTCTTTTTCTTCCAATTGTTGTGGTGTCAACCTTGTAGGTTGTGGAAATCTAGGTGTAGCAACACTTCCTTCTTTATAGAATTGAGTGGTAGGCTTCCTTGTCGCCATTATTTTACATTCAACTTTTCTTGTCAACCTGAATGCCTTCTCCAATGAATCTGGTTCCAAAACACGAACTTCATGTTGGATGTTATCCTTTAAAGTGCCTATGAAGAGATCGATCCTGTGGTCCTCTGGAATATCAGTTACCCTTATATTCAATTTTTGGAAGTCCTCAATGTGCTGCCCCACTAAACCCTTTTATTTGAGATTTATCAATTGGCTAAAGAAGGTGTTTCTCTTTGTATCCTCATAATGTGCTATCATTTCCTCCGTAAAAATTGACCAAGTGACAATTTTTTTACGGGAGCAAAGCCATCGATACCATACAAATGTATTTTGTTCTAATTGTAAAGTTGCAATGCATACCTTTTGTGTGTTTTGCACATTATGGAGATCAAAATATTGCTCCATCTGTAGTATCCATGTTACAGGATCCTTTCCATCAAACTTCCTCATATCCATTTTGGAATATGGTGGTTCTTCCCACCAACATTCGAGTTTATGAAATCACGATTAACATTTATTTTGTTCTCATCATGAGGTTCTTCTCCTATATTTCCGCCATTAGGAATCATTTCTGGTTTTAAGCTTGTCATCGAGCCTTCCATGTATGCTTTTAGATCATTCTTCATGTTTTCCATGTTGTCTTTCATGTCATCCATCTTAGCTTCCATGCCCACTTCCATGCCATCCATCTTAGCTTCCATCTTAGCTTGCACACCATCCATCTTAGCTTCCATGCCTTTCTTCAAACCATCCATCTTCACTTCCACGCCTTTCTTCAAAACTTCCATTTCATTTTTTGCTGCTCTTTGCGAGAGTGAAATTTGTTGCACTTGCTCTTGTAATTTTGATAGATCATGTTGCAATTCTTCATCTTCATGAGTCATAGTAGAGCCTTCTGAAGGCTTAATGGGTGTTAAATTCTTTTTAGGGGCCATTTTAGAATCCAATATTGATATCTATTCTACAATATGCCCTTGGAATCAATTCAACTTGATTCTTCAAACAAGACTTATGCAATTCGGAAAAAAAATACACACCTTTTACTAGCTTTTAGGAGCTCGATATTGAAATTGTATTATCTCTGTGCTTGAAAATCTTCGATATCTGAAATTCAGCCCTGTAGTAGCCCTCTGAAGCTTCTTTCAAATGCCACAGGTCTGACTTGATTTTGATTCTCCAAGACAAAGTTGTGTCCAATCTCCCACAATGACCTAATTCTGGACTGGTTCAGTAGAGCGAACTTGTACGAATTGCCACGTGTCACTGTTTTGTCCTTTGTCTCTGAAATTGATAGCGAAGAAACTTCAGTCTGTGTACTTGCGACCACTTTTTACGGAACTTCAATCCAATGCCCAGAGAGATAGTTATTGAAGTTTTCCCACGATCACCTCTTTGAGATGAAATTCAGGAGCCTGAAAAAGCACTACCTTCCACAGATCATATCTCCAAAAATATTGCGAACCAAGCTCTGAAAGTTTTTGACGAAATTCCTCAGGATTTCCGCTTCGCACCATATGAATTTCAGACTCTGAAACTTCGTACAAAAAAATTTATAGCGCAATTTCCACGATGACCTGTTTATGAGCCTGAAAAAATACCTAACTTCCACAGATGATATCTCCTCAAATATTGCGAACCAAGATCTGAAATTTTTAGACAACCTTCCTCAAGATTTCAGCTTCGCACCCTAGAAATTTCAGCTTCGGAAGCTTCGTAGAAAAAAAGTTATAGCGAAAATGCCACGATGACCTGTTTGGAGCAGCGAAACCCTAGAATCCCAAACCTCTGATACCAAATGTTGTGTAACCAGCTCCAAAGAGAGAAGAAAAGAGATATTCACGCCTTATAAATGAGCCACTTCGAGGGGGCAACCTCCAATACATTACATGAATGAACAATTCTTGGATGATACCAATGAACAAAACCTCCTTCTATATATAGGAGTCCATGGGGCCATAATATAATCCTAGTGGGGCCACAATGTAATCCTAGCCGACCTAACAATAATAATGTAAGGGCACAATAATAACAATATGGGGGTTACAGGGGTACAATAATAACAATAAGGGGGGCTACACTAACATAATAAGGGGCTACACTATTAATATAGGGACTTAACATATTTTATCTCTATTACATACATTTAAAGGCGGCAGAATTAGGTGGCTGACAAGCTTTCCAAGGAAGCCACGCAGTTAGAGTGGGGTTGTTGGAATATCATGACTCATGAAGGGGAACAGGTATATCAGTTCTATCACTGCCCTTTCATTAAGAATTTTGCTGCACTGGGCACAGTCATTACCTGACTCTTGTTTTGATTTTTGTTACTATTTCACGACATCTATATTAAATAGTCTACTGGACTATCATCTATTATATATATATATATTTCTATATAACATGCACGAGACTTTTTATATTTCATTTGTGTACATATTATTTTAGAATAGCTGAAAACCCGACATTGTATTGACAAAAATTCAAACTCTATGGAGGATATGTTTCTCATTTTTTATCTTACCATAGATGATATGCTGCTAGATGTAACAAGTAATTTTTCTTATTATTAATGAAAAATTACGACTTTTTTCTCTGGAAAAAAAAAAATATTTGTGTCATCTTTTGATGAATAATGAATTTTAAAAAACCACAATAATTATGATATGATATAACAAACTAATCCAAACATCACATTCAAATGCATTAATAAAAATTTAACTAATATGAATTCTATTATAAGATATGTGTCGAATTTTGATGAATAATGAAATTTAAAAAATCACAATAATTGCAATGTCACATGTCAATGTTTCTAAAAGATACAAAATGAACACCAGTGCGTGTCAGTTACTATACACCGATGTGCCTATATGATACAATGCACCAGTGCATTTCTACGACCTATGGGCACCACACAAATGCCAATACCAATTTTAACTCTCAGTGCATTTTTGTGATACTGCACGTCGGTGCGTTTATGTGAGACTACTCACTGGTGCATTTGTATGACCTATGGGCACTGCACAAATACAAATATGAATTAGAACAATCGATGTGTTTGTGTGATACTACGTACGATGCATTTATATAGTAATACGAACTGGTGCATTGATACAAACTATCGGCATCGCACAAATCCCAATACAAATTAGAATGGCCCGGTGTGTTGTATCATCTACAATGCACTCGGTGTGGTTTTAGACCTTTACGGCCCAATGGATGCACCTTCGACCACCTCGGGCCAACTGCCTAGATGACATGCACCGATGCGTTGACACCTGAGTAGTGCACTGATGAAAAAAACATCCATAATAACCTATGGCCACCCATTTTTTTTAGTTGTGTTGAAATTCTATTAGAAGCTCCACCAAAACCTCAGCTACCAAAAACAGATGTTGTAGAAAATGTTTTTTTGACAATTTTGGCCAATTTTATGACACTAAAAACCTCCTTTATAACCTCCATTAGACAGTATTTTCCTTGTAGTGGAGTTTTCATGACTAATGTACAAATTCATACTATATGATCATGGCTATGTTCATATTGAGTCTATTCGAGCATGGATCCATGATGCATGTTTGGTGGCCATGACTCTGATTTGTTAAAATGCATTTTTGCACATTTCCATACTTAGGTCTAGATTTATTGATATACTATACTGAGTATGGGAATGCCTACCTCAGATTTGATTTCATTATTATATTTTACTTTGATCCTTGATTTTCTACTTTCAAGTCTCCAACCAATTGATATTTGATCTAGACTTTCACATGATAAAGCACTCCAACCATCATACATAGTTTCTAAATTTGTGCTTTATGGGGGAATCTGTTACATGTCATTCTTTCACCCTTGGGAAAATGAACCCAAATCTCGATCTCTCGCTATCTAAAGAAACCTTCTAAGTAATCCCCTACAAAGTCAAAAGAAAATTAATTCTTAAGATCCCAATAATACTGGATTACATTTCTTAAAAAACCTAATTTTAAGTAGCTTGGCACCTCTCCTAGACTAAAACTACTCATTGAAATCTATGGAGAGTGATATATTTTTCTCCATTACAAAGTGTGACACCCTTTCAACATGGGTAAAAATAAAAAAGTAAAGTCTAGAACTTTGTTGAGGAATCTTTGCTAAACCAACTAGACCTCGAGCTCCTACCTCTTTTGACCTCATCCCAGGAATGATGGATCTCAACCCCTTTATCATGGAATAAATCCCCTCTAATTGTTGATCGCATCCCTTAGAATATGGATATCCAACCTCCTCTCCTCTCCTATAAATACAATGCAAACTAAAGGAGTGGGGGTGACTTTTTAAGTACCCTTATGTTGTCAAATTGAAGAGTGGAGGTTTATCATTGCAAGGGGAAGGATTAGATATTTCTTGGAAGATATATTATCACATCAAGGCCAAAAGGGTGGTAATATTGTCTTCCCATTGTTAATAAAAAAGGAATTTTTATTCTCATACAATGTGTTCAATTTTTACATATGTATATAAAACCTCCTTGATATTTTTGGTAGAAATACCTTGAATTCATTTATATATTGTATTATTGGATTTTTTTTGTTTCTGTCATTGTAGATTTCGTTTCAGGGATTGAAAGTGGAGTGGTATCCCAGGAAATCAAAGGATTGAAGGCTTATTTTAGCCATCGGGTAAGTTTACTTCTGAATGATTTAAGTATTTCTAGAGAATAATTAGTGTATTTTGTCTTGATTGTTACTAGGGTTAGTTTCCAAGCCTAGGGATATCTTGTTCTATACACAGAAAACATTTTTCCAGATAACAGGATCTTATGAACTATAGTCCCAAAGTCGCTTCATGGTCAATTTTGGTTTTTTTTAAGTGTTTCAGTCTTCTTCTAAAGTTCTAAGTTTCAAAGTCACTTGCTCGCACATGCTTGGTCCTTGATAGATGCATGAGCACACCTTTCATATGCAAGCCTAGATAGTTGACTGTCTGTGTGCACTCTCCGTTGAAAATCTCCCTCACTTTCGTTGCAATTGTACATCTATTTCGATGATTTTTCTAAACTATCTCTTTTATGCACCCTTTCTTTCATAAGTGTCGCTTCCACTTTCCCGACTATCGCTTTTTCTTGCTATCTTCTTAACCATTGGAATTTTAATGTTATCTTCACTCTCGCATGTCTCCCTCTTAATTTCTTTATCATTTTCGCAGTTTCTTACTATCACAAGTGTCGCTTCTAACTATTTTCACTCTTTTATTTGTCGCACCTTTTCACATCACTAGATTCATTTCTAGTGCACTCTTTTGCATTAGATGGTTCTAAAAATCATAAATATATGTGCTAGACACATTACTACAACTTAGCACAATTTATGGTCACAACTTGTATTCGAAATGTCGTAATGTGTCCTTTTAATTGTCGCACTTAGAAATAAGTGTCACTTTGTTGTCGTTTCAAGGTGTGATTGATGTTCATGATTCCAGTGAATTTCTCCAGCTTGTATTGATGGAATTCATGTTTTTTATCCATGTTTGAGTCTTTTTCATATGCTTTTCCTTCTATTACTCTACTGATCCCACACTTAATTATTTTAGAGCTCTTCTTGGTCCTACTTCCCAGTTCAAGTTATGAAAGCTTCAATCCTTCACCAGGTGATGAGCTCATCCTATTTATGAGCCACATTGATGATAACATTTCATCCCAGAGTTGTGTGCTAAGCCCTCTTCAATGTCATCTTCCATGGTTTCCCATTCATTACCTTTAAAGCTTGGTCACCTAACCCTTCTTGCTTGTACTGACTCACTGCACTAATTTTTGGAAATTTCTATCTTGCATATTGCATGGATCATTTCTAGTGGTCCTCTGCAAAATAAAACTACACCATACAAGGTCTCCTCCCTCTCACAGTGCAATAAACATCTCTTGGGCACAGTTTCAAAAGATAATGGGCCACTGTTGAAGAAAATTGTGCTACCCTTTAGGCCTCCCCTTCATTCCAAACACATGGCACAATAAAAGTGCTTAGTATTTCTCCCACTGTTGAATATGGTCTATGCACCCAAGACTTGTCTTATCTTTCCTCCTCAGAAGATGGCACAACACTAGAGCTCAGTGAGGCCTCCTCTTAGTCCTTTTCAAGTCAAATTTTTCTCCCATTGTCTCTTACTCCCTTGAGCCTAGCGCATGGCGCATTTATAGTCAACAAGCGTGTCAACCTTGTCCCTTGTACTTACCCATTTTTTTAACCTTGAGGAGCACCTCCTCATAGTGCATGGCACGTTTTTAGTAAAAAAAAATGTTTTCCTAAGCCACTGATGGGCTCAACTAAATCCTCCTCATCAATGCCTTCCTTCTCAGTCCTTTCACAGCCTATCATAACAAATTATTTGATGAGAAAGTGAGAGATGGGATAGATTATTTTAAGAATAATATTTACTTTTCATGAGTGATCTTCATGGGTATTTTAACTATCTCAGCAAGACAATATGATGATCAAGAAATATGTCAAAGAGAAGAGACAAAGAAGCACTTGCAAAGAAGAATCATAAAGATCAACTGTCATGAAGACATGAAGTAGATCCTAGACCAATACCGATCGAAGACATTTTAATATAAATCATAAGGTCTTGATGATGTTCCAAGACCCTTTGGAGGATGAATATGAAGAAAACGGTATATATTTAATGAATATTGAAGACAATGCAGCGAGCAACTTGGAATCTCCACTTCATCATGAAGTCCATATCATCATTTTTAAGTTATGGTTGTACAAGTGTCGTCACAATGTAAAATGGTGTCAATGTGTCTCGCCACATCACTTGTGGATGTACTGGTGTAGTTATAAAAAAGAAAATATAAAATATAATGTATGAAATTTCAAGAGTCAGATGTGGATAAATGAGTTAAATAGATCTTCAAAGGTCATATTAGAATTCCAAGAGTCATGAGGGCAGTTCATGAGTCATGGGGATATGAAATTTCATTCCTATTGTTATAAAAGAAACCTCATAACTCAAACAAGAGGCTTTTGGAGGCTTAGGATTTGGATAGATAGCCTTGGATTCTCTAACTTGACATAGGAGAGAGTATCATTCCTTGGAGAAGCAAGAAGTGACTTAATGTTCCACTATTATAACTAGTGCCTCATTATTTTAACTATGTACTCGGATATTTCACCTTATAATTAGAAGATCATTGAGCCAAAAAAATTTCATGCATGTATGATGAATGTTGTAAGACTATTCTTTATATTTTTGTGATATATGTTATGTTAATATGTACCAAATAAATTGAACTACTTCAATGTATTTGGTTCTCCCTTTGTTGAATGTGTGTTGTATTTTCTTTAACAATCGTTGTGCATATGTGAAATATTTTTCTAGATAACTAATGAGTCCTTCTTTACTCTTGGGTGACTCTTATAAGAATCACTTTTTTCTCCCCTCTCGTGATTGTCTCATTTTACACATTACAATTGGTGTTTCATAGTGTCAAATTGCTTTCTTATTTCAAAAGTTATGTGTTAATCTCCTATGTTACCCATTGTATCCAAGTAAAACCTTAAGTTATGGTAGTTGGGTTGATACTCCATATGGGGCTCCTACTCCAAACGGTGTGAGGTCTAATTGGGCCAGATGATAAGTTGCGCCTATTGGTTCTATTTTGAACGTCTTATCTTAAACGGATCATTCCCAAATCATGATCCCAGGATGTTTTCTAATAGATCAAATTTTAAGTCCCAATGGAAATAATTGATGACTTGTCTCAATTGAAGTTTGATGGCAAGGGTGAAACATTCATAGCTCAACATATATCTTTGTTTCTCAAATTTTGTGAATATTTTTAAATCAGTTATCAAGATACGACTAGTAAATTATTCACCCTCGCTCTTGAAGGTCAAGTTAAGAAATGGCGCCAGAAATTTCCAAATACTTCCATTCATTCATTGGAACTCATTATGGATCTTCATCAATACTTTGAAAAGTATGATTATCAATATTTCTGTAAAATGATTAATTTTCTTAGAATGAATCTTGGTGAATTGTAATATTCCCAAATGAGAAAAGTGGGAATATAGCTCATACTAATGGAAATAGCAGCAAATGTTAACACATTACACATGAGACAAATAATAGATCCATGGTATTATGTATAACAGCAATAAATAAGTACAAGATCTTGGGGATCGAGCCCCTTAAGATGGGCAAAAGAAGCCTCCAATACCAAAATGTACCCAAAACATGTAATACAATGCTAAAAAAAGTACTGAAGCAAGCAAGGCACAATATTAGTGACTAACATTGCAGCTGGAAAACACACACACACACACACACACACACACACATATGGATCTAATAATATCATGCTCATATAGGGCTAAAAATGGAGATCTATGCTCCTCAACACTTTTCCAAGACAACACAGGAAGGGTTTTCAGAAATACACAAAATATGAATGGCAGATCTAAAGCCCTAGAGCTGAAGATGCACTGCAACTAAAGCACATAGAAGGAGGTGGGTGAATCTGATGTAGATATGAAAGAACTACTCCAAAAGGACTCTCTCAATGAAGGCTTGATCCCTTCAATGGAAAGCAAACTATTTCTACTGAGGAAACTGTTGCTGCTGGAAACTACTACTTCTGAGGAGAATAACCATGTGCAGAAGGCTATTATATTGCTCATAATGATCTGGTATTTTAACCACGGATTCTACTCAAACAACCCAGAATAACCCAAAAATGGTTTGGCCATATTTTAACTTTGTATTTTCGGCCCTTTTTGGGTTGCCCATTACAATAACTCACTAAAATAATGCAAATATGGACTGGAACTATGTTTTAGGGGTTAAAATCATCTTTTTATGATGTCAAATATGTCAAATAAGTCCAAGGGGCTCCTTTACTAGCCTCCCAATGGAAGGAAACCTTCCTCCACTACAAAACTAGCTCAGAAAACACCCAATATGTTGAGATTCAACAAGATGATGAGCTTAGTGAAAAGAGTCTCCTTCACTAAGTGGGCCAGCAGGATATTTTTGGCGCAAGTCTATTTTTAGACATGTCGATCATATTTCAGAAGTTGTAGGATGCTATTTGTGGATGGTTGATCAAGTTGGAAAAATAGATGAAATTATATTTTTAGAATATTGGTGAAGTCTATTTATAGATCGTCAATCTAAAAATAGATGCATGTCGATTATTATTAGCTCTTAATAATAATCAGAATCTAAATAGCAACTTATTCTCTTGGAGCACTTCAGTTCAATGCACAGATGTGGAATAGCAGCTGACATAAGGAATTACACTATTCCTAAGGGTTTACTGGAGCTATTGCATGGAGGACTTAGTTAAAACTCAAGTGGCAGAGTTATGACACAGTTGGAAGAAGTAGTTATGGAGTTGTATTTAGTTTAACTCAGTTAGACTCAGTTGAGCTAGTTGTATCTAGTCTAACTAAATGATACACTAGTGATAGTGGAGTGAATTAATTATTTAATTAATTCACAAATAATAACTCATTAATCAACTAAACAATACATTAGTTAACTACAGTGCATGGTAGTTTCAGTGGAGACCAGTGGAGAGATAGGTGAAAGGGCAAGATAGACTATCTGTTGTGACTATTAGTGATGCATTGATTGCCTCAAATGCACAGTGGATATACCAATGAGGATTGTGCAATCAATCCAAGAGTAATTCGAATTCATTCAGATCTATTCTTCAACAAATATTGCGCAGTGGAGGCAGGATAGCAGGTGGCAAAGATCGGTGCATGGATTTGCAAGATTGGGCCTGATTAGTGTATGACGATTGTACTGTACTGAGAGCTTGTGATAAGCTTTGTATGTTTGTATGAGATTTTCATATGATCTCCATGTTACATAATATATATTTGGAGTTTTCAGCTTCAAGTTTTCCCAGTTAAAAAAAAAATTTGTGTTATGTGTGATTGATAATTTTTGTTTATGCTTCACATGTGTGTGAAATTAATTTTTCCGCAAAATATTAACAAGTGGAATAGATTCAGTATCTTGCATAAAGTTAAATAGTTGATATCAGGTGGATCTTGGAAATATGCATGCTTAGTGCATATAATTTCTACATGGTATCGAAACGTTGTTGATTGAATATTGCAATTGTGAAGTGAGTTTGTACTGGTGGACAATTCGAATTTGCTATAAGAGATTCTTGGTGAAAAAATCGAGTATACATTGAAATGTCTTTCAATGAGTTGAGATTGGAGTATGTCCTTGATGGGAGCTCAAATTACATATCATGAAAGGATAGGATGGAGGCAGTGCTGGAGGATAATGGGTTGAAGGAGTTCATCAATAGCGATATTCCTAAGCTCGGATCTAGCGATGTTGCATTACTTGATGGATGGAAAAAGAAGACTGCAAAGACGAGGAAGATTCTTTTGGAAGGTGTGAAGGACCATATTGTGTCCAGCCTTCATGGGAAAGCCACTCCATTCTTAATGTGGAAGGCTTTGACAGATTTTTTCCAAAGCAGAAGTGACCAGAGGAAGTTGGCGCTTAAAGACAAACTTAGAAAAATAAAAATGGAGAAAGGTGACAGTATTCCAAAAAACCTCACAAAGTTTGTCCACTGCAAGGATGAGATGGGAAGTGTGGTGGTTACTGTTGATGAAGAAGACTTGGTGAGCTTGGCTCTCCTTGAGCTTCTGAAGAGTTGGCATAGCTACGAAGACTCTGTCAATGGATTGGAGAAACTGCCAGGATGGGAGCGACTTTGGTCAGATCTTGTGCAGGAGGAGATAAGGCGGGGTACCAGGGATGGATCTTCATCAAAGAATGAAGATGAAGAGAATTTTTCTTTGGCTACCAAGTCAATGAAAGGGAAGGGGAAGAAAAATCCTTCTAAATCCAGTGCGAAAGGAAAGAAGCAAGATTTGTCCAAAGTGAAGTGTTTTCACTGTCACGAGCATGGACAGTTTGCCATTAACTATCCACAGAAGAAGAAGAATAAGCAGGCTGCTATATCTGTAGCTGGAGAGGCCTTAGCCTCACAATTTGAGCTGGATTTTTCCTTGATCGCATTCTTGGTTTCAAGCTGCATGGGATTGGTGTGGTATCTTGACAGTGGTGCGTCTTTCCATATGACAGGAGACAAAGAGTTGTTTAGTGACTTGGAGGAGAAGGACCTCCAGATGCATATAAAGATGGGTGATGATGGTCGGTACAGTGAAACTAGCATTGGGACCATTACCATTGAGAGGGAGTTCGGTAATCCATTCTTGTTGAAGAATTTCATGCATGTTCCAGGTCTGAAGAAGAACTTGGTCTCAGTCACAATGCTGGAAGACATGGGTTATGATGTTGTTTTCAGTGAGGGAAAAGCTTTCCTTCAACATAAAACAACGGGTCAAACCAAGAATATAGGGGTTATAATTAATAATCTCTACAAGTTGCAGGTAGATGGTTGCGCTGCAATGGTGGGAAAAGCAGAAGAAGTGGTGAGCTGGGATGAGGGTGAATTATGGCATAGGAGATTGGGCCATATTCACCATGGCGCTTTGAAAATTTTGCAGCAAATTTCTACTGGACTTCCCAAGGGTACTCTTTCATAGTTAGATCAATGCAAAGGATGTACAATGGGTAAGTTTGTGAAGACCACCTTTTATGAGAAGGAGAACCATTCTTTGGTGATCTTGGAGAGAATTCACACAGACGTGTGTGGACCATTCTTGGTTCCTTCAACAGCAAAACACAGGTATTATGTGACATTTGTTGATGAATTTTCTTGTATATGATGGATCTTCTTCATGAAAAAGAAGAGTGAAATGTTCTCAAAGTTCTGTGAGTTCAAGGCATTGGTGGAGAAGGAGTCCAGGAAGCAGGTGAAAGCTCTAAGGAGCAATAATGGTGGTGAATACATCTCGGGCGAATTCAAAGACTTCTGTAGCAAAGAAGGAATTTGAAGAGAACTCATAGCGGCTCATAACCCACAGTAGAACGGGGTCACGGAGAGAAAGAACAGAACGATCGTGGGTGTTGCAAGAGCTATGCTGCATGACCAAGACCTACCAATGAACTTGTGGGCAGAAGCATGAAACACTACGGTTTATGTGAAAAACTGTTGCCCTCATAGAGTACTTGGCATGAGTACACCTGAGGAAGCTTTTACTGGTAAGAAGCCTGATATTTCTCATTTGAATATTTTTGGCTCACCTGTTTACATTCATGTGACGAAGGATGCCAGGAAGAAGTTGGAGCCGACTGCAGAAGTTGGGATATTTGTGGGGTACATAGAAACACCCCATAACTATCGTGTGTATTTTCCAAACTGTCATATGACTGCTATGCGACAGGATATAAAATTCAATGAGGTGAAAGCCATGTAGTTGTCGCTTGAGAGGGAGCTACACTTGCATGTGGAAGAGGAACTTCTTGTTCCCAAAGATGAGCCTCTGGATGTGGATGAGCCACAGGAGGAGATTCATGGAGTGGAGGAGTCCACTCATGCAGAACCAAACATTAGACAAGACAGGATGCGTACAACAGAAGCTGAGAGACTGAAGGTGGATGCGGCACAGAATGTACGATTTCCTACATCACGGTGTAGATAGACACAGTCACCTGACCGATATACTAGATACATGGCTCTTATGAGCAAGTGTATTGTGACATAGCCTTATTCTTTTGAAGAAGTAGCACAGGAGCCCACATGGGTAGATTCCATGGTGGAGGAATATGACTCCATTGTCAGAAACAGTTCTTGGGAGATTGTTCCAAGGCCGGTGGGAAAATCAGTTGTAGGATCAAGATGGATCTACAAGGTAAAGCAAGCTGCTGATGGGAGCCTCGAGAAGTATAAGGAAAGATTTGTTGCCTGGGGATTCTCACAGATTGAGGGAATTGACTATGAAGAAACCTTTGCACCTATCACACGATATTCTACCATACAGACCATCCTTGCTCTCTCAGCGCAGATGGGTTGGCACATTCATCAGATGGATGTGAAGACTACATTCCTTAATGTGATCATTGAGGAAGAGGTGTACATTGATCAGCCTAAAGGATTTGAGATCTTCAATAGCAATTCACATGTGTACAGACTCAAAAGAGCATTGTATGGGCTGAAACAAGCACCCCGTGCTTGGTACACTCGGATTGACAGCTATTTCACTGGACTTGGCTTCACCAAGAGTGAGGCGGATACAAACCTGTACCAGATTGTGGTTGAGGGTAAGACTTTGATCATTGTACTTTATCTTGATGATTTGATACTAACAAGTGATGAGTAGTTGATACACTCATGCAAGGATGATCTTGCAAAGGAGTTTGAGATGAAGGATTTAGGCCTCCTTCATTATTTCCTTGGATTGGAAATATGGCAGCTGGAAGGTGAACTATTTGTGTCTCAAGGAAAGTATGCTCGAGAGATACTGGAGAAGTTTCACATGCAAGGCTGCAAGCCAATCGACACTCCTCTTCCAGGAAATTGGAAGAAAGATGATGCTACATCGGCAGAGGTAGTAGATGCCACTATTTATCGAAAGTTGGTGGGTTTTCTCATGTATTTAGTCAATACAATATCAGACATATGCTATGAGGTGAACCAGATTTCACAAGAGATGGTTAAGCCTACCAAGCTCTTTTGGAAGGTGGGCAGGCATGTCCTGAGATATCTCAGGGGCACATCTAAGTATGGTTTATGGTACAGATAGACGAATCAGGTGAAGTTGCATGGCTTCATGGATGCAGATTGGGTAGGAAGTCCAACAAACAGAAAGAGCACATCAGGAGGTATTTTCAGTATTGGATCTACGGCAGTTTCTTGGTACAGTAGGAAACAAACATTTGTGGCACTCATTTCAGCAGAAGAAGAATACATGGCAGCAAGTTTAGTTGCATGTGAGGCTATCTCGATGAGGAAGATTCTGGTTGGTTTGTTCGATTCACATTTAGATCCCACGGTGATTCATTGTGATAATCAGAGTTGCATTAAACTCTTGGTTAATCATGTCTTTCATGATAGATCTAAACATATTGATATCTGGTATCATCATATCAAATATTGTGTGTAGTGGAAGATCATGCTGCTTCAGTACATTCCCACGGAGGATCAGGATGTAGATATTCTGACAAAGGTGCTCACCAGGAGCAAATTCAAATACCATAGAGGCAGGATCGGGGTGAAGGATAATCCCTATCTTATTGAGAGGGAGTGTTTATATTCAACAAGATGTTGAGATTAGTGAAAAGAGTCACCTTCACTAAGTGGGCCCGTAGGCTATTTTTGGCGCAAGTCTACTTTTAGACTATGTCTATTTTTAGACATGTTGATCATATTTCAGAAGTTGCAAGATGCTATTTGTGGATGGTTGATCAAGTTGGAAAAATAGATGAAATTCTGTTTTTAGAATATTGGGTGAAGTCTATTTATAGGTCGTCAATCTAAAAATAGATGCATGTCGATTATTATTAGCTCTTAATAATAATCAAACTCTAAACAACAACTTATTCTCTTGTAGCACTTCAGTTCAGTGCACAGATGTGGCACAACAGCTGATAGAAGGAATTGCGCTATTCCTAAGGGTTTACTGAAGCTATTGCATGGAGGACTCAGTTAGAACTCAAGTGGAAGAGTTATGACATAGTTGGAAGAAGTAGTTATGGAGTTGTATTTAGTTTAACTCGGTTAGACTCAGTTGAGCTAGTTGTATCTAGTCTAACTGATTGATACACTATTGAGAGTGGAGTGAATTAATTAGTTAATTAATTCATAAATAATAACTCACTAATAAACTGAAAAATACATCATTTAACTACAGTGCATGGCAGTTTCAGTGGAGACCAGTGGAGAGATAGGTGAAAGGGCAAGATAGACTATCTGTTGTGACTATTAGTGATGCATTGATTGCATAAAACACATAGTGAAGATTCCAACGAGGATTGTGCAGTCAATAAAAGAGTAATTCTAATTCATTCAGAGCTATTCTCAAGTAGAGATTGCGCAGTGGAGGCAAGCTAGCAAGTGGCAAAGATCGGTGCATGGATTTGCAAGATTGGGCTTGATTAATGTATGATGATTGTACTATACTGAGAGCTTGTGATAAGATTTGTATGTTTGTATGAGATTTTCATATGATATCCATGTTACATAATATATAGTTGGGGTTTTCAGCTTCAATCTATCCCAGTTTAAAAAAAAAAACTGTGTTATGTGCGATTGATAATTTTTTTTATGCTTCACATGTGTGTGCAATTAATTTTTCTGCAAAAGATTAACAAGTGGAATAGATTCAGTATCTTGCATAAATTTAAATAGTGTGAGATCAGGTGGATCTTGGACATATGCATGCTTAGTGCATATAATTTCTACACAATACAATCTTTCATTGCTACACCCTACAACTCAGCACATCTCTCAACAGAAACTCTGCTACACCACAAGACTGAAGCTTGGACTGAAACCTGAATGTGGAAATATAGTGAAAAATCTCTTCCTATGAGGCCTCTCAAGGATAGAGGTGGGGTTCCCGATCAGGAACACCCTATGCTAAACAACACTGCAATCTTAGCTAAACAGCTGAAGAAATCTTATATGTCTAAACAGACCATATAATCAAAACATAAACTTATCATAACATGATAATATGGATGCCATCCTCCTCCTTATATAATAAATGAGCTACCAAACCCTAATCCCCATCCATTAATGACACTATTCCATGCAATGTGTCTCCATCTAAAACTATGTTGTCCCTTATTGAATGCCACTCCTCCATGACAGCGTTGTTGATTTGGTCAAAGTTGACTCTGTCCACATGATCTAGCCCCTGTTCACACCTTACGGTGATTTATTAAGCTGAAAAGATGATCCACTTTCACATCACAAGTGTTTTTATTCCTAGTAAGGAGATTTATGGGTTTCCCTACCCACTTATTCATCAAAAAAGAAATCAAAATAAGATTTTAATATTCCAATTAGCTGCATGCTAATTTAGGAATATTACATGAATCTGCAGAAGATTTTCTTAATCGATTTCAACTTTGCTATGAATTTATTGGGGGAGTGATTGATTCAGATTTCATTATGGAAAATTTTCAAAGTTTGATTCTACTCACCTCGAAATATTTCGAATTTGAACCCCTATTTTATTATTCTCACCCAGCTTTTGCAAACGTTGAGACACCTCTAATTTTAACGGACGAACCTACTATTCCTATTGTTTCTTGTCCTCCTCATTTTCCAGTACTAATTTGGGCACCCCACTGGTGATGATGTTGAAGTTGGGAAATCTGAAAATAAAATTTATAATCCATCCAATTTTCGTGAGCTAGATCCTATTGAGGAGAACTTGGAATGGTTTAGTAATGTCATGGAGCCTAAAGTGAAAGTTGATCCCTTGGATTTTTGAGATCATATAAATGTACATAAGCCTAATATTGAATATAATCCAATCAAAAAATTGGTTTCCTATGTTGGCATTGTTGTGTTGGCATTGATGTCAACAATGTCATGGTCATTATCACGTGTGATGGATGTCCTATTGGTTGACATGATGTATGAATAGTGATATTTTTATGTTGGAATTGGCATCAACTCTTGAGGTCATGCACTTATCTCAACCTCATGATAATGTAGATTGATGTGCCATGGTGTGTGTCAGTATGTATTAGCATTGGTGATTGATTCTATTGATGATGACACACTTGATGGAATTAATTGAGTTTAGTGGTAGAATGATGGTCCTGGAGGAGTTACCATGTGCTTGATGGCACTTCATGATGTTTGTTGTTGCTACTACAAGTAGAGGATGTTGCTACATGTTGATCATGTAGATCTACATGTGTTGGCATGTGCTTGATGGCATGTCGTGATTTTTTTTATGTTGATATAGGTAGAGGATGATGCTACATGTTTATTATGTAGATCTACATGTGATGGAGATCTTTCATGGCACACTAGTTGAATTGTCAACTAGGTATTCATCAGGTCTTCATCTTTATGCCTATGGGGAGACTTGTTTGAGTGATGTGATGGCTTGATGGTGGTGATATAGATATTGCACAGATACTTCATATGTGTTGCAACTTGTTTCAGAGGTCTAATGGAGAGTGAATACTTGTTTGCATACCTTCCAACATTGTTTGTTTTCCCTTCTAGGTCAACCTGGAAGTGACACTTGGGAGGCTTGTTTCATCCACTTGTAGAGGTGTCAGAGGTTTCAAGGCTATTACAGATGCAGGGGAAGGTTATCAAATAGATGGAAGAGGTTATGGACTGATTTAAAAATATTTTACTTCAACTTTAGGCCTAGTTGTTTAGTATGGTGTTTGGATAGAAGTGACAGTTTTGAATTGGATTTTCTGGTCCAATGAGGATGGATCTCAAAATTTTGAGACATGGGTTTTGTGAAGAACGTACCAAATTAGCTTTCATTTGAGAATTTTTCAAAATTAGGTCTAGTTTGAGAGAAAACAAAGGTTATTTTCCAAGTTGCATGCATAAAGGCCTATGGGAGCGGTTGGGATGCTCCAGTGGCATGGAGAGAAGTGTTAAGGGAGTGGTTATGGATCCAATTGCTCTAATATAGTGTCATGCATGCGACTGATGGTTTTCATTATATTTCATCTTCATTCCTCATGTCATTTGGAAGGAAATTAGATTGTATATTACCTAAGGCTTCCAGGAAAAGTGAATAAGGTTATAAATAGTTGGAAGAAGTCCTCCCATGATGTGAATGCATTTAGTGCACTAGTAGTGACCTTAGTGGATTAATTTGGTCCAATTTGTTCACCTTTTATCCTAGAACCAAGCTTAATTTCTCCCTACATGTTTTACATTTGTGCATTGTGATATTTTTGGTTGTTGATGAAGCTAGAGGTTGAGTGTATGCGTGAAGAGAATATTACATTTAGTGTTGATGCTTCAGATCTTTTGTAGAGCCTAGATGATTCATTCCATGAGTGTTTATGATTGAATATGTCCATATTTGAAGCATGCTATAGAATAGATAAGAATTGGAGTTGTTGGAGTTGAGTATGATTTGATGAGTTATGTATTTTGTTGGGTAGATTATTTTATAGTGATCCTCACACTTTTTCTTGCAGGAGCTACTGATTCATATAGCACATATCCATGTGTATTTTGATGTTATTTGTATTATGCAACATTTTATTGTTTTGAGGGTCTAATATTTATATTTTTGTCGACATATTTTTGTATTAGAGAGCGCAAACTTTGCGTATTTGTTCTTATATTGATTGATGATGAGATATTATTTCTCAAAGCATGTGTGTAGAGATTATTTCTTGTTGATATTAGTGTCTTGGGATCCAGTTTGAAAATATGTGAAAGGAGGTTCGCTTTGTGGTGAGGAGTAGTGACTTCATGGAGGTGGAGCAGTGACAACGAAGCTTTATCGAAAGGAAGAAGTTTCTCAATCCAGTGGTGGTTGGATAGTCCCATTAGAGTGGGGTGAGTATCGAGTATTCAAGGTGGCCTTCAACAGATGGTAGTTCGTAGATATACACAAAGAAATTTTGAGATGATGTAGTAGTATCAAGTCTCCTAGCTAGTGGTGGTTTTCATTTTTCATATTAGTTCGAGTCTCCATGCTCATGGTAGTCAGCACACTATGTAAGAGATCAATTTCTTAACTAGAATATTGTAGCATAGCAGCAGCAACAAGGTTGGTTTTTCTCCCTGAAGGGTTTCCACTAGAAATATTTTGTCTCTTGTGTGGATGTACTTTTGATGTGTTGAATATTTTTTATGCTTCTCACATGGTTTATGATTTAGCTGCTTATATGTTATATGCATGGATAAAATAATTTGTTGTTGGTCATATGCATGATTCAGTAAGTGAAGTTAAATAAAATAAAAAATTGTATATAAGTCACACTATTGATTCACCCCCCTACCCCCTCTCAGTAGTTCTCAAAGGTTTCCAAAATCCTCCAAGGACACCCTAAAACCTATACCATCTATTTATCATGACTCCTTATTCCCTATTCTACATGATACACCTACTTCAACTCTTAATAATGATCAACATGTTGTTTCAAGTGGTAATCAAGAACAAGGTAGTTGTATTTCACATGTGGAGAAGAAAAGTGTTGAAGATATGTCTTATCTTTCTTCCTTTTTATGAGATGATAATTTTTCATCTATACTTGATCATCGATATTACAGTCTTGATAACTTATCAAATGGTTATAATAATTATTTTCAATTTGAGACGTTGTACAACCGTCATCTTGAAATCCACGTTTCAATTAATACATATGGTGATGAGTTCCCAAGTAAATCGAATGATATATTTTCTTCTTTTGAGGACCTGGATTTGCAAGGTATCATTTATGAACTTGATTCTAATAGTCTATAATCTCCATTTACGGGTTGGGATACTCTTTTAATTCATAATGATCCTGAAATACCTCTGATTCATACATATTTATATGACCAACCTGAAGAGGTAAGTTATCGGGTTTTTGAATCTTTGGTATATCATGGTCAATTTCAATGTCAAATTGGTATGCCTGTCTTTGACCATTATATTGATGAAAATGATATTGATCTATTTTTCCTACAAATTCAATCTGATATAGCTACAAATGGTGCTCCCCGTCCTGAGTATTTTCATCCTTCCTAACCTCTAGCACACTATTCATTGTTCCCAAATATGTTTTAAAAGTCGGTTATATTGGAACTTCCTCAAAATCCTTTGGATGTTTATTCAATTGATCATGGTTACAATGAGATACAGGATGGTGGGATACTACAATCAAAGGATGAAAATATTTCATCCATTTTTCATGATTTGTTTAATTGTAAATATTCCATATGTCAGGAAGAGTATGTTCCTTCTCTATCTAATCAAGGGAGTTTTTTTATTAATACATTTAGATTCTCTATCCATCAATATTTTGATATGCCTAATCTTAAATATGATCAAACTAGTGGCACGAACAATGTTTTCATTGATATATATGATGATATTCGTGCATGTATACCTGTCTATTTTTCCAAGCTACTCAAATTTTTCGATCCGCCATCATAAAGTTCAAACGTTTTCCAAGAGGTTGAGTCACTTCGGCCCCTGCTAATGGTTATGTCAGGATATCATAATCATGTGAATATATCCGAACTAATTTGGATTCATATTTTCACACATGGTTCTTTGCTTAACATCGATCCACTAGTTGTGAGCTCATTCCTAAAGGAATTTCAATTTTTAAAAATTAATATTATTTATCCTCAAGATATATTTCTAATCAGATAAATGATTATTGTTTGGTTATTCCCTTTTCATTTGAATATCATGCATTATACCAAGCATTGGAGAGCATATACTTCACATATCCTTAAATTCTCAAACCCTGTCATTCTCATTATCAAGATAAAGGTCATTTTGGGTTGGAGGATTCCCATTTTCAAACTCTTCCAAGATCAATCATCTTCTTGTCCCTCTTTTGCATGTTGTGAGGTTAATCATTTTATAGGAAAAACATACCTTCTTTACTTCTTTCAAATATTTCAATCATTTAGCATACCAAAATCCTTATGTTGACACAAATACAAGGTTTGATTTGGTACTTGTTTCTAATATTTTTTCAACGCAATATCCTAATTGGTTTCATAGATTTTTGACGTCAAAAATTGTTTTTAATTCCATAAGATTTCATATTGTTGGTTTTTCATGTAATTAGATAAAAGGTAACTAATAGAGAATCGAGAACCTATTTATGATTTGAATGTGTTAACTGAAAAATTATTTTCTCATGAGTCTCAGGGTTTTCAAATTCATTGTTTTGAATATCAAGATCTCATTGTCAAATGGTTAGAGATATCCTACTTGGAAAGCTCCTATGCTAACAATATTTTTTTTATCTTTCTTAATTTTTTCACAAATTGAAAACATGGATGAATTTACATTCGTAAGAAGCCTTCGATGTTTTTATGACCAACATTTCAATCAACAAGCTAAAGTTCGACACTGGCTCAAACTAGTCGGTATGGCACATCCTCTTTCTAATAAGAAATCCCTTCTATTTATTAAGAAAAATTTTCAATTTGTTATATTTTCATTTGTGAAATGCTTTATAGTTATCTTAATTGTTCACATATTTGTGTTTGCAGGTCAAGAGCCATTACGATGGCTACACTGGAAATTTCATTACACTTGACTCTGACCTTCTAGCTGGTTAGGTTAGGAGTAGTTATAACTACATTTTAATTTCCTTTTGCACTCATATTGCATTTTATCTCTTTAGTCTTCCCTTTGTTTTCTCACTTTTGTCTTTCATGTTGCTTTTAAGTTCAGTTTCTATTTGTTTTTTCATTTTGGTCTTGTTTCCTTATTTTTTCTTATCATTTATTTCATGTTTAGCTTAATAAGACTTACCATGAAAACTATGTTCCTTTTGGATCAAAAGGAAATGTGGAGAAACTTGAAAAGGGAATTGTGATGACAAGAAACACTTAGCTAATTTGTCACCCTCTTCTTTTCCTTAGTTATATATCTTTAAATTCAATGATTTATGAAAGTGAAATATGATTTTTTCTAGATGGAAAGCCTTTGGTCAAAATATGAAGCCCATATCTCTTTAGGACCTTGGTTCCTGACTCATCCTTGTATATAATGGTTTTTTGACCTATCGTCTCAAATAAGTAGAGAAGGGAAAGGAAGAAAAATTAAAACAAAAATATCAACTTTAGTCATCATTCAAATCCTTTAAACAAGTAACAACCTATATTCCAAGTAAATAAGATGGGATCCGTCTTCCACCTTCAAAATCAGTAAGTTCCTTTGAAAAATATATTAGTAACTTAATAAAGAGGTGAAGAAGAGAAAGGATTCTTGCACAGATAGGTGAAGCAAGAAATTTTTCCGCGGTATTTAATATGCTCACTGGCAGCAAAGTAATTCTTGTGATTCCTTGAGGTGACTACACCGGGGCACTAAATAGGCTCCCTAGAAGTGGGGCAATGCCGAGTAATATTCCTATCAAAAGACCGATATACATATTATCCTTCTCCCCTGTCGTAAGAGTTGAGGTGTTAATAGTCTTATGTTGACGTGTTTGAAGCTAAGAAAGGAAGGTAAGGGACTATATCTTTAATTGGGATATGTGGCCAAGTTGGGGCAATCTATATGGAAAATAAATACTTCCTGAAAGAATGAGACATTGCACTTAAAGATAAGACCTAAAAAGAGAAGTTATAGTTCTACCAGTGTGTCTCCAAGTGTTTACATTATGATAAATACCCTCCAAAAGTTTTTCTGCACTTGAATTTTGGAGCCTACGAAGGATCTTACAATCTGTCATCCCAAATTCACTTCATGGTCGATTGATTTTTTTCCAAGTGTTTCAGTATTATTCTCAGGTTCTAAGTGTTAAAGTCACTAACTCACACATTCTTGGTCCTTGATAAATTCATGAGCACACCTTTCATATGCAAGCCTAAATAGTTGATATCCAGTGTGCATTCTCCATTGTTAGTCTCCCTCACTTTGGTTGCAATTGTACTTCTATTTCATGGTTTTCCTAACTATCACTTTTAAGCACCCTTTCTTTAATAAGTGTCACTTTTACTTTCACAACTATCATTTTCTCTTGTTATCACTTTAACAAATGGTTTTTTCATGTTTTCTTCACTTTGGCATGTGTCGCTTTCAATTTCTTTAGCAATTTCAAGTGTCTTTTCCTTGTTTTCTTACTATTGTAAGTGTCGCTTATAACTATTCCCACTCCTATATGTGGTGCACCTATACACATCACTATATTAAATTCTAGCACACTCTTTTGCATCATATGGTCCTATATGTCATAAAGATATGCATTAGAAGAATTCATATAGTTTAGCACACTTTCTAATCATAGTCAACACTTTTGTGGCAACTTGTATTCTAAGTGTTGTAATGTATTGTTTTAATTATCACACTTAGAAATAAGTGTCGCTTTGCTATAGTTTCAAGGTGTGATTTATTATCACAAGTATTGTGCCTTCCTCTAGATTTTGTTGATGGAATTCATGTGTGTAATCCATGTTTGAGTCTTGTTCAAATGTTTTTCCTTCTCTTACTCTACCCATCCCACACTTAGCCATTTTTCAACTCTCCTTGGTCCTATAGCCTAGTGCAAGTTATGAAATTTTCAATTCTTCATTAGGTGATGATCTCAATCTACTCATGAGCCACATTGATGATACATTTTCCTCCCAGATTTATGCACTAATCCCTCTTCAAGGTAATATTAAATGGCTACACATTCAGTACATTCAATGCTTAGTCACCTAACCCTTTTTACTTGTATTGACTCACTGCGCTGAGTTTTGAGAAATCCTACCTTATATAGTTCATGGAGCATTTCTAGTCGCCCTCTGAAAAATAAAACTGCACCATACAAGGTCTCCTCCCTCTCACAGTGAAACAAACATCTCCTAGGAAACCTGTCTTACCTTATACTACTTATCTCAGTGAATCGAGAAATCGCCTCTTATAGAGAGTCACTTTTAAGTCAAACTATACTATCATGGGGTCTAGAGAACATTTTTAACAAACATTGGGCCACTATTGAGGAAAAATACACTAACATCATGCCTCTCCTTCCCTCTCAGTGCATATCATAGTTATAACCAACAGTGATTCAACTCTTAGCCACAGGAATTCCCCAGTGGGTTGAATACTTTATCTGGTCTCTCCCTCCTAGCATCGGGTACAGTTTTGGAAGTCAATGAGCCATTTTTGAGTAAAACTATGCTACCCTTTAGGCCTTCCCTTCCTTCCCAGCGCATGGCATAGTAACAATACATAGCATTTCTCCCACTATTGACTATGGTCCCTCTCCATTACCAATACTTATCTTGTCTTTCCTCCTCTATGCATGGTGAAGTCCTAGAGCTCAGTGAGCCCTCCTCTTAGTCCTTGTGAAGTCAAATTGCACTCTCATTGTCTCTTACTCCCTTGAACCTAGTGCATGGAAACGTTTTAGTCAACAAGTTCATCAACCTTGTCCCTTGTACTTTCCCACTGCAATGGACCTTGAAGAACCCTTTACCGCATGGCATAGTTTAGTGAATATTGGTGATTTCTTAAGCTATTTTTGGGCTCAATTATGCCCTCCTCATCAAACCATTCCTTCTTAGTCCTTTCATGGGCCTATCATAAGCAACTTATTTATTGAGTAAGGAGGACATAGGATAGATTATTTTAAGACTAAATTTTTCTTTTCATAAGTGATATTCATGGGAAAGCTTACTATCTCATCATGACAAGATGATGCTCAAGAAATATGTCAAGGAGAAGAGACAAATAAGCACTTGTAGAGAAGAAGCACAAAGATGAACCATCATGAAGACATGAAGAAGATCATAGACCAAGACAGATTGAAGACATTGCATGATAACGTTGAAGGTCCTGATGATGATCCAAGACCCTTTGGAGGATGAAGATGAAGAACAAAGAGTATATTTCATTAAGATTTAAGACAAAGTTGTAATATTCCCAAATGGGAAAATAGGAATAGAGTGCATAAAATTGGAAATATGCAGAAATATAATAGATCAAAGCATGAAAAAATAGTGGATCCATTCCATTATGATTATAACAACAAAATAGGTACAATATCTTGAGGAAAAGATCACTCAAGCTGGCCAAATAAGCCTCTCATGAAAGCATACACCTAGATCTAAAATGTTGTTAATACATGAAATACATGAACCCAGAAAACTATGATGTCTAAGAGATAATAGCAGCTGAAGATATAAAAATTTATTTCTGCTAATATATTGCTCCAAAAATGATAAGGCTAGAGATCCATGTTCCAAAATAGAATTCCAAGACAACCCAGAAAAGGTTTTCGGAAATACACACTATACAAAAAATAACAGATTTGGCCCTAGGGCTAAATAATCTCTGCAAATAAATCACTGATGGGAGATGGATGATCTGATATGAAATATGGTTGATCCTATTCCAACATATCTCCTAAATGAAGGGTTTATCCCCCACACAGGAAACCCAAACACTCCAAATAGGGCAATAAACCCACTGTTGCAGCTGCTCTCCAAAATAACATAGTCCTTGTAGGAAACTATTTTGTAGCTGATGAATTCTACTTGGCCTGGTGAAAAAATATGTAATGAAGCCCTAAAGTCTTCCTCACAAGCCTCCAAATGAAAGGATGACCCCTCCAATGGAAAACTAGCTCAGAAAATGGAGATTACTCTCCTCCACTACTACACCCCTACAACACAACCCAACTCTAAACAGAATTGCGCTGTACACGAGACAGAAGCTTGGAAAAATGCCCGATTGTGGAATTATAGTGCAAACTCCTCCAAGAGCTCCTGAATGGAAGAGGTGGGATTCCCGATCAGGAACACCCTGTGCTAAACAACACATGCAATCTTAACTAAATAGTTGAAGAAAAATATATGTCTAAACAGACCATATATCAAAATATAAAATATACCAAGATGATTAATATGGATGTCATCCTCTTCCTTTTATAACATATGAGCTTCCAAACCCTAAGCCCCATCCATTAATGACATTACTTCCATGAAATTTTTCTCCATCTAAAACTACGTTGTCCCTCCATTAATGTCCACTCCTCCATGAAAGCGTTGTTGATTTGGTCAAATTTGACCTAGTCCACATGTTTTAGGCCCCTTGTTCACACCTTAGGGTGCTTTATTAAGCTGAAAAGATAATCCACTTTCACTTGAGAAGTGGTTTTATTCTTCATAAAGAGATTTATGGGTCTCCCTAACCATTTATTCACCTATCTAAGTGACAAAACAAAACTTTAATATTCCCAGCTGCAAGCTAATTTAGGAATATTACAGTCCTCCCCTCAAGATGTTGCTTGTCCTCAAGAAACTACAAGGATACTGCAAAATCTCCAATGGATATGTCTCCTCCCAAGAATACAAATTTTCCTTTGGTGGATAAACCAAATAGCCCTCATCATGAAAAAGTGGGAGATATATGGAAAGAGTTATATGTTGTCCATTGGCCTCCTCAAGGCATGAGAGATGATAAATTTTGGGTGTCTCAACCCCAATGAGAAACTCCAATATCCACACTATCATCCAAACAAAGTGAGCCATCCTTGATAGCTCATAGAAACAATCACCAATCCCCTACTTTTGAAATGTGTAGGGGCTACATGGTTGAAAGTGAGAGATACGATTGTTCAACTTATGCTTTCTCTCTCTCCATTTATGATAAATTTGGAGCTGCTGATCTTGGGCCGCAATAACATAGTCCCCATGAAATGAAAAGATACTTCAAATCTCATGATCCCACTTATTGGTTCTAGGTGGACTTCTTGCCCAATCCCTCATACATATAGTGAATAGAGTATCATCACCATATGGGCCCCAAAAGGAACATGGACTAAGTGTCATATGACATATTGGATGGTGAAAATAGTCCCTCAAGTGAGACCAGCATTGTTCTTCTTCTTTCTCTCTCCAAACATGATGTGATGAGTGGCCATCCAACCACTTTCTTGCTGCCATATGCTTCTCAAAAGATTGAAAATAGTAGAGGACATTAGGTGTGGGTTGAGTATGACCCAATTAAAACATATCTTGCCCAAATTCCTCCATGAAGTGTTCATCCCCATCACTGAATGTAGTCCCAAAAGGACCATGAAATCCACAAAGAGGCTTTCTCTCTTGTGGAGAAATGTGCTACAAATGTATGGTAAAATAATGTACATACATTATTATTTGATCAATAAGAATCAAAACACAATATTTACCATATTATAGATAAGTTGGTGAAGAGATCCTTAGATGAACCTTCCCATCTCTTCATAAAAAGGGGAAGTGGCTGAAACAACCTTGCAAGGTGGTTGCTTTCTTCCTCATACATCAAACAAACTACATAACTCTTGATGGTGGTTGCTTTCTAGATGCGCATCTTCTTTTATATCCTCCCAATAGAATCCCTCAATGATGGTGTGATAGGACTCAATGGAATCCACATGTTCTGAAAAGAGTGTCTCATATGCTGCATGTAGAATCCCCTCCTTGAGCTTGAAGTCTCTAGTCAAATAGATCTGATCACGGAAATAAATGACTCCATCAACCACTCTATACCTCCATCTACCACTTTCCCATCAAGAAACTTACATGTTAAGAGGTTCTTGGAATACTTGAGGTTCTTGGAATTCTCCACCAATAGTTGGGACTCCCAATATGGACCCATCCTTCCCAACAATGACAGCACTGTAGAAATATGAAATGAAGCACTTGTCTCATCATAGCTCTCCTCTTTGACATGCCCAATGTCGAAGCCACATGTTGGAGTATTGTTACCCCACTTTTTTTTCCTCCCTTGCAGCTGATCTTGCCCAAGACAAGATTGAAGTACATGGAGGTCAACCTCCTCTTGGAAGGTATTTCCCATCCAAAACTCCCATAGTTTTTCCAATGCATGCAGGAGTGTTAATAACCTCTTGTAAAATTTATAAATCTACCTCATGTTTGGAAGCATCATTTGCTTCCCCAAGAAGATGGAGTAGCCTCTTCATCCCATGCTTGTGTCATCACAAATTCCTAAATCATAATCTTTCAACGCAAATAGCTGAGTGGGGGATGGTAATATCCATATCAGAAAATTTCTCATCCCTCCCTTGAACCCACCAAAGGTTCTCTATGCTATTATAGCTCCTCCTAAGGCTCCTCCCGTAGCGAAATATATCAATGCTACATCATTTTGAGAGAACTCTTTGTTTAAAATCCAATCAGGGGGTCTCCCTGGTGGAATTCCTCCATGTAATGAAACATCAAGGCTTAAAGCAGGTTGTATATGTGAGTGGACTGATTTGTACTCGTCCTCACTGTGCAAATCATCATGCCTCTTTTGTGCATCAATCTTCTGAAATAGAGAGGGGTGTGTTCTCCTAACCATATGATTCTGGTCCTCCCCTTTATCTCATTCTATCTTCAAGATCTCAAAATCTATCCATGATGGCACATTCTGCACATGGATTGTGCCCTGATCTCCATATGTGAGATTATTTGGAACTCCTTGCAAGAGTGCAAGAGTTTCTCTCTTTGGAGAAAATGATCCATCTTCCTCTTCATGAGGTACTATATCTGCTATTGTTGTGACAAAATTGTTACCTCTTACCTTCTCTCCCTTTATCATGAATGGAGGTTGTTTCATCAACATTAAGAAGTTCTTTGTTTAGTTCCTCCATGCATTCCCTTTGAGAAGAGAGTTCTTTTTGAAATGGGGATCTTGCCTCTAGCAAGGTATTATGCAATTTTTTAATCCCCTCAATAGTTTTCTGAAATGGAGTTGGATTTATAGATCCTTCCAACTCATGCAAAGTTTTTTTTTTTGTATGCTTGGCTAGCTCAACCAAGGAAGTTTCAGAATGTTTTCCATCAAATCTCTTTACTATCTTCCTAGTGAACCTTGCATAAGTAGACATATTTTCATCCTTTAATGAAGAAGATTCATAAAACCACTAGGCATAAGCCTTACCTTCAAGGTACAGCAATGCTACTCTAATGAATTCTCTTCTAAAACTTGGTGTTGCTACACGTAGGTGTCTAGCTCCTCCACCCAAGCCCTAGCTGAAAATTTAGGTGACCCATCAAAAAGATAAAAAGAATCTACCCACATCATGCTGCTTGCAGCTTGTGCTTCTATCATGGTTTCTAGGTCTTCTATCCTCCTTGATCTTGCGATACCCTTGGAAGTTTAGATGATCTCTAAATATTTGAGTTTGAGATTCATTCTCTTGAAGATAGTCACCAAGAGTCTCCTCCTTTGGTACATCTCCTTCCTCCATCTCTCTTGCTATGACCCTAGGCATAGTACCACGTTGTAGATCTGATGGTGTAGCTGAATGCTCACACCTATAATGTGAAAATCTGGAGCTTTCTTCATGTACAAGCCCTCTTGGAGAATCTCTACATCTCTCCATTCTCATCTCTTTGATGTCTCTGCTAATGCACTGCATAGTTTGAAGAAGAAGTTTTGAGAACTCCTTCCCTCCTGAAAATGAGGTTTTGCCTTCATTTCTTCTCCATATCTTCTCCTTCCTATGAGAAGCCTCCTTAGATGACATAATGGCTGAAGTACACCGGTTGAGCCAAGATTATACTCTAATACCACTGTAATATTCCTAAATGGGAAAAGTAGGAATAGAGCGCACAAAACTAGAAATATGCAGAAATATAATATATCAAAGCATGAGACAACAATGGATCCATTCCATTATGATTATAACAGAAAAATAGGTACAATATCTTGAGGAAAAGATCACTCAAGTTGGCCAAATAAGCCTCTCATGAAAGCATACACCTAGATCTAAAATGTTGTTAATACATGAAATACATGAACCCAGAAAACCGCACTGTCTAAGAAAGAATAGAAGCTGAAAGATATAAAAATATATTTTTGCTGATATAATTCTCCAAAAATTCTAAGGCTAGAGATCCATGTTCCAAAACATAATTCCAAGACAACCCAGCAAAGGTTTCTGGAAATACACACTATACAAAATATAGCAGATTTATCCCTAGGGCTGAATAATATCTGCAAATAAATCACTGATGGGAGATGGTTGATATTATATACAAGATGGCTGATCCTCCTCCAACAGATCTCCTAAATGAAGGGTTGATCCCCCACATAGGAAACCCAAACACTCCAAATAGGGCAATAAACCCATTGTTGTAGCTGCTCTCCAAAATAACACAATCCTTGCAGGAAAATATATTGTAGCTGATGAATGCTACTTGGCATAGTGCCAAAATATGTAATGAAGCCTTGAAGTCTTCCTCACAAGCCTCTGGATGAAAGGATGACCCCTCCAATGGAAAACTAGATCAGAAAATGGAGATTACTCTCCTCCACTGCTACACCCCTGCAACACAACCCAAATCTAAACAAAACTACGTTATACATGAGATTGAATCTTGGCCAAATGCTTGATTGTGCAAGTATAGTGAAAAATCCTCCAAGAGGTCCTCAATTAAGGAGGTGGGCTTCTCGATCAAGAACACCCCGTGCTAAACAGCACATGCAATCTTAGCTAAATAGTTCAAGAAAGCTATATGTCTAAACAGACCATATATCAAAATATAGAATATACCAAGATGATTAATATGGCTTACATCCTCTTCCTTTTATAAGATATGAGCTTCAAAACCCTAAGCCCCATCCATTAATGACACTACTTCCATGCAATGTGTCTCCATCTAAAACTGCGATGTCCCTCCATTAATGTCCACTCCTCCATGACAACGTTGTTGATTTGGTCAAATTTGATCGAGTCCACATGTTTTAGCCCCTGTTCACACATTAGGGTGCTTTATTAAGCTGAAAAGATAATCCACTTTCACATGAGAAGTGATTTTATTCTTCATAAAGGTATTTATGGGTCTCGCTACTGATTTATTCACCCAAGTGATAAAACAAAAATTTAATATTCCCATTAGCTATAAGCTAATTTAGAAATATTACAAAATCAATGATCGAGTACCTTGGCATTGCCACATCATCAAGAAGCCTTTGTCATCATTGTCAACTTATGGTTGTACAAGTGTCATCTCATTGTCGAATTGTGTCAATGTTTCTTGCCACATAACTTATGGATGTAATTATGTAATTATCAAAAAGAAAATACAAAATCTAATGTATGTAAGTCTTAGAGTCACATTTGGAACATGAAAATTCACATGTGGACAAATGAGTTAAATATAAGTTCAAAGATCATATTAGAAGTCCAAGATTCATGAGGGTAGTTCACGATTAATGGGGATATAAAAGGTCATTCCTCTTATTATAAAATAAACCTCATAACTCAAGACAAATGCACATCAGAGACTGCCATGTGGTAATGATGATGTTAGGAAATAACATGGAACATCATTGGGATTTGTGCCAAGTGATTGGTCTATAATCACTTTGTAGTGTCAATGATTTTCAGTCTAAGAAATTTAGGTAGAGAGGTCTTGGTTCTTTCATTTGGTTAAATGGATGAATGTGTTGATGTGTAAAGTTCTTATAAGCGAATAAATATTAGGGCAATTAGGCCCCTAGGATGTTTGAAAAAAATTTAGAACATAAAAATACATAGAAACCGGATTATAGGACTAATTAGCACCTTTAGAGTTGAGGTTGTAGTTCTCGAGTCAGATCACATGGATATATCGCTAACTACTAAGGAATTCTACCATCCTCCAACAGTTGAAGGCACAATTTTGAGGTTGAAATTTTATAATTAGAGGGTTGAAGGTTGAGGCACTCTGTTATTGAAATTTGGTGTTATATGCGCCAAATTCAGTTAAGAGATAGTTAAAGGCATCTTATCGTTGTGTGGAATGTGTCTCACTAATAGTGTCAAATAGTTATTTACCATGGGTAAAAATATGGGTGAATGCCTAAGGTATTTGAATCATATTAGCCTATAAAATATAGGGAAACTAAAAAGAAATTATTTTGCAGTCCCATTGAAAATTAGAGACAGACAGAGTGCCAAAATGAGAAAATAAATATAGAGGAATATCTATATGATATTAAAGTTTAGGTTGTAAAAGAAAATATAAGTGGTTCCAATGGAGAGCTGAGTTGGTGAAATGGTTGATACTAATAAGGCCATACTAAGGAAAGATAAAAATTAAATCTAAGGCATCATGAAGTTGGGGAGCCATTGTTGTTGATTCACATTATCTCATTGGATAAACGATTGTAACAATTAATTTCAAATGGCATGAACCTGGAATGATTTTAATTCTAATGACTATGAAGGAAAATAGACAAGGGTTTTTAAGAGGGAACATAAAGGAAAAAATATATGTAACATGAATTTTCTAATATGAGGATGAGTAAATAATAAAAAAAGGGTAGCAGATATGAGTGCTAATATCATATATGAGAAAATATGAAAATTTATGATTAGATTTGAATGTGAGAAAAGTATAGTTGAGAAAGTACGAAGATGTTGTGAACATATATGGGTGTGACAGGGTATTTGCAGAGAAGAGAAGAGATGAAATCAGAAATTATGGTAGTCTGAGGATGTTATTTGTACAGTGAGAGATATATTTGGTTTAGAGCATAAACAAATCTAAAAGTTAAAGTGATATAGTACATATCGATATGAGTATGAAAATGTTATGAAAATGGATCAACTAGGTTCACAATTAGGTTCTTGCACATCAGGGAGTTAGTGCTTCCTTCAAGTCAGTTCCTGTAAAATAACTTGGGGTTTGGTGCCTCCTACAAGTGGGTGCTTACAAATCAAGGAGTTGATGTTTTTTTTATGTCGGTGCCTATAAACCAATTGGGGGTTGGTGCCTCCTACAATTAGGTGCTTTGAAATGAGGGAGTGGTTACTTACTTCTAGTGGGTGATATTAAACATAATGTAATAGTATTTTGGAGCTTAAATTTGTGTCAATAGATAAAAAGATGATTGACAGTGTTCTCCCTTTATGGGTTTCCATGTAAATCTAGTGTCTCTATGTGTTTCTTATATGGTAAATTGTTGAATTTTTAAATATTGTTATTAATTGTTAAAATTGGTCATAATATTGATTCACCCCCTCTTTGTATTATCCTGTTTTCCAACATGAGGCACTAAATGATGTAGGTTACTTGTTTTATATTGAAAATAAGGAAGAAAACACCTTAACAAAAAGGATTAGTTAAAACCCCATTAGAAACTTTTTGGTTTCATGACTCAAGAAACTGGAAACTCTCAAGTCCCTTCCCATGGCACAGTAAAAGCCACCCACAATACTAATTCCCCACTAGGAAAACCCCGAGAAGTCTCGAGAACCAAACCAAAAGAAAATCAAATAACATACCATAGGGAGTCCTAAATTTGAATCTATAATTAATGTTGTTATAAACTCTCTAGTATTTGATCCTCTGTATTTTTAAGTTCAAGGTGAAGGTCGCCTAGGGAATACTATTAAGGAACTACACTTTTCCCAGTCAAATGAATCCTTTTTGTTTCTAAGAGATAAATTTATTGACATGAGGCGAGAAGTAGAAGGACATAATGAAAAGGAGGCAATTACATTGGAATTTCTCATTTAAGACTCTAATACACTTTGACCCTAAAAAATACACCCTCTTAAGTGTTTTTACTTAGTCTAATTTCATGTAAATGGAAGGAGGCCCAAACTCTTTTCTTCACATACAATTCCCTCTACACATCCTTCTCCCACACAACATATCCTAACTTCCACAGGTTCCTCATTTTGTGTTAATTTTTTAGGGCTAGGTTGTTCTCTGTTGTAGATAATTGAATTTTTAAAATTTTTCAACAATTTCACATTGCATTCACCCCATAACATCATATCATTAGTAGATATTATGTATAGAGAAAAATAACATCAACGATGCAACATAATAGTTAGGAAAAATAGAAGAAAAGCTTGCACAATAGAGACACTAGGATTTAGGTCAGATACCAGAGAAAAACCCTATAAGGGGGAAAACATAACCAAATTATTTTTCTTAAATATTCATCAAATGTCTGGCTAAGATACAAAGTACAAATATCATGAGATATTATTTTAAAATATTCATCAAACACATTATTACTCGTAAGGAAAACCTAATATCATACATGATATTCATTAATAAATCAAAGAGACATTCTCAAGACATTTGTAAGGGCTTCCTCCAAATCACTGGAGATAGAATTGATCATAAGTATTGTTGTCACATTTTTCATAGAGGCACTATCACAATGTCATATGGATCACAATAAAACATAATTTTCACATGTCATTGAGGAATTGTCACTATTGTCATTTTAATCACGGTCTCACATCAATGTCATACTAAATTGTCATATTTTTCGTAGAGGCACTTTCATACATCGCCACATTTTCATTATTATAGGAAAAAAATTTAATGAATCAAGGACCATTGTTACTCATATTAGCATGGATCACTTTCATTTATTTTTGAACAATAATCACTGTAATGTATCAATATCACATATATTTTCCATATGTCACTGCCATATTCAGGTAATTATCACATATTTTTTCTATGAAGGAACTCTCATGAAGATATTGTTATACATTACTACATTATCAGGCATCTTTGTTGTAAGTATAAATCCACTAGTATATATGAATGTCCAAATTATCATTGTTATAGTAACATATACCGCTTCCCAATTATCACAAAATTTTCATATAAATAAATTCCTAGGGAAATTTCCATCTCCTTGGAGAAAGGCCACTTCCTATCCATATAAATGAGACCATATTCATTACAGAGAGAAGGCCTTGCTAGCATCAGACCTTATCACTATTTATTTCATAATATGTACAAAACTAGGTAGTTCACTTAACAATGGATCTTATTGTACTTTAGTGCTACAAATAAGTCCTATATTATTTTATGTCATAAAAATAGAAGGTCATACATACCTCTCCAAGGATGATTCCTGCGATTTATAGATACATGGATATGGGAACAAAATTATGAAGATTCGGTCCTCCTTTTAGGGATATTTTCCTAGCTACTAAAGAAACCTAACTCGGCACTCAAAATAAACTTGAGAAACTAGGCATGAGTCCTCTTTCCTCTATTCACACTTAAGCTTGATTCAAACCTCTCTAATAAGAATATATATAATCACATATCCCTGCATATATGACTGAGTGTTTTTGAATAGTTAATCAAAAATAGATTATATTATAGTCCTCCATTTTTAGGGTCTTGTCCCTCATAAAAAGGTACAATATACTTGAAAGAATCACAATAATAATTCTGTACATACATGTGCACATACTAGGGCACAATAGGCTGCCTATATAGATGCTACTAAGCCACAGGGATGGATGCCACTAGGCTACAGAAGATACTCATACTATGTCGATGAGAATAACCATACTAGGCCACAAACATTAGTCATTAGACTGCAAATAAGTTCCATACTAGGCTGCCGAAAA